>VWZI01001722.1:365187-423932 GCA_013396835.1 Psilopogon haemacephalus | reverse complement strand
ACAACCCCACCAAATCAAATCAAAATCACATACAGAAAAATAAACAAAACCAAAACCACAGCAAAGAAATCCATTGCATCAGCAATTTGGAAGGCAAATCAACATCAGTTCCTGAAGTTAATGAACACATATTATGTAGCAATAGATGGAAATTAAATCTTAATTTTTTAAAAAGTTTTGTCCTATCTACCTGTAGATACTCTTCTGCATTTTAATTGCAAACTTTTTGCCTCCTTTGTGGATATGTTTTTCCTTTGTCATCTCAGGAGTAACTGGTTGTTGGATTCTATAATCTCTTATATAGGCTTGGTGGAAGATGTGGCCTTCTTCAGTATGTTTATTTATAAAACTTATTAATTGAAACCATATTCCTCCATGGGTAAAACACAGCGTTTACAGATTGCCTATTTGTTTCTTACTTTTGGTATGTGGAAAGATAATGTATTCTAAAGTATGACATATACATGGCAAATATATATATGTAATATCTGTGATATTTATATAAGATCTGGGGTTCTAAATGTCCTTATATGTATGTTTTTTAACTAAAAAAAAGACACATGTTTACCTCAGGGGAAAAAACAAAAGCCACAACCATAACCAACAAACCCCAACAAATCAGAACTGAGTGCTTCATCTTGATCAAATATTTGCTCAGGTTTCAGCAATGTTAATTACTGTTCCTGGTTCCAGGTTCCTGCAGATATTAAATATATTGGTGAGATGTTTTCATTTGCATTTTCTTCCTTTCAGAAAGTAGTAACGTTCTATGAGGAAGGCATGATGCAGACTCCAAGTAGTCTTCATACTTTTGGTTTTGGTCTTAACCTTGAACTTCAGATGAGAATAAAGCATGAGACAGAAGGAAAAAGAAGGCACTGGGAATCACCATGACTTGTCTGTGACCACGCAGCTACTTGGTGGTCTCAAGATTTTGGCCTTGCAGTGCTGGTTACATGAGTAAGCAGTGCCTTAGTGAACCTTATCATCTGTTTCTTCCTTGTCTACTGGTTTCACTATTTCTCAGTTAAACCGAATGTTTCTGATACTCACACTAGTAAACTCTGTTTATTTTCAGGAATGCTAGCAATAGCTGGTGTTGTTGTGTAGCCAGATACGTCTAGCATTTAGCCAGACATATAGCAACTTTCCACACAAGTTTTGCACTCAAGAATATCATGAGTGGTACAGACACCGAGATTTGTATTACCAAAATGACATCTTTTATTCAGGTTTTTTGACATAGATGCATAATACTGCGTCTGGGAAGAAGCATCACATTTGTCTTTTTATCCAGTTCAGTAACCTCTACTGGTTGTGCTTAACACTGCAGAAGAAAGAGTAAGCTGGGGATCAAGGCTTTAATTTTTAACTCCCACTTGCTGTTGGAATCTGTTTGACCATTCCTTTCATAAATTTAGTTTTGCTGAAAGGCAGCAGAAACCACTGATCTGCAAACTTTTCTATCAGCTTTGATGGAACCTACTGTCCAGACTCATCTGTAATACTTTTCACTTGTCCTACTTATAGGGGGAGCTACCCTTCCCAGCAACTATCAATATAGTATTTTTTCTTCTCCCCAACAAAAGTAAATTTAACCTCACAGCTACTTGCTAGAGGAGAGTTTTATCTAATAACCACATAGAGGTCTGAGAAATAGAGAGATTATTTGCCAAATTATATTGCCTTTCTCTTTTAAAGCACAATAATAAAAAGATCTCTACTCTAATGGCCATTCATTGAGAATTCCCTAGTTGTTCTTTGGAAAGTACAACTAATTATTAGAGTGGTATCTCGTACAGAAACCTGTTGATGGGGCATCTGGAAAAAAAAAAAAAAAAAAGCAATAGAGCACAACCCCCTGGAAATACACTGCGTGGGAGTAAAATGTCTTTCTTACTCCATGCTATGCACTTTGTTCCTCTCAAAGAACAGCTCCAGGCATCAGTATGGGTTGGGGATTGACATTGTCAGAAGGCAGTGAAGGGGAAAAAGATCTGAGGGTCTTAGTGATTGGGAGGTTGACCATGAGCCAGCAATGTGTTCTTGTGGCCAGAAGGGCCAATGCTACTCAGGGGTGTATTGAAAGGGGTGTGGCGAGTAGGTTGAGAGAGATTCTCCTGCCCCTCTCCTCGGCCCTGGTGAGGCCATATCTGGAGTACTGTGTCCAGTTCTGCCCCCTGCTCTCCCCAGTTCAAGAGGAAAATAGAACGGGTTGACTTCAGTGCAAAGGTACAAAGATGATTAAGAGAATGGAACATCTCTCTTATGAGGATAGACTGAGGGAGCTGGGGCTCTTTACCTTGGAGAAGAGGAGACTGGGAGGTAACCTCATCAGTGTTTCTAAATATGTAAAAGGTGAGTGCCAGGAGAATGGAGCCAGACTCTTCTTGGTGATACCCAGTGACAGGACAAGGGGCAATGGGTGGAAGCTGAGGCATAGGAAGTTTCATGAAAACATGAGGAGGAACTTTTTCACAGTGAGGGTGACAGAACACTGGAACAGGCTGCCCAAGGGAGTTGTGGAGTCTCCCTCTCTGAAGATACTAAAACTCCACCTGTGTGATCTGGTATAGGTGATCCTGCTGTGGCAATGGGATTGGACTAGATGATGTTTTGAGGCCCCTTCTAGCCCCTGACATTCTGTGATTTGCATTCTGAAGTTGGTTAGTTTTGGTTGCTTTGTTGGTGGGTTTTTTGGTGTTTGGGTTGTTCGGTTTTCCCTCCCCCACACTTCTTAATTTGTTTTTCTTTTCCCTGGTAACAGTGACTACTGTTTGCTCTTCATTTATAAGCATGCTAAGAATCATAAAGGAGTTGTCTGCACATTGTACTGTATGGGTCTGCAGTATTAGCTCCAGGCTCCCACAGCCCTCTTTTAAAATGGCAGATTTCTCTCCTCATCTTACTCCAAGGGGCTGAATTTACTTGCTGATATAGATTAAAAAAAAAATAAATAAAAAAAATTTGTGCTTTAATTTGGGGATTAAGGATAAAATGGGGAACTGACTCTCTGAATACTTAAACTGTTGAAAACAGGAGTGAAATGCTACTGTTGCTAATGGTTTATTAGGCAAAAGGCACAGTTTGCCAATCTTTTCTTTAAATATATGTGAACCTAATCCTGTGGAAGTTATACAAATCAATTTCATTAGTAATTAGAATTATAGAATTTTCTGCCATTAAAAAAAAATGGAGGCATTTGACTCCATAAGGTCAATATACTTACCTTCAAAATATATTCTAATATCTGTTAATGTAGTCCACCAATTTAAAAAGTCTATAAATAAGTATTTACTCAGTAGATTATAATGTCTCTGAAGGGAGCAATTAGGCTTTTAAGGAGAATTCTTAAACATTTCCATAAAAGTTTTAGTATTTTCTTTAGTACTTTCTCACATGAATGAATATTTCAGAAATCATGCTTGAAAAACTAGTAGTTCATGATTAAGTTGTACTTTGTGCCCTATGATAAATGGTCTTAAAATGAGTGTTGATGGTGTACATGTGGAAGTATTTATTTCCATATGTAAAACAAGGAGGCATATTTTCTTTTCTGCTATGGTACTGTATACATTGCTACATACTGCAACCTTTGGTGTAACTAGTTATCAAGTAACAATAATTTTTGACCTACAAGGCATTTTTTATATATTTTGTATACTGGAGATAAAGGGATTTAAAATACTGAGGCAGACTTCTAAATTAATGTAGATATCACTGAGCTGGGCTGATTTAAATTAGCTGAGCATCTGGCCCATTTCCTTTGAAAACAGATAATCAGCTTCAGTAATTGACTGAGATTTGTGGGTTTCATTTCTTTCATTTTATATTTAATTGTATAAAAGAGTGGCATGCAAATGTAGCCCAGATTATTAAAATTATTGATCACCTATACTATCCAATCAGCTGCAAACTATTCACAGCTCTAAACCATTAGTTTTAGGTTATATTACAAATTCACCTAATTAGGAAAAAATAATAATAATTAAAAGGATTAGGGATGTGTGTCAAAATATAATTGCACATTCCAGAGCTGGAAAATTGTAATAGTAGGACTGGTAGTCATTCTTATAGGAGAGGGCAAGGGTAAATGCTGAAAAATTCAAATATGAGTGAAATGCCAGTAAATGTCATACTTACACCAGAACACATTACAACTTGCTGTGATTTTTTTTCTCCCATGGGTCATATTTTTTACCTCTTTACTTCCAAGGTACTGTGATCATGTAAGAAAGCTTTTTCTTAAATATCTAGCGCATTTTATCAATACTTTTTTTTTTTTTTCATTTAATTGATCAAATTAATAGGTTCTAGAATTAATCTATAACTTTCTGTAATATTTAGTTACGAATCAGAGAAATAGAATCATAGAATCAGTCAGGGTTGGAAGGGACCACAAGGATCATCTAGTTCCAGACCCATGCCATGGGCAGGGACACCCTACCCTAGATCAGGCTGGCCAGAGCCTCATCGAGTCTGGCCTTAAACACCTCCAGGGATGTGGTCCCAACCACCTCCCTGGGCAACCCGTTCCAGGTTCTCACCACTCTCATGAAGAAGAGCCTCCTCCTCACATCCAATCTGAATCTCCCCACCTCCATCTTTGCTCCATTACCCCTTGCCCTGTCACTACCTGGTAGCCTAAGAAGTCCCTCCCCAGCTTTTTTGTAGGCCCCCTTCAGATACTGGAAGGCCACAATAAGGTCACCTCAGAGCCTTCTCTTCTCCAGACTGAACAGCCCCAAGTCTTTCAGTCTGTTCTCATAGCAGAGGTGCTCCAGCCCTCTGATCATCCTTGTGGCCCTTCTCTGGACACACTCCAGCATGTCCATATCCCTCTTGTAATAGGAGCTCCAGGACTGGATGCAGTACTTCAGGTGGGGTCTCACCAGGGTGGACCTGTTGGCCACACTTCTCCTGATGCAACCCAAGATCTGGTTGTCTTTCTGGGCTGCAAGTACACACTGCTGCCCCATGTTGAACTTCTTATCCGCTAGCACCCCCAAGTCCATCTCCTCAGGGCTGCTCTCCAGNGAAGGCCACAATAAGGTCACCTCAGAGCCTTCTCTTCTCCAGACTGAACAGCCCCAAGTCTTTCAGTCTGTTCTCATAGCAGAGGTGCTCCAGCCCTCTGATCATCCTTGTGGCCCTTCTCTGGACACACTCCAGCATGTCCATATCCCTCTTGTAATAGGAGCTCCAGGATTGGATGCAGTACTTCAGGTGGGGTCTCACCAGGGTGGACCTGTTGACCACACTTCTCCTGATGCAACCCAAGATCTGGTTGTCTTTCTGGGCTGCAAGTACACACTGCTGCCTCATGTTGAACTTCTTATCCCCTAGCACCCCCAAGTCCATCTCCTCAGGGCTGCTCTCCAGCCAGTCACTGCCCAACCTGTGTTTGTGCCTGGGATTGCCTAGACCCAGATGCAGGACCTTGCACTTGGTCTTGTTAAACCTCATGAGGCTGGCTTGTGCCCACCTCTCCAGCTTGTCCAGGTCCCTCTGGATGCCATCCCTGCCCTCCAGCATGTCTGCTGCACCACACAGCTTGGTGTCATCAGCAAACTTGCTGAGGGTGCACTCAATGCCTCTGTCCGTGTCACTCACAAAGATGTTCAACAACTGGTCCCAGGACTGATCCCTGAGGGACTTGTCACTGGCCTACACTTGGACATGAAGCCATTGACAGCCACTCTTTGGGTGTGGCCGTCAAGCTAGTTCTTTATCCATCTGGTGGTCCACCCATCAAACCAATGTTTCACCAGCTTGGAGACCAGGATATGGTGCGGGACAGCATCAAAGGCTTTGCTCAGGTCCAGATAAACGACATCTGTTGCTCACCCCTCATCTATTAATGTTGTGATCTGTTCATAGAAGGCCACCAGTTTTGTCAGGCAGGATCTGCCCTGGGTGAAGCCATGCTAATTCTACTCAATCACCTCTTCACTATTCTCCTGTCTCAGTAGTGCCACCAGTTGTTTCAGTACCTGTGAGTGTATCCCATTGGGTCCCATGGATTTGAACACTTTCAGGTTCTTCAGGTGATCATGAACTAGACCTTCACTTATGATGGGAAGAAATGCAAAACTAAAATAAATCAGCTAACTTTGGAATCACATTATTTTGCATATTTCTTTTTAGAAAATATGATCTACTTGTAGCAGAACAAATTTCACTGTATTTTCCCTTTGAAGTTTGAAAATAAAAATATACATGTTGTACAATTATCAGTATAGCAGACTGTAAGTCATATTAAGTCATGTAGTAACCAATGGCAAAAGTGAGAAAAAAAGGGGCTTGTATCAGTGATTACAATACAAGAGTAGCTTTCATTCAAACCACATCTAGCCAGAAGACAATATCATCCCTGGATGCCACTGAAAATGGCAACTTCTAGCAGTCTTAGCTTGTTCTCTCACAAATCTTCTTGGTCCTGCAACAGTTTTTTTTGTTTATTTTTAAGTCATCCTTAGGTGATGGCAGCATTCTAGGCATTTTAGTGAACGCCTCAGATTCTCAGCAGCATATGGAGTCCTCTCCACAATTACTCCATGCTTCACACTAACCTGAAAAAAAGGAAATCTCTGCCTAAAAAGAAGTTTTGGTGTTGTGTCACTGACACACTGAGCAGTGCCTCAGTTATTTAGGATTGATAGAAAATAAGCTGCTACACTGCAGCTATTAAATAAAAATAAATAATTAGTGGCTGTTTAAATAGACAAGTAAAAATGGGTCAGAAAATTGCCTTCCTACGGTAACTGAACTACAGCCTCCCCAGTTCTCTGGACAAGGAGCACATTCACAACCAAAAGCATTAGCAGAGCATTTGCAAGAAATATAGCAGTGAACAAATGTTTTTTAATGCTGAGTATTCTCAATGGCTGAAAGTACTGCAAAGTGTCCATTTCCCTTAAGTCATTTAAGTGCCCGAAGTGGCAGATGGGTATAATTTTCAAAAGTATATAGATGAATAACTCTCATTGATCTAAATCACAGAGAAATTACCAGATTCCCAGATGAAATCTCACTTTGCAATTATTTGCGTATTGCAGATATTTCCATTGGGCAACAACTCAAGAAACCATTCTTGCTTATGTAAATTCTGGCTTAACTGTGAGTACTGTAATGGATGGTATTAATTAATGCAAGATGGGATTTTTTTCAAAACTACTAGTTTATAAATTTTGATATTCAAGACTCTCTCACCACCCTCCCAGAATTTTTTAATAATAATAGATTCTGTGCAATGGTCATGAAGACATTTTACAACGGAATAACTGGATCTAGAACAAATAACTATCAATAATACAATATTAAACTCAATTGAACTGGAAGAGACATTCTTGTGGCCCATATTCCGCTTGCCCACTAGATAGACTCAAGAGGTTCCTTCCTGATTAGGAGGCTAGGATTCAATTAGATTCCATTACAGAGTTTGCTAAAGATTTCTAAAGAGGTTTTCATGTATTTATTCACAAAAATATTATTTCCCAACTCACTGAGCTAACTACAGTTTCCATTTGCAGGGAGTTCTGTTGGTGTTTTCTTAGCCATTGAGGCTTCTGATCTTCCCAGGCTCTTAGCAAGGGTGTTGGGAGACAGCAGACAATCTCTGACCTGTTCCTGTTTTTTTCTGGCTCCAGAATCAGCAGAGAGGCTTGCAGAGGGGCAGGCAGAATGTATTGCAGGTGTGCAGTCCTGACAGAAGGCTGACAGGTGTCACACTGGCTAAGCAAGCCTTTTGCATGGGGGCATTTAAAGCCTGTTCCTGGTAAACTTGAGCAAGGCAGTTTTCAGGCAGAACATTAGGGTTTGTTACTATGTAGTAGAGCTAGCTTATACTTTAGCAAACATAATGCTGTAGAGAGGATGTAACAGCAGTGAGGCATAACACTGCCAGAAGTGGAGAGCAGGATGAGGTGGAAAGAAATGGAAGCAGCAGCAAGCACATTGCGTCTACCTGCTCATCTCTTTTTATCAATGTAGCCCGAGTCTAATGGGCCTTTGGACACAGATTATCCAATTGGAATGGCAGTTAGCCAAGCTTAACCATATTAGGCAAAGTCAGGGCTTGCTTTTACCTTTCAGGGCAGAACACAAACAAGTGTATAAACATGGGCGAGTACCCTGTAAACAAGTCTGGACAGACATGGTGGCACCAGGCCCTTTTGTCTTCTTTTCCCGAGGTTACTTCTCCCAACAACAGAAGGAGGGAAAGCAGAGAAACATGTCTGGGCAAGCCAGGACATATTCAGGCCTATATTGGCCTATTTAGGCCTTCTTCAAAATGAACATGCTCAAAATTAAGCATATGCTTGTGTGCTTTTCTCAATAAACATAACTTAAGATATGTGGCAAGGGTAAGTGTCATTGTTAGCTGAAAGTTGCATTGCTGTCTCCTGACTTCCACATTTTCAAAACTTTGACATTGTGAATTGAAATGTATCTTTCTGTCTCAAACCCAGAGGGAATTTGAAACTTAATCTGTTAGTGTGGAATAGAAAGTGAATGGAGTAGCGGCTAAGGATGTTGACTGAGAGAAGAAAATGAAGACTTAGAAAAATAATCCTCATTTAAATCCCTGAGGCAGCATTTTGAAAATCTCTGCTTCCAGTATCAACTGTGTCAGCGATTGATACAAAACAAGGTGTGTGGGGGTGAAGAAGTACTTTAGATAGAAATTATCTGTTTCTCAAATAAAATAAAGGCCATAGACTATTTCTTCTGTAGCTGTGCATAATTGTTTTTTTCTGAAAAGATCGATTCATTGAATAACAAAGATAGAAAATGCTAGACCATCAAAGGCTCTTCAGTGACAATGTACACTACCAAAGGCTTAATTCATGTAGTTAAAGAAGAACAGAAATATATAATTTGTAGTCTCTAAAGAATTAAAGAAGAGTGACTGGACTGAGGATTTTTCCCCAGTCTATCATTTATAGCAATGTTCTTTAGTGTTATTAAAAAAAAAAAAAAAGGCAACCTGTGATCTGTAAAATATGTAAGCACATAAGAGAGAAGAATTAGTTACTAAAATGAAGTGCTTATTTGTTTTTCTTCTGTGGGAGACAGAAGATAAAGTTATTTTCTCACCATCCCATTTGGGTTGGTATTATAAATTTCATAGTGTGTTTTGGCCACTAGAGAAACAGCAAATTGAGTTACAGGCTGTAGAGTTTGGAGAAAGCAGGCACAGCCTCCAGACACTGTTGTGCTTCATTTCTGTTCCACTGTCCCTCGATGGGAAATAACAAGCTGCATCTCTGCATCATCTCGGATGATCCAAATCAGGAATATTTTACCAGCAGGGTGATAAAAACTGAGCTTTCAGCCTGTCTGGATTCTGGAGGAGAGAATGAGGAAGGGAGGAAGACAAGTAAGAGAGTAGAGCTCTCTTGGGCAGACTTTATTAGACAAATTCAAAATGAGCTATTTCTAATCATCCATTCAACTGAACTGGTCCAATATGCTTCTAATGTGCCCCTGGATCCAGATTTTTTTTCATCCTTTTTGTTACACCTTGAAAGGACATGCCTATGTGAATGCTCATATATTTCTATGTTGCCTTTAGGGTCCAGGTCTCTTAATACCATATTGGTCACTGGATCAGATTCTAGTTCTCCACTTACATTAAACACAGCTGTGAATCCCACTGGGGTATTTCCTTCATTAAGGTGGTACTCAATGTAAAAAGAGATAATGGAATCTCATTCCAATACGATGTGTTGATATTACATCAATGTTTTAGCATTGCACTGAGGTGTGCTCTGCAGGTTTTGCTGTCTGATTTATAAAGCTCTGCAGTATAATTTTGGTAGTCACTGCTATTTACTTTTCATCAAGACTGTCCAGAAGGAAGGTTTACATATTAGAAAAATCATGAAACAAATTCCAAAGTTTCACAGTAGGTAAAACCCCTTATGTGTATGCAATCTAGAATCTGTAAAAGGCTTTTCTGTGAATGGAAATACAAGGTAAAAACAGAATACAAACTTGAATGTGGGTGGGTTTTTTTTTTTTTTTTGGTTGTTTGTTTTAATTAAGAGTGTACATTTCTCTCCTTTCCTGTTTTTTGCCTTAAAAAAACCCCAAAAGCAAACCTTTTCCTATCTTCTAAGGTTTTTAATAGTTCATTCTTTGCTAAAAATGGCATATTTTTAAAAAATATGTATTCCTTTGACCATTTTTTAACCTTACTTTTTCTCTGTATCTTTTTACATTTTTCTCTTATCACATTTTCCCCCTTTTATTAATTTTAGGTATGTATTTATAAACACCATTTACAGTGACATTTCCAGTTTAAGCCTCTGCATAATTGTCTAGTACTGCTTTAGTTTCAGTACAGATTGTTAAAATGTCTTGCAGTATATCTGATACTGAGGAAAAAAGTAGAAGAATATCAGTGCTATGTAAGAAGAAATTGCACACCAACACATGGAGAGTCTTTTCACTTGCATAGATGTGAATTGTTTGCTCTTACATTTCATTATACAGAACATCAGATTCTAAATCTTTTTAACTATTCTGCATCACTCTACCCTTCCTCAAAAGTACAATTCAATTAAAAAAAAAAAAAAATCAATCTGCTGCCTGGGAAAAATCGAAGTCAATACTTATTTCCTAAACCAAATACTTGCACATTTTGAAGAATTTCCATGTTAATAAAGGACATTTTTGAGTGGCTAGGCAAGCCACTGGCTTCATCCTTTTTCAGATTTCAATACTTTGTGGTACAAGAGCCCATGTATAGGTTGTACCTGCCAGATAAGTTTGTGCTGTGTGGCAGGCCTTGTTTTTCAGGTATGGAATCATCTAGTTTGCAGGCAGTTTTGTAATTTGCTATAAGTTGCAAGTAGTTTGCTTTTATGAGTGTTATGTGTAAGAGCAGCTCTGAAAATACAAACTTTCAACTTTGAGAGTCAGATTAAATCCCTACTTCCAATGAGAAGAAAGGTTGTTTATTAAAGGTAAACTTAAGACAATAATTTTATGTGTCATAATTCAATGCTTGTCTGAAAGGAATGCACAGAAGTCTGAACAAGGCTATTTCATAAAAACATTGCAAGATGAATCTCTAAATAAGGGGGTTTGGCTATCTTCAAAGTTTGGAAAACATTGTGCTTTCTATTATGATTATCTCCTAATTTTCTGCTATAATTTTATAATTTAAGAATTGTTAATGTTCTTATTCTAAATGATGTGTAGACAGTGAATGTATGAGTCCTTAAAATGTTCATTTTTGTCTAAACAGATTTTACAATGCCATTACTTAAGCCTATCTAACACTTGACTGGGCTAGCCACTTTAAGATGCTGCAGTGATTTCTTAAAACTTTAATAATTGTTCCCTGCCAGGTGTAATAATTTTATAGTGTGCTGTGCTAATTCACCGAGAAAATCTTCATTCTGCAGCTAAATATATTAGTTATTTCCAGCTGTGTGTGTTTTTCAGCTGCATCATTTTCTGGTATACATAGTGTGAAATATCTTAGGTGTAAATATTGGTGAAATGAAAGAGTGGTTTTGAGTTTATGTTTATTCATGAAGACTACAATTACTGAATGCAATCTAGAAATGTTGATAAAAGGCATTGTCTCTTCATTCTTCTCCAATAGAGAAAAATACTATAGCTATTGCTAAAAGGCACATTATTTATCCTGTTTCGTGCTACAATCCATCCTTTTTATTCCATTTGTAAATAGAAATGTTCACAGTTTACTTTAGGCGTGTGGGATTGGATTTATCTTTTCTGCCTTTAATATCTACAGTAGAAATGCCTACATATGAACTCATAACCTTGGATTCACTTTTGAGTCAGTGGGAAGCACTAGGCATTTTCAACACATTGAACAAAGCCAGGGGATGTGTTGCAACCTAGAAAGGCCTGTTCCCTCATGGCTGTGAGAGAAATCTGTAATGCCATTTTAAAAATCCTTGACATACTCATTACTATGTGCAGATATTTCAGTTATTTCAAATCCACCTCAGTTATTTCAAATCCACTTCAGTTATTTAAATCTACCTGAATATTCAATTTGAGCATGAGATTTGGAATGAAGATTTGCAGATTCAGATTTTAGGAGATTCAGTAGGAGCATGATGATGTTCTTATAAGGCAGAAGACAAGGTGTGGTGGGGGGGAAATGTCTTTTCAAGTTTCATTTTCTTAGTATTTCATGGCTATCTGTTTGTTCCTTCATGTCTTAGTTCTGGGACCACTTTGCAGTGCTCAAAACCTATGTAATAAGGGCTGCTAACATGTTTTTTTTTTTTTTTAGATGAAAACATCCCCCTTTATTCTCCTTGCAGTGATGCTTACATGAATTTTTGGAATTCAGAAAATAATTAATGGAAAAATAAATTGACATAATATCTTGTAATTCTTTATCACACCTGCTCGTACTTACTAATCCATTGTTGTGTTGACCTTTATGTGAAGATGATTCTGGCATTGATAATGAAGGCTTTTTCTTAAAGTTGACAGAATTGTGTATGTAAGCAGTTACCCATCCTACAGACTTCCCATTGTCTGAGTGGCATTTCATCTGATCCCAGAATGGGTGAACTTTACTAATCCTGGTTGTATTTTGCACTAAGCAAATCAGTGGCCTTCCACAGGCCTTCCACAGGCTCACCCTGCATGCCGCTTAACTCAAGGTGCAGGTGCCAATATAAAAAAAAAAACCAAGGCAGAAGAAGGTATGTGTTTAAGGTCTTCCTGCTGCCCTGGGGAAGGGACACAGACCCAAACACCCAACCAATACCCACCTATCTGACTGCCTCTTAAGCACAGGCATTAACATACACATTAGCAAAGCTAGGCACATACCTGAAAAAGGCTGCTTGTTCAGTAACTCTGCACCACTTGGCGTATGCAGAAGACAGGGTTGTTACCAGAGGGCCTTAAAATTTCTCACATCCTTGAAATGCATGTACTGTATGAACTACCACTAAGCACTAAGAAAACTATTTTCTTCTTTTTTTTCCCTTTTTGCTTTCTCTTTTGCTGTGTAATCTTCTCTTTACTGGAGTTTGAAAAGGAAATTCTGAATCTGTGCCTTAACGTATAATTTAGGTATCTAAATACAGCACTTGGGATTAGCAGACTTGTCAGAAAAACAAGAATTTATATGTTCAAAAAACTCAACAATCCGCCCCCAGCTTTTCAACTATGTCAGGCATTATTTGGTAGTACACAGCTGCTGTAAGATGAAGAGCGAGGAAATGGAATGAGAAAAAAAAAAAGGTGTCATTTTAAGGACATGCTCTGAAAATAATGAACTCACCCAAAGCACTTTGTATAAAGTGGTTTGCATGCCTCTGAAAAGAGATGAAAATGCACACTCATCTCACATTTGGGCGAGTGTTAATTATAGACTCATTGACAACAAGATCAAGTCTCCTAGAAGTCGTTTCTTTCTTTTGATTTTATCTAGGAATGCTATGACTTGTATTCATCCTCTTGTTCCTCTCCTCTCTGCTCACAGATGCTAGTTGACTTCGTAAATCAGGAATGAAACAAGATACAGCCAGTTAACACTTATAACTTATTTTATGGAGGCATGGAGGTTGCTATTGTCATTCCTGACAACAGGAAAAAAACACCAAAAAATCCCAAACAAAAATAAACAAAATCCAAACCAACTCCCCTAAAAAAAACCAAACTCTAAAAATAAAGAAAAAACCCCCAAACCTCCTTGTTTTCTCCCTGATTCTTCTAAAAGCATTTCTTTCTGCCCATATTTACTAGTAGCATTAGATGTAGCTCAAGTTAGATTTTTCTGCTGTTCTACTCTCTTTGCTGTTTAACCTCTGGCAACATTTTTCTCATGTGAAGCTGCAAAAGAAAGACTGAATTTTTATAATTTGAATTGTTTCATCAACATGGTATATACCTTTACTTCAAGTGCTTTGGTTGTGCTGCCCTGCTGGCAGCTTTTCTGATTATCTGCTGGTCATTTAATTAAAAAATGTCTTATGAAAAATAACATGCATAATATCAAATCATAAATCTGACTTCTAGGTTTTGACAAAGTTTGAAACATTCCATTAGTTAAAAAAAAAACCTCTTTGTTCTGCTTCTCCTTCCAGCTCTCTCCTTGCACTTTTAGAGTTACAAGTAGAAGGTTTTCCTTGTGCTCCCTTGAGTTTTCATTGCAGGTTCCATAGGACAACATCATTGGTCATCTTCAGCCACAGTCATAGTGGATATCCTTCTGCCATAGTTCAAGTTCAACCAATAACTCTAGGGTATTTTCCTTCCCCAGGGCATCTCCTGAAATCTCTTCTGTTACAGGTTATCTTCATGTACATTTAGTCTTCTGCACAGACTAAAAAGTTAAATTACTCTTATACCTCCTAAACACTTCTCATTTCCTTTGTGAGTCCTACTTTTATGATGTGCCCCAACTGCTCTTTTAATGTAAAATAATATTATACCATTGTTCCTTTCTTTTCTTCATTTCTAGATATACAGCCGAGTTGGATATGGCTACATATAAACACACCTAAACATTAGTTGGGGTGTTGGGGGAAATTATAGGGATAGAAATGAAGAACATTAGCCTCTAAAGTATATTAAAATTCCAGAACTGAACACTTGTGAGCTGAGTTGAAATTCAGTGCTTGTAAATATATCTTACTTCAAAACTGTATTTTTCTACACTGTGCATGGGTTGGATGGCAATTTTCAGCATGACAAGTGCTCAGAAGCCTAAAGCATAGGGATCACTCTTCTTCCTTCTCCTCCTTAGAGAAACAATATTATAAACATGGAAAACAAAGATGACTTAGCTTGAAACATTCTGACACTTCATATGTAAACCCAAAATATTTTATTATGAGCATCAGGGTTTCAAATAAACATGCTTGTCAAACACCTAAAGGAGTTTGCCAAAGAATCCAGTACTCCCTCTTGTGCCGTGCTACAACCTCCAGCTAACTCATAACTATATCCTTAATCAGAGGACACCATATTCAGTGAACAGTTTAGAATGATAGATTGTGAGGAGGATAAATCATTGAAATAACCAAGAAGGAGGAGATTCCTTCTGGAGGCTCATGCTGGGCAAGGTAATCCTAATGTGAACAAATTAAGTCTCTACATGCCATGCTAATTATATCATCTCCTTGGTTTCTCTGGAACCCCCTCTGTTTCTGTTGCTATGCATATCACATGTATCAAATGGGAATTCACAAGGACATCTCAGGCTTATGTAAGGTGCCGTGCTGTGCATTAGGATAGCAGCTGTGCTGCTCATCTTTCTTTGCTAGCTTACTCCACGAGATGGTAGAAGAAAAATATGGGAAAGTGTGTCTTACTAAGAGGCAGACATTGCAGATATTTGTAGTCCTTCAAGAAAATCATGCTTATGAATTATGCTCCTTGTGCTGTGGTGGCAACTGAGGAAAGCTCACAGAGCCAAGTACCATATATTTCAGCATTTTTAGGTAGTCCTCAACAGCGACACTCTGGACTACATTTATACTATTTCTTCTATTGCGATAATATAATTCAGTTTTTAAGCGGCTGAAGTAAAATATTGATCATAACTTCCCATCTTTTTCTCCTTCTCAGTGGAGCCTGTAGTTCTAGGCATAATACATCAATTAAATATTTTTGTAGGATCTCCATGTGATTAAAAATATATTTTTTTAAATGAATGAGACAAATATAGGTAATATACAGTAGCAAAATCTAATATTAGCATCCCAGCAGCAAGTTTTCAGACTTGTCTCTGAGGCAATAGGTTGCAACTTGAAAGAAAGGCTAACATTTGTATCTTATATATAAATATCTTTATCATGACAGCAATCCTTTTCCTCAGATACTTTACTACTTGTATTTCTGAGAGTCTCATCTGTTGTAACAACTCTTCAACAAAAAAATGTTCACAGACTCTTCAGCAGTAATCATAGAATCATAAAATGGTTTAGGTTGGAAAGGACCTCAAAGATCATCCAGTTCCAACACCCCACCATAGGCAGGGACACCTCCCACTAGACCAGGTCACTCAAGACCTCAACCAGCCTGGCCTTGAACACATCCAGGGAGGGAGCATCCACAACCTCCCTGGGTAACCTGTTTCTGTGTCTCACCACCCTCACTGTAAAGAACTTCCTCTTAACATCCCGTTTAAATCTCCCCTCTGCCAATTTAAACCAGTTACCCCTCGTCCTGTCATTACAAGACCTTGTGAATAGTCCCTCCCCAGGCTTCCTGTAGGTCCCTTTCATATATGGGAAGGCTACTATAAGGTGTTCTTGTAGCCTTCTCTTCTCCAGGCTGAAGAGCCCCAACTGTCTCAGCCTGTCCTCATAGCAGAGGTGCTCCAGTCCTCTGATCATCTTCGTGGCTCTCCTCCAGACTTGCTCCAACAGTTCCATGTCCTTCTTGTGTTGGGGCTCCAGAACTGTACACAGTACTTCAGGTGGGGTCTGATGAGAGCAGAGTAACGGGGGAGAATCACCTCTCTTGCCCTGCTGGCCACACTTCTCTTGATGCAGCCCAGGACACGGTTGCTGTCTGGGCTGCATGCATACACTGCTGGCTCATGTTGAGGTTTTCATCAATCCAGACACCCAGGTCCTTTTCCTCAGGACTGCTCTCAGCCATTCACTGCCCAGCCTGGGTGCTTGGGATTGCGCCAACCCAGGTGCAGGACCTTACACTTGGCCTTGTTGAATTTCATGAAGTCAGCCTGGGCCCACCTCTTCAGCCTGTCCAGGTCCCTCTGGATGGGTTCCCTGCCCTCTACCAAGTTGGCTGTGCCACACAGTTTGGTGTTGTCTGCAAACTTGCTGAGGGTACACTCGATTCCTCTGTCCATGTCACTGACAAAGATATTAAACAGCACTAATCTGGTCCCAGCACTGACCCCTGAGGGACGCCACTTGTCACTGGTCTGCAGGTGGAGACTGTGCTGTTGATCATCAGTAATAGACTAAATGTTTTTTTCTTCAAGAAAAGAATCAGTGTATCAGTATTAAAAAGAAACAAACAACACATTAATTCCTTCTACTCCCTTTTCAAATAACACAAACAAATGGATGTTTTCAGTGTTTTGTTTATGAAAATGCAAAATATAGAAGCAATAAAGTGAAGTCATGTGGTATGATACATTTGCAATTCAGTTTTCTTTGTGAAAATGTCTGCAGCAACTTCTATGACCACTTATAGACAATTTTGTTCATCTGTTGCAGAAGTTGTCAAACACAAAGAAGAAGTATAGAAGTGTCTGATGATATTTGTGTTTTGCTTAGTTCTTGACCATTTGCAATTCATGTGTGTCTAATCTTCATAGGGTATTATAGTGCTGCTAAATACTACTCCACAATCCTCCATATTTCAGAACCGCATTTATATAGGAAGTAATATTTGGTAAATTGCAATCCTTTTTTCTACTTGGAAACATTGTGCCTTTTGTTCCCTTGAATTTTAAAGCCTTTCTTTGTATCTGTGATGTTGTTGAGCTAAGCATATGAGGAGCTAAGTTGAAGAGTATTTGTATAAACTGCTGCAATACAAATGCATGCAAACACCACAGCAATATAGATTCAGGGAGACCAAAATCTCAAAAAACCAAAAAAGTTCTAAAAATACGGGTTGGTATTTTATCTTTGTAGACCATTAAGTGGAAGAATAAAAACTGAAATGTTAAACATCTACCTTTGTATTTTGACTTCAAAACTTGGAATTAGATTGGGTGGGGGGAGGAAAGGGAACAGAACAGGGATGCACACCAAGCAATGGCATAGAGTAACAAGAAAAAAATCCAATCTAGGCTTAGAATACAAGTCATGATAGAAGGTTTTTAAAAAACAGAAGGACTTGGAAAATAAGTCATGATAAAGGAAGGCTTTATGAAAAGAAAGGAGCTATGGGCTTGGATATCGAAAGGATCTATATATTCTTATTTCTCCTTTTTATCAGAGAAACTGCACTGTATTATGCTTTAACATGTCAGGTATGATGGGTGTGTTGTAGATGTGGTCTGACAGGTTTGTTCATCCTAGTTCATTTCACAGATTGTGAGCACCATTTGTTTTTCTTTCTGTCATTAGATGAAGTTGCTGATATACACTGCAGGTATTATTTTGAGACAACAGCAGATGAAGCCATACAAAGCATCATCTATTACTAAAAACTAATGATAAATCAGGTTTGCTTACTTTTATGTGGATTAAGTTTATTTAAAAGCTGCAGGGCTGGTGCTGACCCAGAAAAATTTAAATATCCAAAACAACATAGAGAGTTACTATAGGATGATGTTACTGATGGCGCAGGCAAGGCAGCAGTGGAGGGACTGTAAGTGGCCCCAGCTGGAGTTGAGCTGGTCTGCTTGAGGTCACCATTACTGAATTACAGACTAACCCTCACCTGGGTTACATGCAAACCTTGCAGGACCTCGGCAGTAAGGAAAAGACTCTGTGTGGCTCTAGTCAAAGGCTTGTTCTAACTCTGGAAATGTTTGCTATAGCTTGGAAATATATTGTCTTATGAGTGGTCTGAATATTTTTATAATGTAAGCTATTCCAAATCCTATCAGATTTGATAGTAATAGCTGCATTTCTTCCATCTATTTTCATTCTTTTATTTATTTTTATTTCCAGTATTTCAATCTATCATCTAAATTGTGTGCAACAATAAGAGAGGTGATTGGTTATCTCTATGAATATATAAACCCCAAATGCAGGCAATGTTGCAAAAGAAGAAGGGAAATGCAGGTGATGAGTAATCTCAAGAAGAATGTGTTCATAGTTGGGTGATTAGAGATAATGTAGTGACTGGGGGGCAAAAAAAGGAATATGTAACAGTTGTTTGTGAAGTTATGAAAATTTAACTGAAATTGGACTGTATTTGTTTTGCCCTCAGAACAGTTGTATTTCCTAAAACACAGTATCCCTTATGAATATTTGTGAGGGCAGCACCTCAGATAACAGAATCCGCTCTTGAATAAAAAGTATTATTGAGATATTTGAGGTTGTAAAGATGTGTGCACATGTTTTTCAAATTGAGAATTACTATGAAAAGTCTGTGAGCTCTCTAGAGTAGCTTCCAGAGATGTGCTTGCTGTAGCAAGTATGGCATAGCATGGTTTAAACCAGGAGCTCAAAGCAGGGGCACAATAATTTCTAATGGAAGTTGCTGTTTTCACAGTTCTTGCAAGGCAGCAAGTAACATGTATCAGTGTTCAAAAGCTTCTCTTCAGAAGAGAGAAATCTTTAAATTATTTTGCTAGGCATTCCTATTATTTCAGCAGACGCTCCTTGAACCAGGTAAGAAAAGTACACAAGAGAATCTGTTCACAGTGAATCTCACTAACCTCCTGTTCTTAATCAAATAGCTGCATAAATGGTTTCAAGTGTGTAAGTTTCCTCACTTTTGAAGCTTTTTTTTTTTTTTCCCTTAATAATGTTGGTGCTGTGACAATTTTAAGTTTTTCAAATGAGTATCACTTTCAGAGCTGGAGTGCTGCAGATATAAGGAGAGTGTAAAGCACCAACTGTATCAAATGACTATTCAGTGCTGTCTTGGGAAATGTAGTGCAATCCAGGAGGGATAAAGAAGTGAAGGAATATTGACATTGGCTATTTTTATTCATAATCCCCTCTCTTCTCACCCAGTTGCTTCCCTAGCATTTTTAAAAGTTGTTTTTACTTTAATTTTACACTGAAGTTTGCTCTCATGGGAACAGATGAGCTAAGGCAAATGTTTCTGTTGATTTTTGGGGGGATTTGGGTCAGGATCTATGCTTATTGTTATTAAGAACTCCCACCAGGTTGCACAAATGTGTATCAAAGCTTAAATGATGAAACTCAGCAAGTCTGTGATTCGCTAATATATCAGCTTTAAGGGTGGTTGTGCATGTGTGCACATTTCTGAAGATGTTGAAACACACTGGTATAGTTGTTAGCCGCATGTGATTTACAATTTGCATCTGATTTGAGTAGATGTTAATACAAAGCTGCTTTTGATTTTATTTATATTACTGCTAGAATAAAAGGTGGTTGGAACAATAAGCCTGGCAGAAATGACACCTGAAAAATGAGAAAAGAACCAAAATCATTCATGGAAGGTGAAAACAACAAACACTTCAGAGATACATAGAAAAACCAGTTTCCTCATCTGAATATCTTAGCATCTCTACTCCTTGTTTAAATTAATCCAGAGTCTCAACTATAAAAAGGATAATGCTGTATTATATGTATTACCTTGTTGAGAAATTTTCCTTCATTTTGCACATAAATGTGCATATCAGCTTAATTTAAGGATGTTTGAGTGCTTGCTAATGACTAGTATGTACAGCTGACTGTGACAGACACCCAGCCGCAACCGTATGGCACTTTGCGAGCACTGGGTTGCAATGTGGTTTCTAGGGTAGTTTAGGATGTGTTTCGCTTTTGCATTTCAGTGTTACATTTTGCCAGAAAGTCACATATTAAAAATTGATGGACTGCCAAATGACTTTCTAATGCACTCTTGTGAAAATTTCAAACTGGAAGTGTTTATTTGATCATAAAAGCAAATGGGTGAAATGTTAGATGTAAGAGTACACATTGGGCACGTGTAATTCACAACAGGCTGCCAAACAAAATAAAAAAACATTAGACTGATATTTCCATCTGCAGCGGAAAACTGACCATGTAAATGAAACTATATTGTAATTACTTTAAAAAAAAATTTAGAGATTTTTTTATGCTTCAGGAGTTTGAGAAATATGAAGTTTTTGACTTAATGTTTCACTTCAGGACTTTTTGATTATATCGATAGCACAAACAGAAACACGGATCCCTCTAGAAATCAAGAGAGTTATGTCTTATGAAACTTGCACTGAAACCACTCAAGTCAAAAAAAGAACACAAAATCTTTGTAAAAAAAAAATCTTAATGAAAAAAGTCATTATATGTTAGTGTTTTTCCAGTATTGATAATTACTATATCTATAATAAGCCAGAAAATTCCCATTTTATTGAAGATATTTAAAAATTTTCATGGCAAAGTAATGGAAATGAATATATTCCCTAAAGTTTATGATTTAATGAGATCATGAATTGGTGGAAATTATTTTTCACTGAACAAATCCCATCATTACTTCCAAAAACTAGCACCGAGTGTCAGTGACAGACAGGTTTGGTTTTTTTTTCTTTCTTAACCATGATTGTCAAAGATTTTATGAGACACAAATATGACCAGTTATAAATCTCTAGTGTGTATGATGCAGCACAAACAGGTTCCCAAGCTACATTTTTCTGCCTTTGTCCATCCTCATGGTTTTTACAGTAGCATGAGTTATTGTTTACTCTTTCTTAAAAGACTACTTGTTTCAAGGTAGATTTTTGAGGAGAGTTAGTCATTAGTGACTCTCTGAATTATCATGTGCAAAAGCTCTGTTTATACAATAAATTTACTCATGTTTATTTTGACATTTTCCATTAAAGATGAATAAGAAGTATTCTTATGTATCACCAGTAATCCTATATTAATAGCCTGTGGGGAATTGAATAACATTTCTGCCCGTATTTGATTCCTGCTAATTTTTAAAGGCTTATCGGTGCCGTACAGCATCATGTAACTTCAAATATCAATATATTCTCTTTTTAGCTTTTAAACTACAAGATACTATCTTTTACCTCAGTTCAACATAGTTTTCCCAGTAGAAAAGTCTACTCCTGATTTTAATTTTATAAACTTACCAGCTTGCTGAGTGCCTTCTGACAATTTTTCTGTTGCTCCATAACCAGTAAAGTTAAAGCATCTGCACAGAACAACTCATAGGGTGAGACCTCAAAATACCTGTGCTCAGCCAGTATTTCTGTTTGGAGCTCTAATTTGATCAGTGAATGAGTCTTCTAGGTGAGACATGAGTGCTTTCTCTGTGTGTTTGTCTTCATGCTTACTTCTGTTATTTTTGTTTTATTTCCTTTCAAGTTTTCGGTGAGCATTTTGGGTTGGATTTTGAGTTGTTTGAAGTTAGGCACTTAAATCCTTGTTCAGGACTATATAAGTGCATTATACTTCTGAGCAATTGAGCAGTTGCATCTGCTCTTGATGTGGTTTAGAGCAATTTTTTTTCAGTCTGGAAATAATCTCTCTTGTGTTTTGATGGCTGAATATATCTGACTACCTAACTTTAGGTAGGTGAGTTTGCACAAATAGAGGTTCAGCTGAGTGCAATCTCCTTATGATGCGTGTAAAGCCAAATTTCTATAATTTTTATATATCTTATGTACATAAATGACAGTGAACATTTGTCCATGTGATAAAAGCTCTTTATATTATTACTTTGTGAACCAACCTGAATACTGGCTGCAGGAGCAGATCATGACTTCAGCAACCTCTTAAGACAGCATTCTGGTCATTTGTTCCAAGAAACAGGTACAATATGAGATACAAATCTAGCAGTAAGTAATAGCACTAATGTGAAGTGTTTAACATCAGGATTCTCTGAACTTTGGTTCAACATCTTTGCATATTGAGGTCTATACAGGAGCTTCTGTGTGTACATATGTATAAATGTGCATTTATGCATTGAGGGCTTTTTAAAAGTCCTGTTCCTGATCAGAACAGCAATCTTAAGAGGGCTTTGTACTGTTATTTTACTTGGAACTAGGAATATGCTCTTGCACTCTCAGGTTCAAAGTCCTTTGGCTGCTTGTGCTCAACATGTGCATGCTGTGTGCCTCAGCTCAGCCATCCATACTGATTTCACCACTAGTTGCGAGACAATAGGGGCATACTGTCCCAGTACCTGAGCACCATTCAGTAGAATTGAACTCCAGGCCAACAATGTCAATTCACCAGAACTGGATTTCCTCTGTGATGAAACTTAACAAGAATACGTATTATAGGAGCACAGGTAATTTTCTTCGATAGTCTTCAAGTAGCCTAAAGCTACACTGTGTAAAACACCATTGGAAATGCTACCTCCACCCCATTCCTTTCTTTAGATTTGATGAGGAAGAATTATTTTTTTACTTTGGTTTAGTGATGGAAAAGTTGCTCTCTGAACTCTCCCTCATCTGTACTCTTCTGATTTTGATTATCTTACATTAACTGAAGTATATATAATTTAAAATGTAAATCATTATGCATTTTTTTTTACATACTTAGTAATGGGGATTTAAACTGAACTATGATGTCACATAATTACTTTTATAGTTTTGTGTTTAGTTTTGTGTTTATCTATGAGTACAGGCATTTGCTGAGTGAATGATGTTTGCGTCATTTGCCACTAACTTCATTATTGAAAAAAAAAAATTATTCAAATCTGGATTGTTGTTGGAGGAAATGAAGGGTGGGACTTAACTGAGTACATTTTTTATAGCCTCAATTACCTATGCTTACTTAAACCACGGTTCAGGACAGACATCATCAAGCAAAGAAGTTTCTTAGTTTATAGAAATATTATTATAGAGAGAATTCTGCTGTAAATCAGAATAATTTACACCCAAACTATATGTTTCATGTATTCTTAGTGTACATTTGTAGTGGAGAATATGTTTTCTGAGCATGGAGAATTGTTTTTTATTCCTTTGGTCTATTCTCAGAAAAGGCATGCTTCCTATTGGTATTGACCACAGCAGAACTGGCAGATCCATGCACTTGATATGCCAGGCCACTCTGAGTGGGAAGTTCAGTTTTAAACAACATCAAGTTGTTTAAACAGAACACAGAACAGTGCTGATTTGTCTATAAACTGGTTAGAAACAGCTCTTTCCTTAGTCTAATCCCTGTATGTGCTTTCTCAGTTTAATGCGTGCTGCCTTATGTTCAGCTGCATTCAAGAAGAATTCATTCAATGTGAAAAATGCTTTGTTTTCCTGATCGAGATTGTTAAAAATCTGGTGAAATACAGAAGAAGGCAACAAAGAAAGAAGAGGGCAACCCAACACATGTGCATCCTTCTCCCCACCCTAGTTCAGCAGATACTTCTTTATTTTGCTTTCTGGAGTGCTACCTGATCTCTGCACAGTGCTTTGTTCACTACTCAGAGAAAGCCTATCTGCTTGCAGGATTACAGGGAGCACGTTACAACCTGCTCAGCTCAGGGAAACTTCATGCACAAATCCTATGGGAGCATCACGATGACTGAACATGCTTCCAGACTGAAAGGACTGAGCAGGCAAGCAAATACGAAGTGCATGATATATAATTGATGAAGAAGAGATCTCTAAATGTAACAGTTTCATTCAATCATAGTAAAGTAGTCGAGGGTGTGCAGACATTGGAATTAAAGATACATGCACTCCTTTTCACAGAATGTCATTTAGTTTCCAGTCTAAGACAGTAAGCACAAACCTATATATTTGCCTAAAATCAAGAAATTAGTGTAAATTTACAAAATGTTCTTAAAAAACAGCAGACAAGTTTCATTCCCTCTGCCTCCCCCTCCTTCCCCCCAAACTTTCTTACCTTTGCAACAGAAGCAAGCTTATTAAAGACTAGAAAACATTGTACCTATTTTAAATAAATTACATCAAGCACTTGATAAGAGTGGAAAGTTGCAAGATGCATAGGAGAGGGATATTAGCTGCCAGACACATGCAAAACTTGTAAACCTTTGCAATGCAAAGTACGAAAGTTGGTTTTCTGTGAAGTATTCTGCAATTTGTTGGGAGTAGGTTGTAACAAAAATTGTCATGTACCCTCTTCCCTCTTGAATTCGGTGTCCAGAAAAGTAAGGGATTTGCTAACTTTTCTGTGAGAGCAGAGCTGAAAGGTCAGTGCTTTTGTAGAAAATTTGCTGCTGTAAAATAGATGTGGGATTGAACCAATGTTACAGTGTGCAAGATGACCAAATGGCTTTAGATAATCTATGTTTAGCCAATAAAATTCCACCCTCAATTTTTAGCTCATTCTAGTATGGAGTTTGTGGTAGTTTTGTTGTTTGGGGGGGATTTGTTTGTTTGCTTCATTTCACCTGTATATAAAAGTCTTTGAAGGGCTCAGAGGTGCTCTTGCAGCCAGCCAGTGCACTTCTGCAGGATTCCTGGTTTTCTGTGGCTTAACTTGGTGAGGAGGTGAGGAGGAAGGAGTCATCAAGACAGATGGAAAACAGAGCAGTCAGATCTTGTATGTCATATTCTGCTACCTTCTGCTGCAATTTGGGAGGTTGTTGGAAGACTAAAACATTTCTTGTAAAGGGTAATATTTCCAGAGACACAGAATTTATTTAGTGAATTTCTGAATATTTCATTATGTGAGCATCAGAGGCATATGTCCAGCAAAAACCTCACTTTTCTACTGTACCATATTTGTTCTTGACATTGAGATCATGCTACCTAGGATGAAACTATTTCTTCAGCTAATGTAGTGAAGGGTGGTTATTATTAACTTATGAGGGACAAGAGTGAGCAATTCAGATATTGAATATGGAAAAAGATGTGTATGATATCTGTGTATCTCAGTGCAGTGTGGGTATAGGTCAAAGTTTCTTACTATCTCTTCATTTTACCTCATGAGATTGCTGGCATTTTGCAGAGCTAACTTGGTACCTACACCTGTGTCCATGATATAGGGAAAGTAGTGGTTAACTGAAGTGCTAAGCATGCTTCTCTGACAATTTGATTATAGAATCATAGAATCATAGAATCAGTCAGGGTTGGAAGGGACCGAAAGGATCATCCAGCTCCAAGACCCCTGCCATGAGCATGGACACTCTATGCTAGATCAGGCTGGATAGAGCCTCATCCAGTCTGGCCTTAAATGCCTCTAGGCATGTGGCCCCAACCACTCCCCTGGGCAACCCATTCCAGGCTCTCACCACTCTCATGCTGAACAGCTTCATCCTCAAATCCAGTCTGAATCTCCCCAGCTTTACTCCATTCCCCCTAGTTCTGTCACTACCTCACAGCCTAAAAAGTCCCTCCCCAGCTTTTTTGCAAGCCCCCTTCAGATACTGGAAGGCCACCAGAAGGTCACCTCGGAGCCTCCTCTTCTCCAGACTGAACAGCCCTAACTCTTTCAGTCTGTCCTCATAGGAGAAGTGCTCCAGCCCTCTGATCATCTTCGTGGCCCTTCTCTGGAAAGACTCCAGCATGTCCACATCCCTCTTGTAATGGGGCTCCAAAACTGGACACTGTACTCCAGGTGGGGTCTCACCAGAGTGGAGTAGAGGGGCAGAGTCACCTCCCTCGACCTGCTGGCCACACTTCTCCTGATGCAGTCCATGATCTGCTTGGCTTTCTGGGCTGCAAGTGCACACTGCTGGCTCATGTTGAGCTTCTCGTCCACCAGCACCAAGGTTAAAAGAGGCTGCCAAACTGAATTTTTGTGCTGCATCACAAATGCTATTGCTATGGGGGTAGAGGGGCATGGTAGGGAGGGGAGCATTTGAGGCCTGTGGAATTGAGGCCTGGTCCTAGCCTTACGAGATTGTTCTAAGCCCAGGTTGCAGGACTGGGCCAAGACTGGATATGAATTTGTGTATTTTGCATGCTTTCCTATACCCTCCACTACAAAGATAGTAACAAACTATCCACTCCAATCCATTGTGTGAGCTTTTTTTTTTTTTTTTCCACTTTTGGAACAATCTCTCTGCTCATTAAGCCACAACAGTGGGCAATAGCTGAGGCTGGGATTTTCAAATTTGGGATCGTGATCCTTTGGGACTTCTGCTAGTCATGTTGGTGAAAATGAAGCTTTGCTGTCTTATGCAGAAAGTAGCAGCAGTGGATGATGATATAGACTCTGTAATAAAGAATGTAAATGCTTACTGGATGGGAGATAAAGATGTTTGTTTTGGTGTGGACCAAAAGTTTGTTTTTTCAAGCGCAGTATTTCCAGCGTCTTTTTCCAAGTTTCATTCAGCTAGCAAACACAATATGATTAACTGGGCATATATCAAATTGTATAGCTTTCCAATGACATTTTCTTTCAACAGTGATAAAATGTGATTTTTTTTTTGTGTGTGCTTAGAAGTGGATATTAATATAACTGCAGAAAGATTTTATCGCAGGCAATACTTACTCATCTGCTAAGATTTATTTTTTTGTTACTGTGATGTTTGTTACTATCTGTGCCATATATCCAATGTAGCTGTTTTTTCTTCTTCATTTTATGTTACTGTAGATAAAATATAAGCCAATATCACTTTGTTTTTCTTTGTATTCATCATATTTACCAAAGTAATAAATTATTTTTTAAGTCAAGGTACTTTTCTGTTTTGAAGCCTGAAGACATGTACAAATAGAAATGTTAAAGAGTTTTTTCAGAGAGAAGCCTGGTAATTAATCTCTTTCCTTTCATCTATGCCACTATGTATTTCTATTAAAATAGATGTACTTAGACTGTATCAGGACACTGAGAAACTACATGCAAGACCTACTTTCATTTTGCTTGCATTTAAAGGTTAAAGGAAAATGTCCCCTATGCTTCGGAATGTTCTTTGTCTAAAGAATGCCCAGCGAGGCTGTAGTTTCTGTGGTACTCTCTTAGATTATAGACTATA
The DNA here is from genome assembly GCA_013396835.1 of Psilopogon haemacephalus. Taxonomy (NCBI): domain Eukaryota; kingdom Metazoa; phylum Chordata; class Aves; order Piciformes; family Megalaimidae; genus Psilopogon; species Psilopogon haemacephalus. The sequence goes on along the minus strand of VWZI01001722.1, from coordinate 396,476 downwards.
TTTCATTGTACAAATACCTGTAAATGCTACTTACTTACCTTGGGTCCATCCATTGCATGGGAGAACTTGCTTCTTTGGAAGAAGGATTGGTTGGTAGCCCTGGCCATAGTAAGCATGCCTGTTCTGCAAAACAGTCATGCACTGTCGCTTCTTGCGGCCCATGGTATCTTGGGTATTTTGTATTGTGTTAAACAATATTAGGAAGGATGGGTGGTGACTTTTCTGTGCTTCTCAGAGTCTGGGCAATTTTTCCCAGGATTCAGATGTGGTTTTGAGCCTATTGAGAAAGGGTAAAAATATGAATTGTGTCTCTCATCTTCTGCTCTAGTATCTAATGATGAACATGGAGGCAGTGAAGGGCAAAGTGCTGTGACTTTCTGGATACCTGCTTCAATTGTTTTGTGCTTCAGTCTAGAAAGTGGCTAAAATGTGCTACCATATTCTGATTACTAAAGAAACAGCCTAATTACCCATACACATCTGTGCACATACTGAAATTTTGTATATACAAAGCCTTATAACTTGCCTTGTGATTCTTCTCTCAAGCTCAGTACACAGGCAAAGAACTCACCTATGGAGATTTCTATGTTCCTTAAGGAGGCTTTTCTGGGGGGATTATTTTATCAATTGCATGCAAAGAGTTGCATACAATTTTTAATCTTGTGATAGCTTAAATAGTTATTCACAAGCTTGCCTATCTTTGCTCAGTTTTTTCTTACTCAGTTTTGGTGGATGGAGCACATTAAAGCCTTTGCACATTTAGACCTGCTTTCATTTAACCTTCCTGTGAACAGCAACCTGGTTGCTTCCTGTGTACATGCCTGTGCATACCCTTTGAAAAAAGTTAACAGGATGTGTGATCAATTGAGGTGAAGGAAGAAATCTACAATTTCCAAACATGCAGAAGCTTTCATTTCACCAAGAGCAAGGTTAAAATTTCTTATGGTTCAGCCCTTCTCAGTACCTCTGAAACTGTATTTCACTGAAAGATTTCAAAGCTTGGGTTTTAACTCAGCAGCTTGATGTTTAGCTTAAGTAGGTTGAAATGGGTAAATGCTAGACTGAGTCAAAGGTGGGTAAACTCTATTTGTTTGTATTCAATGTTGTCTGAGAATGACAGGAAACATTCCTAATTTGCTTAGACCAACAACATGGTGAATCAGATTGTGTTCCAGAACAGATTTTATCATATTTTGATTTTTAATGAAGTAGATTTTACTTCATATGAAATATATATATTGCATTGAACATACATAACACTATGCAGCTGCACTCAGAAAGCTGGTCAGTTTGCAAGTAATAATGATTAAAATTTACAGAAATAGTCAGCATAAATTGCTGTTATCTGTAGTTTTATTAAAAAGTCTTTAAAATTACAGCATTGTCTTTAAACATAGTTATATTTTTATTTTTTAAAAATCGCATATATTTAGGCAGAATTTGCAAGAATATCCATTGCATTAATAATGCAAATCTTAATTACTTGTTAGAAAATTGATGTTACCCCTTCAAGCTACATTATTGCACAGGCTTTCTCCAGAGTAAGATTATTTGGATATCAGTCTCCTGAGGATCTCAGGTTTTGTGTTGTGTCAATTTTTTTGCAGCTATGTAGCTTTAAAACTTTTTTTTTTTCTCTCTCTTCTCACAGCAAAAGTGAATAATAGTCTTGACTTATTAGTAATCCTGTTTAGACACCTGTATAAATCTTATTGTTTGAAAGAGTGTTTTGGCATATGTGTATTAACAAGGCTGGAGATACATTTCTCAATTGATGAACATTTCAATCTCTCATTCTCCATCTCCTTTTCTCATTAAGAATATGAGAAACATGTCTATATATAAGTTAACTGAGAATAAAAACCATGAAAACCTTGCTGGTACTTCTAGACTATTTTTTTATTCTGAATTTTCTTATGTCATTCTCGACTCAGAATTACAAAAATATATTAGAAACAAGCTATATTCTGGTGTTATTAATGTCTACTTTTAAGATATCTATCACAGTAATAACTTGAAGGTTCTGGTAATGTTTCATGGTGAAAATAATGCTTGTACATATTTTTGAGTCACTGAACCTACCTGCCAACTTTCAGTCTCTTTATTTTTAAAGACTGGTGTATTCTCCAATTTTGATTATTCCTAAGGGAATATGACACTATAAAGTGATATTAGATGTTTTAAACCAACAACGATATGATTTCTGTTTGGAACATCAATACTGTTGATGGCCATTAGCAAAATTTTGCCTGGTTCTTGATAGGCAAAGTGGCATTTAGTGATGACTTGAGTATACAATTGGGAATATTATACTGCAGATTGGAAATGAACCTCTTTGGGTTGTGAATGTATATCAGCTTGTTGAAGAATTTCTGATTAACTCTGAAAAAATGTTCTCTGTCAGGAAATGCCCTATAGCCTCTGCAAAGACTGCAATGGAAGAAAACCTGAGCTGGTTGAATTTCCTGCAGAATACACAGATCGCCTCTATTTCCACCACCTCCATGGACTTAATTTTAAGCAGTTAATTGCATATTTTACTTTGTGTTCACTCAAGTCTTTTCTGTTTGCAAAACTGACTTGTCATTTATCTCATTGGTGACTCACAATGTCATGTCAAAAATAATTGTAAATAAAACCTATTGAAGTATTTTTTTGCAGCCCAATTATTCATGATTTTTAGATTTGCATTTGAGAATATCATTAATTCCTAATAGAATGTAGGTTATTCATTATGCCCTGATTATATGTAAATAATTTTAAGAATATTGGGTTTTCCATGGAAGGAGATTTTTTTTTTTTTTGTGGTTTACTGTTAATTTTCTTTCAGTATCTACAAATTAGTGTAATGTTAATATCAATGTGAACTCTCTCACAAAATACATTTTCTGATAAGCATTGCTCAGTCTTTATTTTGCAGCTACCTCTGAAGAAATACACATACGCTATCTGTTCATTACAAGAATCCAAAATAATACAGTAGTTTGCTATACTTTTTAGGGGCATGCGGTGTGGTGGTCAAGAATCTGTTTATCTTAATTATCTTCCTTACATATGTGCAGAGGAACTGCAGCTGGCTTTATCTAAATTTACTGTGACTTACACATTTTCACTGTGTTTATCCTCACAAGGTCTCTTCCAAGTTGTCAGTCATTGTAATGTTTTAATGTGCTGGGACAGAAAGGCAGTATGATTGGCTTGGGGTCATACTAGAAGGATACTCACTTTAATCTTTGACCTCCTCAGCTGCCATCCCCACTACTGCAGCTGCTCTTGGGATTAACACAATAGCAATTTACTAAATGTCTAGATACCAACAATTTCCTTTGCATGGAAATCCTGGAACTCAAAGAAAAGGTGATTTCATGTACACTCTCTGTATTTCTAATGGCAAAACTGAAGGATAGGTGATGAGTTTTAGGTGACGGAATGAGATGCTGCTAATAATTTAAATGAGGCATTTAAAAATAAGGTCTCTGTGCTGACCTTCGAATTTCATGTCACTGGCAACACTAGCACAATACTCAGGTTAGAATTTCAGAGCAAGTGCCAAACCTATGCCGATAATACACTAACAAAGAAAAAGAAAGCAGAAGCAAATAATATTTATTTGAGAAATTCAATTTTATAGAAATCATAAGTATCTTTGTTATATTTTTGGAGTGGTGGAAACTTTTTTCCCATTTGTCTGTCTCCTCTTTAAAAAGCACCAGACACATTATATCATTGCACTGAGGTAATATGAGATAATCATGATTTTCCTACTAGTAATTTAATGAAATTTTTGCTGGCAAAATGTCAAATTTCCATTTAACATGAACTACTGAAATATGTAAAGCTTAGAAATTTAAAACTACAAAGAACTCTTATTAGAAGAATATTGATGTAACCTAATTCATTTTAATTCCTCTGTAATATTTTAAAACTTAAAAGTGTTGAGTTTAGAAGAGTGCAAAGTATTGTTCAGCAGTAAAAAGAGCAATTCTTTTTAAGGCAGACCTAGTAATGTCATTTACTATTCATGAGGTTAAGCTTCTGCTTCAGTGTGCTGTGTTTATGGGGCTTTTATTTTTTCTTTTAATGCTATACATTTCCAGAGTGCAGGAGTATATTATGACAGACGTTATTTTTATCAAGGCAATAAAAGAAAATTTTGTGGTAAAAAGCTGCTTAATGCTGTCATAGTCAGGGAAGCAGTAGCAAGAGAAATGATGTGACTGGATGACTAAACTGTTCTAAATAAAATTATCCCCCAAGTTCTCTGCAGACAGCGCAGAAAGATAGAGCTTTTGAAGGCTTGTGTTTGGACTTATATAAGCTTAGTCTGTTTCAGTGTCCTATGCTGAGTTACTCTGAGTTTTAGCGAGATCACAATCAGGTCTCAGAATATTCATTTGGGTTAGGTATGTAAACAGTGTTAACATACATAGTCCAGCAATTAGTACATTAATAAATACATATGGACAAGTGTGTGATTCCTTCAATAGCTGATTAGAAATGATGAGGGGAAGAAGTCAGATGTATGTTTTTGTTTGAACATCTTCATATTTACTATGTTTTGTTTATTAGTCACAGAAACTCACATTGAGATGAGCAGATGAGGTAAGCAGAAGCATATCCAGAAGGCAATGTAACTGTCTTTTGGAGTATCTGTTCTGTATACTGATCAGACTTGTATTATGCAGATTTAAGGATCTTTACTTTTTTAAAAAATTTGCTAATTCAGATTATCGGATTAGTTTAAGGGGTTTGATGGTAAACTAGAGATCAATATACAAGTGGGGAGATCAAATAGTTTTAGAATTTGCAAATAAAGTTAATATTTTTTTTTTATCAGTAAATTTTAGTATATTAGTTATCTTGTGCATCGGTAAATGAGATTTCTGTCTTTCATTGTCCAGTTATGAAAATTTTCATCCAGCTCTTCTAGGTGGCTTTGGAAAATGATGAGTGTTAAATGAGAAAATATGACATGAAATGTGGGTTTATGGAAATGTTAAGTACTTTGGTAGAATTGCTTCCACTTCTGTTTAAGCAGAGCCCCAAAGCTGGTTCTGTTGAGGATGCCAGCTGCGTAGCAAACCTGTTTATCTCAAACCCCTGCTCTGGTTCTCCTCTGCAAATGAATGGACTCTCTTTTTCATTCCCAGCAGGAACTGCAGAATCAACATCCAGCCTCTCCTAAACATGGTGCCCAAATATGCTCAGCACAGCACAGCACAGCACAGCACAGCACTGCACAAAAAATGTGCTTAAGCAAATTCTATGGAGATTTTTGGCTTTATGGTGAGATCTCTGTAACAGATGTCAGGGCCTCAGCAGCTCAGAACTCTCAGAACTGCCATTTGCAATTTGACACAGTACATTTTCAGCTGAGATTCTCTTGACGGAGGACTTTGGTTTTACATCGGTGTCTTTAGATCATCCAGAAGAAAATAGCAATTTTCTACCTTTCTTTTTTTTTTTTTCTTCTATCCAAACTCTATAATTCAACTTTTACATAGATGAATCTCCCTCTCTGGAGAAGACCTGAAGGCAGAGAATTATCCAAAGAAATCACTTTGAGGTCAAAGTCCTGGAACTATGGTTACCTTTTCCATAATAAGTGAAAATATATAATGTCCCACTGGGTATCCTGATAGCCTGAAGAGGTAGAGATAAATTAATTGCTCAATAACGATATGCACAGAGGTTTGCTCTTTGCATTATGTCTCTGGCAGTTGTATGCACTTACATTTGCAATTTGAGAGAACTAGGAAAAGCTAGAATTCAACTTTTTTTAATTTTTTTTTTTTTTTGTGCCTGCCAGCTGGCAATGCTAGTGATAGCTTTTTCATGTTACGTAGAATGCCTACCTCAATAGCCATTGTCACAGCCTCGCTCTGCATCAGGCTTTGTTCTGTTACTTAAGGGTAGATAAGTGAAATAGCATGTGATTTTTCCTCTAGAGCTGCTTCTCCTTTGTAGACAGATCTTGGCTAAACCAGGATAGCTTGGTCAGTAGGAGTTAGAGACAAGAAGAAATATGGAAAAATATCTGTACATCAAATCTGCTGCAGTCTTTGCCCAGCTAAAACTGTACCAGTCTGTTGAACTCCACCAGTAGCGTTGAAGGATCGCATCATTTATACATAAAGCTTTGTCAATGTGTGTGCAAGGTGGTGGATAGAAATGCATTAGAAACAGGCTCGCTTCAAAAAGCATTACAGTCTTTCATTTGCAGTTACATCTGTAATGTGTTTTCCAACTAAAAACTGTCAAAACTCTTTCTGAAAAATTGCTTAAACTGAATTGCACCAGGCTAAGCTTTAAACAGCGAAATAATTAAAATGCTGTTTGCAAGGGAAATGTACTGTGACATATATATATATGAGACATATATGGCATATATGTGTGTGTGTATATATATATATATATACATACATATACTGTGACCCTTATCTGGAAGTGGTGAGTGCTCTAGTAAATTAAGAATCCTGTGCTCAATGTATTACATTTTTTTTTTCTCCATGAACTTAAAATATGAATATCCCAGTGATTTGCATTAGGTTTGTACCTGCTCCTTGCAAAGCTGAACTTGGCCAAAATCTGGCTTTCCATTTATTTTTCTTCCAATGTACAGTAAAAAACTATGTTCAAAGACTGAAAAAGCAATCATACTTTATTTTTGCTATAGGGAAGGAGTGAGAAGGTTTACAGAAATTGTAGATTTATTGTGATAGAGGGCTTCTTGCTTCAAGATTTCTGAACTCTGTTCTGAATGCTGTACAATAGGGAAGACTTGAAAGCAAGTTATGCAGTGACTTGGAGAAAACCAATCCAAACTCCTCTTGTACATGGCTTAGTGCATCTGAAGTGATTGTCTTCAGCAGCCAAATCACTCAACAATGTTCTGTGTGTTTGACAGGGTGCTGCCTCGTATGCCTAGCATGAACATTTTGCTCTGCATTCAACTACAGTCTTAATTTGAGAGACACTTGAAGGAATCCTCTTTCTTATCCCCAGCATTTATCTTCCTGAATGCATAAGGGTTTTTTTTTTCTCCTGTACTGCAGATATTTTTAAGCCGGTTTCATTACAGAGGATATCTTTCTCTCCTTAAATCCTTTATGCAAATGCTTTTGTATGCTTGAGAATGGCATTTAGTTTGACGTGAAAAATATTCAGGCTTCCCAAACAATTATTTTAGCAGGTCACAGACTATCAAGAGACAACTGTACAGGAGATAATTCTGTTTTCCTTCTTCTCCATTTTCAAGATACCTGCATTAAACTCCTATTGTGTTGTAAGCTAATAGAGGTAGTTTGTTTTCCTCTGTATGGGAAAAAATTGGAACACAGTATGGAGAAGATGGAAGGAAATTACATAATACAAACTTGTATATGAAATAATAGCATCTCCTCTCCTTGTTTGTTTGCAAATTAAACCATTTGTTAGCTCAGGTTGTGTCCTAAATCACTTTGGTTTAGTACATAAAAATGAATTAGTATAAGAGATATATTCATCCTTGTATTTTCTTTAAAAGTTGTATTAATGAGTTTAGTGAGTTTCTCAGAATTTGAAAAAATATTTTCTTACAGTTGTGTCAAGTTTTAAGCACGCCTAACATAAGTCAACTGACTTTCCAGATTAGAGGATGATTAATACCAGCCTGTGACTAAAACTGTGTTATTGTCTTTTTGTATTAAAAAAAAAAATAGTGAGATTATTCTTCAATATGTTGTATCACTTTCTGAACATCTCTTTTAGCAGAAAGCCTGGGAGTCAGTGTTGTTGGGGTTTTGTTGCTGTTCTGTTTTTTGTGTGTTTGTTTGTTTTTCCCTTGGCTGAAGATGGAAATTTGCATGGAGAAATTATTTTGGGGCTATAATGACTGTGGTGGTAGAAGTGAAGCAGTGTAAGCATCCCTTTTCTCACAGAATCTGAGGTCACATTGTTCCTGGAAATAGGGACAAACCTTGGGAACATCCCCTGTGAATAATCAGGGTGCGCTGACGTTTTGCTTTGACAAGTCACTTAGTCTACTCCCATTTTCCCATCTATAACACACATTTTATAACCATATGTTCTTCCTCTTTTTAATATAATCATGCTAGTGAAAGCTTGGGGTCTGCAAAGTTATTCCTGTTAGGAGGAAAGTTGTGACAAGTTGTGGGTGTTTGATGCCAGCATGTTTATTTTTAAGAAGGTACTTTCATGTCTTTTTATGAAAAAGACATGTTTTTAAGAAGACTTTCATGTCTTTGAATGGAGGAGGGACTGCCTTGAGGGGCAGCTTTCTGGCTCATAGCCTTCTTTGTTTTGAAACAAAATTTCCCCAAAATACTTTCCCCCTGCCTAATCTCTTATCGGTGTTTTTAGCTCAAGACTGAAGCCTCCCCAGCTGCCTGCCTGCAGTCCCATCTCCAGTAGAAGGATTCTCACTGGCAGAGGCACACTTTCTCCCCACAGCCTGTTAGCATTTTTCAGTAGCCTTGCAGACATTTCTGTTTGAAATTCTTTACTAATTTCATTCTTGAAATTATTTTGGTTAACAGTCAACTTTCAGACAAAATTTGTCCCAGCCTATTTGTATAAATACTTTAATAGGGTTGGGGTTTTTGGTTGGGTTTTTTGTTTGTTTTTTTTTCAGTCTTGCCTGAGTTACTTCCAGGGGTGGAAGGATACAGAATCATAGAATGATAGTATCAAGCAAGTTGGAAGAGACCTCCAAGATCATCTAGTCCAACCTATCACACAGCCCTATCCAATCAACTACAGCATGGCACTAAGTGCTTCATCCAGTCTTTTCTTGAACATCTCCAGGGATGGTGAGTCCACCACCTCCCTGGGTAGCCCATTCCAACAGCAAATCACTCACTCTGTCACGAGCTTCCTCCTAATATCCAGCCCATACCTCCTCTGGCACAGCTTGAGACTGTGTCCCCTTGTTCTGTTGCTGGTTGACTGGGAAGAGACCAACCCCCACCTGGCTACAACCTCCCTTTAGGTAGTTGTAGACAGCAATGAGGTCACCCCTGAGCCTCCTGCTCTCCAGGCTAAACAATCTCAGCTCCTTCAGCCTCTCCTCTTAGGGCTTGTGCTCCAGGACCCTCATCAGCTATGTCGCCCTTCTCTGGACACATTCCAGTACCTCAATATCCCTCTTGAATTGAGTGGCCCAGAACTGGACACAGTACTCAAAGAGTGGCCTTAACAGTGCTGAGTACAAGGGAAGGATAACCTCCCTTGCCCTGCTGGCCACACTATTCCTGATACAGGTCAGGATGCCATTGGCTCTTCTGGTCACCTGGGCACACTGCTGGCTCATGTTCAGCCTACTGTCTACCAGCACCCCCAGGTCCCTCTCTTCCTGGCTGCTTTCCAGCCACTCTGTCCCCAGCCTGTAGTGCTGCCTGGGGTTGTTGTGGCCAAAGTGTAGAACCCTACACTTAGCCTTGTCAAATCTCATCCCATTGCCTTACCATTTGTCTACAAATTACCTGGATTAGTTTAAGTTTTCTAATGTCTTGAATATCCAACATTACATTTTCCTATACAAAGAAAAAAAAAATCTTTTAAGTGCCACAAAGTCAAGAGGCCAGCAATACATATTTTTTCACCACATTTCATTATTTAATAGCCATTTTATTGTGCCTCTACATTTTAAATGTAATTCTTTTTTAAGCAAAAGGATCCCAACTTTGTAATTTATTCCTTGTTGGTGCATGCATTGGACTATTTGTGTTGCCTCTTCCCAGCCATTTTCCATCTGAATCAGGCATAGTGGAAGTCATGCTTTGCTCCAATGAGACTTCACTCTCTGATAGCATCTTGCATTATTATCTATGGTATTCACCACATGGACTTTCATGAAAAGTTTCTGACTTCATGTTTAGCAGACTTCATCCTTGTGTTGACTGATGTGGAGATACTTCATTTTCCTTCCCAGCTAAGTTAAACTCTTTTAAGGTGAATAAGGGTTTCAGGCTATTTTTGGCATACAATGTTTTCCTTTTTGTCTGCTAAGCAGCTTTTGATAATTTCAAATAACTCACTCTGTTCTGCAGCTACTTGAATTTTCAGTGACTTTCTCAGTGAGACTTTATCAAAAGGATTTTGAAGGCCAAATGAATTATATCAACTGGTTCTCTTTCATCCATTTTGTCTGTTACCATATATATTCAGTATGACCCATTTTGAGAAGTGTATCAGATAAGAGTTATATAAAGTGCTATAATGCAGACCAAACCACTATCTAAACATACCTTCAAGCACCATGAGTGAAAGTGGGACTTTTCAGATCACTGTAAATTAAATTGATTAATAATACATCATGTTAAAATGAATTTTTCATGGTTTGGGAGCTAATGTTCTTAATTATTCAGCAATGCAAAATGTAGGAAGCTTGCACATAAACAGCTTGCAAGAGCTGATCCAGAAAATCTTTATTTAGAAAGCAAAATAAATTCTGACTTTTTTAATATGCTAAAACAATTTTTCCTAAAAATACAATATTCTTTTGGTGGCAAAAAAATGAAGCCTGGAATTAAATTGGCCATATATGTACAACATAAGTATCCTATTACAGCAACAGCATGCATTTTAAATTAATCACTGTGTATTCACAATTTTGATTCTTCAGTGCTCTGAAATAAAACTGTTTCACAGCTGATGTCATCTTTTCTGGAAGGCATTTGCAATGCCGAAATAGAAAGTTCTGTTTTCTTTTGAAAAGTGTAAGACATTTTTTGAGCAATCAGTTTATAAATATTGATGTTATACTTGCATCTTTTGTGGACTGTGATTCCAGGTCGTAATCCTGTGTACTTAAATCTTGGATTGTTTTAGTTGAACTGAATTTCAGATATTTGGAAACTGCAAACCCTTACAAGTATGCTTAATAAGGATAATTTGTGTTTAGAAAGGTGATTAGGTTGGTTGATTATAACACATAATTTCAATTAAGATTAAATATTTTTTCACAGATGTAAATGTGATCAGTCACACTGGAAAACAAATGCTACTTAAGACTTTAATCTCAGTATTAATTCTGCAATTTATTTTTAGTATCACACCATAAAGCAGTAGCAGTATAGTCCTCTGCATTGTGGTTTTGGACATAATTTATTTTCACTCTTCAGAGATGAACATGGTTAAGAGCACTAATAATGCCAACACATAAGTTCTCCAAAGCATCAAGTACTTCTCAGGATCTGGCCTGTAAAAATGAGAAATGGGAAACAATTGTGAGATTGTCTAAATCATGTTTACTCATGGGCAGTTCCCTAAGGTGTACTTTTTAAGAGATTATATGATCCGCCTACTGTATGGAATATCCTTAACCTTGGTGGAGCTTAAAAATGTACAGCGATTGCAAGATTCAACCTGTATTGCATTTAGCATCATTTAAGTGACCCAAGATTACAGCCTCCATGTATGGTTGTAGTCATGGCTCTAAATGATTCTCTGGTGATGCCTTGTATGAAGTATATGTCTTAGTTCTTGTCCACATCACTCAATGAATTGTGTAGCAGAGGCTGCAGGTGTAGTAATCTATCACTCTATATGCTTGATTGTTTATTGTAGAAGGTTCATTTAAAGTTTATCAAGCTACTCATGGGCAGAGAGGTGCACTCACATGTAATACATTAAAAAAAGGTGAAAGCAATGAAGGCATTGAAGCAAAGATGCTCTCTACACTAGTACTTCACAACATAAACAAATTCAGATAATTCTCAATTTTTTTCTTGTCTCTTAGAACTGGTGTTTTTGACTTCATTAACATATTTGCTGTGCACCAGTGGCATGTTTTGTCATCCATGAACTATGATGTTTCCAGGCATGCATCACTATAACTATCTAGAACTTTTTGGTTTCTTTTGTTGATATTTTTTCCCTCTGAGAATCATAAAATAATTTAGAGACATTGAAGAAAAATATATCTGGATTCCAATAACCATGCATTTGTTTTTCAGCATGTAAGTGTGGAGATATATTGCATAGGTTCAAGAAAAAGGTGTCTTTGAGAATAGGAAGATAGGTACAGAATGTATCCTATATGATCTCTATACATCATTAGAGGCTGATGGAAAAATTACCACAGAATCATAGAATCATAGAATGGTTTAGTTTGGAAGAGACCTCAAAGATCATCCGGTTCCAACTCCTCGTCATAGGTAGGGACACTTCCCACTAGAACAAGTCTCTCAAGGACTCATCCAACCTGGCCTTGAACACCTCCAGGGAGGGAGTAGCCACAACCTCCCTGGGCAACCCGGTCCAGTGTCTCACCGCCCTCACTGTAGAGAACTTCCTCCTAGCATCCCGTTCATATCTCCCCTCTTCCAGTTTAAACCCATTACCCCTCATTCTGTCATTACAAGACCTTGTGAATAGTCCCTCTCCAGCCCTCCTGCAGGCCCCCTTAAGATATTGGAAGGCTGCTATAAGGTGTCCTTGAAGCCTTCTCTTCTCTGGGCTAAAGAGCCCCAACTGTCTCAGCCTGTCCTCATAGCAGATGTGCTTCAGCCCTCTGATCATCTTTGTGGCCCTCCTCTGGACTCTCTCCAACAGTTCCATGTCCTTCTTGTGGTGGGGGCTCCAGAACTGCACGTAGTACTTCAGGCAGGGTCTGGGGGATGCCATTATTGCTAATGGCATCATCTCTACTTTAGTAAATTAATTTACATCAAAAGAGCACTATGGTGTGTAACTAGCTATCACCATGTGCCTGTGCACAGGACCATTACAGGCTGCATTACTGGATTTGTTGTATGTTTCCTACATGGTTGGAAAGAATCACAAGTTTCCATCTCTCTGTTTTCTTTACAAGAGTGGTCACCAAGGTCTGGGAAAGAAAGTCAGATTTGCCATGAGCATCAGTGTGTTGTTTCCTAAAGAAATGAAGATGAGTCCATTTTTAAAATGGTAGTTTCATTTTTGCCATGGTTTGAAGGAGAGACCTAGCACCTCTCCTGTCTGAGCCTGTTAGGATCTCTCTTAGTGCCTGTTCTGAAGCACAAAATATTTTTAGTATGTAGTGAGGCATAAAACAATGTAACTTTGAAACTTTGCATTTATCCATCTGTATTAATGATGAAATAAAACTATTTTCTTTCCACAACATACCTATTTCACAAGCAAAGGGTGAGTATATAGATCACTGGAGATCCAGGTGTCTGGGCTGCAGTAGCTTGCCCTATTCCACACAGGAGAATCTGCTCAGAAACCACATTTAACACAAAACACGTAGGACTCAAATCCAGACCCTGAGTCATTCTCAACTTTGCTGTCATCAAATCTTCTATCATGTTTCATCATGAAATCTTCCCTCAGTGTATTCCATTGCTATACTCTTGCTAGAGCTGAATCTCTAGCATAGATTCAAAACTGAGATTGCATGAATGAGAACTAGCCACAGTATCCACTGATACCTATTAATCTTGGGCAAGATCTGTTAGCCCTGTAACATTTGTCAAAGCTCTGCTGGCAATGTAATCTAGAGCAATCATTTCTCATCTGTCACTGCAAATTCTGCCTGTGAAACTATAAACCTAAACCAGACTTCTTGGAGAGTGGTGCAGAGAGACAACTGAAAGACTGGGAAATGCTGAACACCAGTAAAGGTTACACAGTCATTTCTCATGTCTCTTTGATAGGCTTGCCACTCATATGAGAGCCAGGAGTACAGGAGAAGTGCAGAACAAGGATCCAAGGGTGCATGGGGAGAGAAGGGAAATGTGTTGTTAATCAAGGATTTGCAGGCAGCATGTGGGAAAGCTCCATGTTTCAAAGTGGGGTGACCTTTAGGAAGTATCTAGTTAAGCAATGTGATTAATGTTCTATGCTCATTCATTGCATAATCAGTTGCATTATTTATGGCAAAATTTGGTACAAATAAATAAAAACAAAATTAAAAGGGACTGCTTTTTAAAGACAAGAATGTGGTGGCTCTCTTCAGTTGCTAGTTCTGTTTGTTACAGGATAATTACATATCCTTCTCAGATCTTCAGAGAACACATTTTTGATGGTGCTGATAGGCACTGTGTAGACAGCAAGATAATATTAAATTGTTCAAAGAGACAAGTGATACATACTATCACCCTATTGATTCACATGGGGTTTTATAGTATAAACTGTAAAATCACTGAACTTCAGGTTAAATAGTCAGTGTGATTTGGAGTGTTTTAGTCATAGAAATTCTATTAAGAAAGAAGGAGATCATACAGCTAAGTCTCTCTAAATTATGCTGAACAGTTACATCTAGTGTCCTGTAATGATCTTAATAATGGAGAAGTCATATGATATTCATTGTCAAGCCATTGATCATAATGGATTCATTCATTATTAATGTGGCTAGAGCGCAGTGTTGAAAGACCTGTTGCAAAGTGAGCAGGAAGACCACTCTTGCAGAGGAAATTTTGAGGTAGTGTGAGATCAATAGTCTCTATGCTGGCAGCATTACTAAGAAAGGAATTTAAAGGATATTGTTGGTTGACTCTTCAAAAAGCTCAAAGAGAAAAAACATCAGATTTGCTAGAGAAAGATATCGAAGCTGTATCAAGAGTCTGACTTCTCCAGGCTTACATATTACCATCATAAATAGACATGTTGCTACCCATCATCATTACTGGACCGAAGATTAAACACTAACTTTGGTTACACAAAAAGCCTGTCAGCTGGAGACAGCAGTCCTTGGGCGAGTTCTATACAAGCTATCACCCACTATGATGTAAACTAACTTTTCTTTTAACCTAGAGGGCCATTGCTAAGTGAAAGCTCTACCTACATATTCCGGATGGCAATTCAATATGGTTTTCAAGTACCTTCACTCTACTTATATTTCTGTATCACCTTCATTATGCATGAAGAAACACCCAACCATAGTATGTCTTAATTATTTAACTTAAAGAAATTCCAAATGAGTTGCAAGGTGCAGTAAGACAATATCTCCTTTCTAAGACTGTGATTCCTAGTTACGATTTCCAGTTGCACGATTGCCCCTTCCTTTGTCAAGAGACAGAAAGGCAAATTTGGTTATTCAGGTGAGTGTCTAACAAATCACAGTTTTACCCTTCGTACTTCACACTGGTGTACCAAGAGCTGTGAAAAGGCTTCAAACAACAATTTCCATAGTGCCAGTTAACTACT
This sequence comes from Psilopogon haemacephalus, assembly GCA_013396835.1. Classification (NCBI taxonomy): domain Eukaryota; kingdom Metazoa; phylum Chordata; class Aves; order Piciformes; family Megalaimidae; genus Psilopogon; species Psilopogon haemacephalus. The sequence goes on along the minus strand of VWZI01001722.1, from coordinate 381,344 downwards.
TTTTTTTGTTTCAATAGCTCACTTCTTTTTTATTGCATGTTCTATGTCTTTACTCCTTAAGTAAGTAAACTATGATGAAATTAGAAGTGCATTTGAAACTGACATGTGAGAGAGGAAAAGCGTTACTTCATTTTATCATATGAAAAAATCAGTGTTCCTTTATGCACTGTATTTTTTCTTGTGTTCTCTCGAAAATACTGATCAGTTAGTACTTATGATCATCTTCAATTTTCAAGAAAACTGAACTCCATTTTCTCAGCACTGAGCTTCCAAACTTCCTATTTCTTCCTGTGTGAAGGATCATGTTGACTTCATGTGTACTATTCACCTGAATGCTAAGGACCATGTTCAGCTTTTATAATTTGTGTATCTTAAGAATGTAGAATATTTCTTAAGTTAAAGAAGTAATGTCAGTCTTCAAGTGCAGTAGATCTAGATCTTCAGTAAGTTAAGCAAAGTTGATCAGCCTGTTTAGCTGAACTCAAACACACCCAGCACTTGAGATGCTGCAAGAGTTGTTCAAAGAACTGTGCACAACTCTTTTGTCTCTGAGCATACTTCTGACTTTTCAGCACTCATATGTTACATTACAGCAAGTATCATTCCTTTAATCATCTCCTTGTCTAAAGATAGTCTTGATATGGTAAAAAAAATGTTTTCAGATAATTTCAGAGAAACTTAGCTGTTTCCTTTTTCACTCCCCTTTTCCTTTTCACCCCTTTTTGAGTAAGGATGCTTTATAAGAGCCATAAAACATCTGTTCAGAAGAATTTTGAGGCTGCAGAACAGAAAAGCTGCAAGATAAAGAAGATTGCCATACCTTAAATATTAAAACAAATGATAATTTTCTTCAGACTGCTATACAGATTAAAGTGATATATTGACTATCTTAATGCAGGTGTGCTGGATGTGAGACAATAAAGTCATCTTTTGATTTGTTCCCTTATGTGTTTCAGGAATATACTGCAACAAATAGACAGAACATGCCATTTTAAAAATAATGCTTAGCTCTGAAATGGAATGTAAATCAGTGGAAATTCACCTATTTACATGTAAAACAGTCTTGTATACAGATAGAAGCCTAATGAATGGTCTTTAAACATAAACACCTTAAGCTAATAAATAACAAATGTAATCATGTCATGAAGCACAACTTCTTTTTCATGCTGATAAATATTAGTATGTAGACTCGTTAAGTGGCTTTCAAAACAACTAAAACTGTCTTTCAGGAAATGAACTCCATAGCCATTTTAACCAAGCTGGAGGCTAGGCTGGTAATGACAAGTTCTTTAAATGTAGGAGTTGAAATAATTCTCAAAAAAGCTGCTGTTTCAACATTCCTGGACACAAAACATGCACATGCATCAAAACGTAAACTTGTTCTCTTGCAGGCCTGCACTTCATGCCATCTGTTAGAGTGGCATTTTGCCCACTCTAGGAAATATTGTTTCATTTCCTGCCATGTACAAAGATTGACCTGCTTTCTAGAGAAATCCTAAAAAAAATACAGCTATTCTTTCTGTGTTTTTTCTCACACACATTTCCTCTCTCTGAGCACTACCATTGTATGCTTTTTTTTCTGAAAGCAGAGTGGATAATTTAGTCTTAGTATTTTTTTGCCATTTTCCAATCTTTTTTTCAAGCATCCAATTTTCAGTCACCTTTGCATTAGCAAGAGTTCCACAGGTTCAATGGTATTGGCTGTTCATATGATGTTTTCAGAATTTAAACATAAAGCTTTGGTTATACCACAATAGGATGAGACGACCACTGTCCCTGTGCACCCCAAAAGTCAGCTAACAATTTGTCCATGCTAATGTGCTCATCAATGTGTCTGATACAAAATGGTGCAGGAACTTTCTCTTGGAGAAGCTCTCAGACACATCTCCTAATCTTGGGGGCTACAATAATGAGTATTCATGTTATTTTTCTGAGCCTCCAAGCATTGACCTTAATCTCCTAACCCGAACTCCTGATGTTGTATTACTGCCTGTGAAAGCTGAACAACGTGCTTTGTTCTCTACTCAAACTGCATTCCTGCACTATGCAAGTCACTGTCCCCACATTTGGTAGTAAATTGCATGATTTCGTTTCAAATAATTTCTGAAACCTTGACATCAAATTAAAAAAAGGTGGCAGCTAAAGAGGTAACCTGCATATGGCTCACATGTCTCCTCATCACAGTGCTGAACTTACACTTGAATAAAGAAATGCCAAGAGGGACAGTAATGCCCTCTCTAGAAAACTAGCATATACAGGGATAATTAATTGCAGGATGTGTGTAGTGCATGCCAAATGTGGGCAGTTAAATGAAGGTTTCACAAGTGCCTGAGTGATCTCTGAGTGCAAGGGGAGCTCAAAAGCCCAAGCAGGAATAGGCTCACAGGGAGATGTCAGTTAGCAAAGAGCAGCTTTTGTCATGAATTTAAATCTCAGTGGCATAATTTGTTTGTTTATCCCAGAGGATCAAATTTGAATGATGACTTATGGGGTTTCCTTGAGATCACTGACAGGTATTTTTAATTAGAGGCAAAGATGCTGTGGAAGCTGAATGACGAGATACAACTCCCTCTGTCTCTGTGGGCTGGCCCTCTATACTAGCTGCGTTGCACAAAGGCACTGTGAAAGGAATTGCAGAAGGGCAAACTATTGGCTGTGCTGGAAGTTGCAACTTCTGTTTTCATGTCCATTCCCAAGTAAATGTTTCCAACAATAGTGTCAAACAATAAAGACTGAAAGGGTGGAGTTAATTTTAAAAGATATATTCAGAGTGGCTGCAGACCAAGGAATGGTTGATGCACATGGTAGACGAGTAAGAAGATGCATATATTTTGGGTAGTGACTAGAGTGAGGTTGTGCAGCAGAAAAGGTTGCTAACCAGAGAAGCTAAAAGAAGCATCCTGCAATTGTGACCTGCTTGCAGAGTCTTCTGTCCCCTGCAGATCCTAGTGCTTTTTTTTCCCTGATCAAAGCTGTATGTCCACTCCACCTGCCATCAGTCATCCTGCTACTCATGCTTGCTCCTGCTTTTTCCAGTTTCAGACTGATTTTTTTTTTCCTGTCTTTTATTCCCATAACAATTTTCCAGTTTTGTACACAGAGGGATTCTCATTTGCAATTATTAATCCAGGATGTAAAAAGATAGGTTGGTTCAATAATATACAACAGAAAGGCCCTTTAAAATTGGCTGGTTGCTGTAGATATTTACAGAAAACTGCACTGACTGTGATAAAGCTCAATATTTCATCTATGTCTAGTGAAACATTGAGGAAACAAATGAAGAAACTATATCTTTATTACAGATGTAATTGATAAATATTTACCAGCATCATGTTATTGTCCATATTTATATTTTATGTTATGGTTTATATATATATATATATATATACTGTGTATGTAAACACACAATAATGGCTTTGTGTTTCCTAGAGATACATAAGGAATCTACAGTCATATAAATCAGTTGATGCTGTGCTGTGGCTCTTTAACATAGATCTAGCTGCACTCACATAAAATACTGCCTAAATAATTTCTGTTCCTTAAATAGAAATATTTGGCATGCGCTTGTGTGTTTACACACACAGAGATGTGTATGTATATACTTACATAATTAATATTTATATTAAAATATTATTAATTATGTCTGCCCTTCAAAAGAGGTTTCTCAGAACCAGGCTTAGTTCCCTTTTGCCATCAGGCAGGAGCACACTTTCACCCATGAGCATTCTGTATGAAGGTAATAAATAAGGCTTATGGCAGTGGCAAGAATTAGCTCTCCAGTATGCAAGCACAGACTCACTTTTGGAAGACAGAAACTTTAGATAAATTTTCCAAGGTAATTTTTATTGAGGCAACTCAGACATTCTAAATTGCCAACCCCCCAAATTCATTTAGTGCACAGCTAGATTTGGAGCTTGACTGAGCAGTGAGCAGGTTTCTCAAATACCTCTGGTGGCCCAAACACTTCTTGGTGTTTTTCATGTTTGCAGTGTGCAGTTGCACGCATGAAATGATATCAACAATTTGTTCCTCCCCTTCCAACTACACTTGACTTATGTGAAAACAAAACAAAACAGAAAAAAAAAACCAAACCCACCACCAAAACAACAAAACAAAACACAAACTGAAAAAACTTCCTGAAAAATAATACTGAGATTAGAGAAAATAGCTTCTTGATATCCACTCTCATTTTTGTTTATTTTCTGTTCACTGTGATTGTCAATATTTGAAATTAAATCCTTACTTGCATGTGAATAAAATGTCACAGTGGTGACTGTTACAGAAGTAACAATAATGGTAATAAAGTGGTAAAGATCATGGACTGAGACTATGAATTGAAAAGTTAAAACCTGAGAAGGAACAACTAGAAAAAAGAGAAACATAAGATGGTCTGTAATAGGACTACCAGTCCACCATTAGTGTAGCTAATGAAGCAGAAGGACCAGGTCTAGCAAGTAGGGAGAAAGCTAGTGATACAGGCAAACAAGTACTTTAAATAGTTACTATGTGGAAAAAAAACCACTAAACAAACAGACAAACAGTAAGAAACAAAAAAACCCTGAGTTTCCTAAATAATTGTAGTAGGGCTAGAAAAGTGCTTTCAGTTTGGATGACAATAATCCTCAGTAAGTTTATTTTAGCAGAAATAGAATAGAATAGAATAGAATAGAATAGAATAGAATAGAATAGAATAGAATAGAATAGAATAGAATAGAATAGAATAGAATAGAATAGAATAGAATAGAATATGGCACTAAGTGCTCCATCCGGTCTTGAACACCTCCAGGGATGGCGACTCCACCACCTCCCAGGGTAGCTCATTCCAACGGTAAATCGCTCTCTTTGTGAAGAACTTCCTCCTAATATCCAGCACACACCTCCCCTGGCACAACTTGAGACTGTCCCCTTGTTCTGTTGCTGGTTGCCTGGTTCAAGTATGGTCACAATATAGAACTTTTTTTTTTTTCTTTTTCTTTTTTGTTTTAGGACATAGCTGATATAAAATTATCTTGATCTAAGAGAGTGTGAATATCTATATCCTATATATTTATATCTATCTATTTCAATATCTATATATATAGATCATCTACATATATCTATACCATCTATATCTATATCCATTTTGTACAAGTTAAGAGCTATGCTTTTGGCTCTGTGAAAAAAGTGGTCATACAACTATGCAAGACAGAAAATAAGGTAATAATATAACTCATTTTTACAAACATGTCCTAGGAATGTTGACTTCTTCTTGCACACGCAAAACAATATCTTAACAATTGCTATAGAAAACTATAATTATACCATGTAAGCTATCAAACAGTGATTTCAAGTCACATTTCTTTATATTTTAAACCACAGGACCCTCCACATTCTTCTTTCAGTTGCAATAGTGCTATTATATTAATATAACTCTGATAACAAGGGAAAAGTATGCTTAATAAAGTTTAGCAAGGTACTATTGAATGACTTCTTTAATCAGTTTTTCTGACATAAATTTAAAAATGAAATCAAGTCATGATAAAGTACAGGGGTTTCTCTAAGAAATAGTTTACAGTCAGATTACAATGACATTTTCAATCCATGGATAGGATATGTGTGTATGAAAACCTTTGGGTTATAGCATATTACATAGGTTTTCTCTTGAAAGGGAACTCCTGTCTCTATTATGTACTCAATATATATTTTCAAAATCTTTCAACATAATTTTTTTGAAGTAAAGACAAACATTGTGATTTTTCATCATTTGAGCGCGTGTCTGAAGGACTAAGATTGTGTTACTGTTCCACTTGTAATTTGCAGACTTTAGAGAGTGAACACCAAAAAATTCCTGTTGGAATACTCAAGCACACTGTCCATTGTGCTCATTAAAACATCTGAATTATAATATTCTTCTAAAATACAGTGTATACTCCAGCACAGAGTCATTCTCTCTTTTATTAAAATTACAGTAATGATTTTGTGAAGTCTAGAATGTCAAACTGTGTCACAGAAGACAATTAACAGAAAAATACTTTTGCTAAAGATTTATTGGAAAGGAAATCCCAAGATACATATATATATTAAAAAAGAGAGGGAGAGAATTGTTATATATTGGTTATTTAATTTTATTTAATTGTTTATATAGTATGAAATCTCATTACAGCTAAACATATTACAGTGATTAAAAAATGCATAAATTTAATTTCATACAGCCTAAGTATGTTAGGAAATATGGATCCTGTAAGACTTCAGTGATTTTTATACAGAGAGGGATATTTCCTAAGCTGACGTAAAAGGACTTCAGGCTGATTCCGGGAAAACCCAGAAGCAGTGAGAAGCTCTTTTCCACTCTGGGCAGCAGGTGTGTTTAGGCATCCTTTGCAGGAGCAGCCTTATTTGTTGCCTCTTCTTCCAGGACGAGGTAGAAGGATGTGATGGTAAGAGTGTACACTTCCTTCTCAGTTTCTTCTAAGTAACTCGTGGTTCTCTTTAATTCAAAATTTTGTTTAGACAACATAAACTGATTATAATTTTAAATAAATTAGTTTATTAATTGATCAATATGTCCTTAAAACACATGTATTTTCAGGGCTGATAATGATTATGCCCTTGTTAGAGTCAAGTGTGCTTAAGTAGTACTTTTTTAAAAAATGGAATCTCTATGTGCTAAGCTAATATATAAATAGAATAACCATTTGAAAACTGTATTACCCTATTCTGATAAACCAGATTTAACCTCAGAGGATTTATGTATAAAGCACTACTAAATCTTTTTTAAGTACAATAAAGCAAAACAAAATAAGATTGGCTGGCTTTCAGCAGGAGCAATTTATTTCTCCTATATAAATAGCAAATATTTTCAAAGTTCCACCATTCAAGGTTTCAAAGTCACCAAGTAACATAAAGAGGTTTAACTTTGGCCTCAAATGTTGCAAATCTTTCACCGTTAGGATTTCAGAGGCTCAAGCCATGATGTCAGTAGGTATTAAAGAATCTGTCAAGGTTTAGATAAATATCTGAACATTTTAAAGGTTGCTTTATCCATACAGAATCCAAATGAATTTTTCCTTGGACAATATTAACAGTGCATTATTAAGTAAGAAGCTTCATATAGAATACTTTTTCAAAGCAGAAGTGCTATGTCTGAGATTACAGACATTTTTTTGCAGTTTTCATTCAAGCCTTACTCAACACAATTGCATGGGAGTTAATCTATGAGTAAAAGTGTAGATGAAGATTGCAAATGTTTGACTTTAATGTACTCCTTTATGGCCAATGTAATGGAATAAAAAGTCTCACACTGTTGTATAGTAATTGCTAGCAAATAACTGAGTCCTTGTAACATTACGAAATAGCTTTTGTTTATTTTTTTTTACTGCAGGCTTTTCCTTATCATTTTGTAAGGCAATATATATGTTAAACTGACAGTATCTGCATAGCAATAGTTTACAGGCATTGATATGCTTTAAGACATAAGTATGAATGTTCCCTGGGGCATAAGGGGGAGGATGAAATTATCCTTTCACTCAATATTTGTTGGCTTTATTTTTAGAAGTGCAGCATGATCTTTATTGTTCATTTTTCATTTTGATTTCAATCTTATCTTGAAGACAGTGTTTCAAGATGCCAGATGTCATTATACCCTAGTGGCAATTAAAAAGAAAAATAAATTCCTCAGTTCAGACTTTCACATACATGAACTGGATGATTCAGGAAAAAAAACTTTGGTATAGAGTGAATTATATTGAGATTTATTTCAGTCAGAATTCTGAAATCACAGTTTTTTCCAGTAAAGCAGTATTGATTAATTTGATATAAGTGTAAATTTAATTATATTAACATTTTAAAATTAAAAATACCAGTCAAGATAATACATAATAAATTTCTTAAATTACCTAGATGGCAATTTACATAAGATAATTTTGACACTGAGTAACTGTGATCTTGTGAAGTTCATATATATTAGACTTTAAACTCTCATCATGTACCATAACTTGAATGTTGTGATTATTTGTATGTACCAAGGGAGTCACTGTATGTTTTTTCCTCATGTTCTCCATTTCCCTGATGACATGTTACTTTTGTCCTTTTCCAGTGGAAATTTTAATTGGGTTGCATATCACAGGATCACAGACTTAACAAGGTTGGAAAAGATCTCCAGGATCATCAATTCCAACCTATAATATAGGTATATAATTATAAATAAATCAGTACCCTCATAAAGGAAATGAGGAGTACTTTGATAAGGAGCAATGTTCTTTTTAGAATGAAAATGCAAACTGAACTAAGGAATAGCAAAGGCTGGAGATCTGTAGAAAATTCATCATGACATCCAGATTAGATGCAAACACAATAAAACTTATATCCTGAATCGGATCCTCAAAGCTCTTGGTCAAGACAATCTTTTAACTAATTTTAATATTCACTATCAAGTACAAATATGGAAATATCCATAAAAGATAAACAAACTTCTCTATATAATTAGGTTGTAGATGTATTTTTAATGCTTCGTGATGCTACTAATAGTTCAGATACTGTACTGACACATCACTTCCCCCCTCTCCCTCCCCTCCTATAAAACACTCAACATGACTTAGTTAAGAGACTTCCCTGCATATAATATAATGACTTGCATTGATGTGCACACTTTTATTATGGAGATCAGCTGAACTATAGTGGTGTCCAGCTGCACAGTAAACTTAGCATTAAAACTTCAAATGAGTATAGAATCTAGTTGTGTATTGTTTTAATGCCAAGAGAACTCCAGACACAGAATCTCTTACATAGCCTTCACACTGAATATCATATCAGGACAGAGTACTTTGTGTGCTGGGACAACATTAAATGTTTCCTAAAGCTCCAGAGAAAGTACCAATCCACATTTCTGTGGTGCCAGACAGGGTCCATGATAAGAATAAAATAACGCAGATAAACTGAAAACATGCAAGCTGCCCATGTACAACAAAAGTGTAAACTCCTTCAAAACCAAAACAAAATCTTTTCTTCTATGAAGAAAGTAAAAAAAATTACAGCTGTTAAAAATACATGTTTATAGGTGTTGCTTTAATTGCCTTACATGTTTTCTGGGTATTATAGTATGGAGTACAAACACATCTATCCGAAATAGTTAGTAATTCCTTGTAATTTTCTGAGACACTTAAGCAAATGAGTTGCAAGTACTGATTTCTGTAGCACACACACCTAAGAACATTAATTTCCCTATAGTCATCTTAGTTACAGTCTATGTTGAGTGACCTGGCCATTGCATATTGGTATTGCAGTCAGAATTGGAATAAAACTCTTCTATTTGCACACTGGTTTAAGTTCTATAAAGTACTTTATTAGTACTATTTTGCAAACATATTCCAAGATCCCATTATCAAGAATATTCCAGGGTTGTAGGCAAATGTCATTCTAATAATGCTGTCAAAAATCTCGAGTTTATGTAAACTCTAAAATGAACTACTGACTGTTCTTAAGGTGAAACATACAAATTTGCTAACGCTTGCAAATTGTGGATTCCACTTTAACAGTACTTTGCAAAAACAATTAAATATGACAGTCTTAGAATACATAGAACTACCCCAATGAGTAATTCTTCAGGTGTTTTATTTAGAAACTTATTTCTATTACTATGTTTTGTAAGAAAGGGCTTCTTCAGAGCACAAAATGCAATATACTTGAAGTTAATACCAACAGAGCTTTCAAACTTACACACTGTTGGCTACTACGGTACCAACTTGTATTTCAGCAGACTGTGAGCAAAATGATTTTTAAAAATTCCTGCTTTTAAAGGCCTTCAAAACAAGGCAAAGCTTTACATCTCTTTTACGAAGGAGCAGATAATTTGGAGAGTTGCATAAAAACTTGGGAGCACAGATAAAACTGTTTCCATACTTCAAATCTACTAATCCAAAATGTTTTTTGACGTGATAGGGCAAAATTCTGTATAATGTATATGAATTCTATTTGCACCTTTATGTCTCAATATGCTGTCAAGGGAGAGTTGGTTCTTTAAAAGATTCCCCCAAATGAAACCAAGACAGAACTGAGTATTTGTCTGAGAAAACCACTTATCGTATGTTTATGAGGGGGAGGGTGAGCAGTACAGAAAAAGAGAAAAAGCAAGAAAAAAGAAGGAAAGTGGGGATAGATGATACTGTGGATCTGGGGCATCCCTCCAGTCCGGTTTCTTGCCCCAGTCATCAAGAAAATGTTCTGTCCAAACTTGGTATTCTCTCTCTCCTTTTTTCTGGTTGCCTTATTATATAGTCATGTTCTTCTGAGAACCACTTAACATATTCCAACAATTCCAGCAACTGTTTTGCTTAACCATACCCACCACCACAGTGCTTATGCTCATTACTGTCACTGGGAGGACTTCAGTGGTCTTCAGGGGTCTCCAAGCCCCTCTCTCTTCCAGGGATTAGATCTGATTTATGGGAATTAGCTCTACGTTTAGAAAACAGGAAGCCTCTAGTCTCATGGTTTGGTTGGAATTAATATAACATTCTGAAGACAGGAAGCCTTCAGTCTTGTTGCCATGGTGGTGGTGTCAGCCAGTGGTTTAATGTCCTGGCAACGTTGAGGCTAAAGGGAGGAATCAGTCTCTCACAACCTTTCACAGACAGAGTAAATCCCCTAGTCCATCATAACAAATCTGTCTCTCTGGCTTTTCACATCTGAAGTCTCACATTTCTGCCATTTTGACATTTCCTTTTCTGCTTTGATGTCAGGCTTTTTTCTCCTGTTGTTTTTCTCCTGCTGTTTTTCTGATTTTCCATTCCATTGTGCCACCTTAACCTCTGCCTGCTGCCTCGTCTTCTAGTCACAGCCCTTGTTCAGTGATGAAATTACTTTCTGGTTTTTTACTACTCCATTAACTTTCCAAATAGTTCTGTTTAGAAGTGGCCTCTTCTTCACTATCATGGTCAGTCAATGGTCAAACTTTCTTCTAAGGGCAATAGCCATCCAATTTTCATAGAAAGACAGATTACCACAGGTAAAGTTAACCATAACTTTCTGTTATTAAGGAATGATTCTGATCTTTACTGCCAGATCTGCTCTTGATGCAGGGCCTCTTTGCTGGCTGCTTGATAGCTTCAGTATATCCCCCAAGTTCCGGGGGAACATTTGGTTGGTGGAGCACCTCTTTTCTGCATTCCCCAGTTAATAGGAGCATACACCTAGAAGTGAACTTTCTGTAGATGTTATGCTATGATTCAAAGGCCAGATCCCATTGATGTGAATATTGGGTGTTAAGCAACTCTAATGTTTTAAAGCGAGAGCAACTAAACTGTAATATGTATAGAGTTTTCAAACTTACATTTTGCATCTATGATTTTTATATCAACTTTCTGTGTTGCAGTCATCCCTTGCAATCCTACTAGAGTGGATTTGCTTACCAAGTCACTGTGGCAGCTTGCTTCTGGTCCTTGTACGGCACCCTCTGGAAGACACAGGGAATATTTTCCCTCTACAAATCATCAGTACACAAAGACCACTGGTAGCCATAGATCTTGGGAAACATTTCTAAGGAATGACAATTTTGACACGTTGTTAATTTAATTACTGATATTTTGGTGATACAATGTATAAACCAAAGCAGAGCTGAATTCTTTCTATGATTAAGACTGGATTTCCAGACAGCATAGAGGCTGTACCAGATAAAAAGAAGTTTTCTGAATATTAGCACTGGTTCATTCTGTACCATAAACAAGAATCTACAATTATGAGTTAGAGAAATTAAACCATCAGGTGGATTGGAAACAGGCGCAGAAATCCAATAAAGTACCATGCTGTTTGATAAATTAGAAGTTAACATTTCCACACATGAATGTAATCTGCCAAGTAAAATTGCTTTAAATGCTGTCATCTATTTTTATTATCTATAAGTTCTGAGTTTTCCTAATATTGCCCATTAAATATGGATTCTTTCAAGTTACTAGATGTGTTTATTTTAGGCCAATGCTTGCTGTTGGAATGAATGACCTTTCTCAACTCAAACTTTGTGAACTACTTTCTGAACAAACTGTACGTTAAAACATTATATATTGTAGCTCGTATTGATTGTAAAGAACTCTAAAATATAATTAAATCTTTTTAATTAAGAAAATACTTTTTCTTAGAGTGAAATTGTCTTATGTGTTTCATTTTGTGAAAATGCTGGTTCCTTGGCAGCTCATGCAATAGCCATGTTTTATTAATTATTTCTAGAGATCCCTAAATGCAAAGACCCCAAGGCATGAAAAACACAAAGGAGATCCACATTGAGCCACCTACCTGTTATTAATCTGTTGAAGTTTTAATCACCTTGCTTTAGAGGTCAGGGTGTTAGGTGAGATAATTGCTGAAGGTTTGTGTATGCGTATTAATATTTGTTTTTTCAAATTGGCAGATTTCTATCTTCATGCCTAAAGACTGAGAGATGAGGTGCTTCAAGAATGAATTCCTTCTTACAGATCTGATTAGTACAAAAATGTCTTGTTTAATGAATAATATTTTTAGAATATGATATATCCAAATTACTTGAACATGAAGCTTTTTCTTTGTTGTGGATCTTGTTTGTTTTGCTGGTTTTTGTTTCATTTGTTTGTTTTGGGGGTTAGTTTGGGGTTTTGGTTTTGGTTTTGTTCTGGTTTGTTTTCAAAAGGACACTGCTTAGATTTCCTCATCACTGTTTTCTGTCTTACTGGTTCAGGTAGCCTGAGGATATATCTCAGCATTGTTGTGTACCAAAGTAATATCCTATGTTTGAAGAAGCCATAGGAGCGTAAGCTTTACTTAAAAATGCATTTTTCAGGGCATTTATAACATGTTCTGTGCTGAACATATTGGGTGTGCATGTAAAAGTTACTGGTATTTTTATATCAGTATCAGTACCCTTAACTGTAGGTTCATGGTCTTTAGGAACTTGCTGAAAACATGACATACGTATTATGTATATTTTTACAAAGGATTTTTACCAATAGCATCTTTCATCCACATCAATATAATTTCTTTATTTTCCCAAATCTATCATTTTTAGTTACTTAGTATCTTAGGTGGTAGCTTCAAAATACACATGTAGCATTTCAGTCTCTGTATTTATATTAATCTGTTTGTCTAGATTAAACATTTTTTTACAAAATAAAAGTTTCAAATAAAATATTTTAATAGTTTTTTGTTAATAAAACCAAAATCATGTCTCAGTCAAAAGCTGCTGAACAGCTACAGAATACGAGTAATCTTGAATAGTAACACAGATATGCTCTTTTATTAAGAACTTTTACATTTTCATGCGAGCATGCAAATCACTGTATGCAACCTCCTGTGACAGATTCAGTTACTGAATATAGTAGAGTTCAGTTGGCAGTCATCTGAAATAATTTAACTGGCAAGTCCACAGGTTGCAGCTGTGCTATTTCCCTTATTTTTAGGCAGTGGCACATATTCTCCTCCAGCAAATAATACCTTTTTAATTTTTAAAAATTATTTAATTTTTTTTTTAACTTGAAAAAACCTTTGGAGGACAGTATAAAACCACTTATTCATGGCATGAAAGTTTTTTAATGAACAGCAAAAACTCACAATACAAACATGGCCTTGATCTACCTCTTGAGTTGTAAAAAGCAAGAAATTGTAAATGATGTATAACTTTCTAATGATTAAATCCCAAGTACAAGCTTCTAATAGTTGATAAGGAAGGACAAATTTCATTTTAAATCATTTATGCTCTTTATTTATTTTCAGCATAGCAATAAAAGATGTTTCAAAGTTACAAAAAATAATTACTTTGTTCACTTAATCGTAGACCACTCTAATGCTACATAAAAGAAAACATTGAAAAACATCTCCCCTGAAGAAGTTTTGTGTATCTTAAGGATGTCATAGCAGTATTTCAAACAAGAAGTAACATAACAAGATAGCAAGCATGAAACAAGGCCTTAATCAAATTATATTCCATTTTTGCTGCTATCTGCAATGCATTTTTTATGGCCAATTCCACCAAAGAAAATTAGAAAGTCGTGTTCTGAGTTTATAAAAAATATTTATGTCATATAAAAATGTACAAGTCTTCCATACCATTTTTAATTCTGAATGTAAATACTGTATTCAAAACCTTTAGAGGTCTCATTTCTGGTATCTATATTACTGTTCAATAATAATTACTGAAAACATGATTTATTTTTTTATTTAAAAGCTCATGTGTTAACACTTACTAGGAATATGCAACACCCAAGATGATATGTCCACATACATTTAGGTAAAGACTGTTGTAATAAAATATGTTATGTAGCTTTCATGTTCCATTAAAAGTTCAAGAAAAAGCAAGAATTTGTAAAGAAAATAAACCCATTTTGTATACCTGCTACGCTATTGTATACCTGCTATACTGTCTCAAAAGAATATTATCCTGTGTAATATTTGAAAAAGTAGTGTTTTTTAATGAAGTACATAATAATGTGATTTCATGTTCTCTGTGTTAGCAATGGGTTCATATGGAATAATAGTGAAAAAGATGGATACAACTTGAAACATGAGAGGATGAGAACACATCATGGACTTGAGAATATGGTTTAATGAGTGACTTACAGAAAAGCTGGGGTTGAGGTGGGGATGGTTTAAGTTGCAATTGCCATGTATTTTGGAAATAAAGCTGCAACATTAATCACTGTTTTCAGGGTTTTAAATTTTAAAATCCTCAGGTTGTTACTTAAGGTGTACTGTGTGTTATGCTGGGTAATATTTGCAGCTCCTGCATCAGTCTTATATAAGGTAGCATGAATATATCTGTATCAATTAATCAAGTGGACCCAGTACATCATTAATTCCTTGTGTTTTATGGGGAAGCAAATATTTGTGATAAGGATTGTGTCAGCCTTCTGATTTTTTTTTTTTTTAACTGCATGTATAGAGCAGAGTTACCTCTCTGGACACTTACTTAACTTGCATCCTCTTTTAAATAAATTATTGGAAAAGAAAAAGTGATCAGTTCTGATTTGCAGACAGGAGTCTCTGCTAATAATTAGCAAATTATTTATTCATGTGAGAGATCTATAATGTAATTTAGAAAACCAACCAACCAACCAAAAAAGCCAAAACAGAAAATTAACTGTTTGGGATGATAAAGATTTGAATGTATTCACAGATCCAAAAATGTTATGGCTAATTCATTTGAGAATTTATTAATGTGATTTTAAAATAGTGGTTTAGAAATAATTGTTTTAAAAATAACTACCCCAATTGGCATTTAATTAATTATCTTAAGCAGTGCTAGCAACCCAAGGAAGATTTATGGTGTGTGTGGCAGATGGCAGCTGTTTTCTTTCTTTGTGTGCAGAGTATGATGGTTGTGTTTTGTTAAGGGTGGCTGGCTGCAGAGCCAAGAGGAAAATGGGTTGCCTCTCTGGTCCTGGCTAGTCTATGCTATGTCAGGTGAATCATATGCAGGAAAGGGATTTTTTTGTCTGTCCTGAGAGCTTTGGGGTACAGGAGAAAGCACTCTAGAATGCAAGGCAGAAGAGAATGAGCATATGGGAACTCACCAAGCAGTATTCAGACTGGTGCTTGCTAGAGCACAGAGAAATCCAGATGAGCAGTTTCAAAGTAGGATTTTTTTTTTACTTGTGAGACTAAGATGGAGCCCAGTTGAAATAATATGTCCTGCCTGAATTTAATGGGTAAGGAATATATATATTTACATAATCTGTTATTTCTGTTCTTATTCTGAATTTTCTCTTTTTTAAAAAGAAAATTTCCTGTTGCAGTTTATGTTCAAACAAATCCTTGCACATGCTTTTAAAGATTTTGAGTGTGCTCAGTTATAAACTAAACTCTTCTCAAAACCCCTGTCAAATTCTGTCCCATCCTTCAACGACTTTTTGGGGACTGTTCTGTTCACTGCTTGAAAGGGAGATGAGGTTCTTGGGAAGCTGAGGGGAAAGGAGACAAATTTGAAAAGGTATGTCGGAAACATTTGTCATACTTCTGCTATCATATCTTTTCCAAATGTTTGTGCTTAAGAGATATTGTAGAAACTGTTTCCAAATAAAGTGAACAGATAGTTACAGATCAAAGACAATTCAGAATCATTTGCTGTGGGAGTGACTGTCTCTGGAGTCTTGCTCTTCATTATTTTTCTCAAATGTTTATTGCCTATGTGGAAGTAGTGAGTTGAAGTGAAAAAAAAAAGCAAA
>VWZI01001722.1:345116-365114 GCA_013396835.1 Psilopogon haemacephalus | reverse complement strand
AAAAAAAAAAAAAAAAAAAAAAAAAAGAAAAGTGTTTTGTGAATGTCTGGTAGGCACCAGCAAGCTTGAGATATTTCAGGTGATAATATGTTGCTCTATTATGTTTGCCTTGTTAAAATAAAAATAAATAATAAAAAAGGAACATTCCAGCAATGCTTTTAATGAAGGTAAAAGTACAAGAATATTCAATATTACATTAACATTCTCTGTCACATGTTGCAGTTTGACTTGAAAAAGAAACCTTAGACTGGTCCTCTTTCTGAAAAAATCTTCCAAATGGCTCTGAAATATTGGCTCTTTCTTACGCAAAGACTTCCTAATCCTTAAAGTGTCCTTCCTGTTCTCATTAATCCATTGGTTAAATATCACAGTAGCCTTCCCTTCTAATGAGCAATGTTCACTATTTGGATTAGAGAAAGCAATCCTCCTACATCTTCCAGGCTTTTTCCTGCATCAAAAGGTTTTGTGCAACACCCAAGTTCAAATGTCTTATCTCCAAAGCCTGCTATCAAAAAGATATAGACAAACTGAAAGATCACAGTAGTGTAACTGATGACAGGGCTAAAGGGATTCCTGTTAAAGACAAAGATTTGAAGACCCTAGAGTAGCATTTTGGCCACGACAGATAACAGTGTACAACTCCCTTAAGACTGCAAACACAAGAAAAGAGAGAAATTTCATGTTATAGTGACTATTCAATAGTATTAAGAACTAATACTATACAGGATTAAGAAATTTATAACTACTATCTGAATCTTAGTAAGTACCTTTAGATAATTAGATTTAGTGACTTGTGGAGCTCCCTCAGAAAGGGATCGTGAATGATGCTGCAAGGCTGACATCTGAAATCAGGTGGTGCCAGAGACTGGCACTTGTAGGAAGGTCGTTGCTGGCCAGGAAGTGGGCAGGATGAATCACTTTCTTCTCTCTCACTTCAGCCCTGGGGAGTCTTCTTCTGTGGTGTTCATTGTGGATATACAAAGAACAACTTCAGCCCATGTAATTAATTAAATAAATGTATTTAAAAGCCAGGGATGAGGCTTTTAAGGAGAAGGGAAATGGGAATAATCTCAGAGTTCAGCCTTTGTTCATAAAAATCATTGAGATATGTTTGTGTTTCTGTGTACTTAATATATGAAATACTTTGTGCTCTGTGCCAGTTATGTGGGCTGATGAATGACTGACATTAATGCATCCATTAATGTGCATTATGGATGAGGTTGCCAGACAAACTTTGTTAGTATAAGAAATTTTGCAAAGCTTTTCTTGGAATGATCACTGTACAAAAGTAAACCTATTTATGACACAAGGCACTATACTTGCAGTAATAGATAGCTCCAAGTACAAAAAAAGCAAATTACTGTTCTCTGACACTCCCCCATCGGATTTCACAGGTGTCTGTGAAGGTGTGATTCAGTATTATCTTACTGAATTTTTCACATCTATTAGGTTTTTCTAGGTTGCTGGTGAAGATGGAGTTCACTACATCCATGAAACAACCCTGTCTCTACAGTGTATATGGATTTTACTGGCAGGTGTCATACCCCAATGATTTTCTGAATGAAAGTGGCTGACAAGAGTAGTTGCAGCAGGCTCTGTACAGCTATTTAGTGTCATAGTGTATTATTGTTTACTTAGCTTTAGACTTTCATACATTAACTCACGCAAGACCTAGAATATCGGTTACCTTCTCTGCACCCAGGTGCTGTCCTTGAGCAGAGCACAGATGACAAGGAGAGTGGAGATTAGCTAGTAGTTGATGGCATTGAAGTTTTGCAACAGTTAGGGTTAGTGTATATGGGGACTCAGAGCATTTTTAATTCATTTAGAAGTTCAAATGTTTAACTGCTTTGTGGTTTCACCAATAGCCACTGATAATGATGCCCATTTCTGGATTATTTGAGAAGTTTGAGGCTTTTTTAATGAAAGATTTATTTATTGTTAGATGCTCTGGAGATATTTAAATAGGATATGTACTTCCTAACTCCAAGATACCTTGTTTCTGTTACCACTGCTACAGTGTGAGCATAAGAGCAAAAATTAGACCTGAACAAGTTACCTGACCTTGAGTGTGACAGTACCAGTGGTAAGTTACAAATCCCTTAGTGGGATTAAAAAAACACACTAAGCCACAAATGCGGCTTCTTGGAAGTTCAAATATATCCTCAGTGAACTGTCAGAATTTTCTTTTGATTTTTCTTCCTTTTTAAAAAAATACATTTTTTTATTCTGCTATGAAGATATGTAGGAGTGCATTCTGGACAGCAATAGTTAGAAATAAACTGAACATGTATGATAGCTGCTGCTTCTCAGTGATCATTAGACAGCTGATGAACAGCAGTCTATTGCTCCATGAGATCGCAGTTCACAGATTTTGGCCTCTCTCCACAAGTCATTGCAAAAGAGCTCAGCTGAGTGGATTATGTGGTGTGGAGATGTGCTAAATGGTGTAAAAGCAAATTCTGAGAGAGCTTGGTGCTGGGCTGTGTTACATATAAATAGGTTTCGTTTAAGGATTAGAATGTTTTAAGAAGTAAAGAAAGTGGTTGTCAAGCAAATGAACAGTGAGTTGGCATCATGAGGACATCTTTGGTCATTTTCTGTATAGTCCCTCCTGTCAGACGACGATGCTGCTCAGAGAAGGATGCACCAGGACTCCATGCAATTCAATGTGAATTAGTGGAAGACCTTTGTTTCCATTACACCTGTGTTTTTATAGACTGAGCACCACGCCTACAAATACTCATTATTAGCATAACCTAGGCAAGCACAACCCCAGTCATTAATATAGATAACCCTAGCCACCTGCATCCACTATCTCATGTGAGGGCTGCTGCCCTGTTATGGGAACCAAGATCAGATGGTCTGTGTACCACTCATTATTTTTCTCAGCTGTGTGAATGAAGGCCAAACTGCTCATTATTTTTCACTCTCATCATAATCTCACAACCTCCCCCCCCATTTTTCCTGTTCAAACAGGTTTTTTTTTGTTTTTATAATCTAGTATCTCTTGTTTTAAAAATCAGCAGCACAAAATGGAGTTAAATGATAATTTATGATGCATCAAAACATTTCATGTACAAGCTCAACTTGTCTTTGATATAGACATACAATCTATTGCATATCTTATACTAAACACAGTTATGTAAAACTAAGTTTCAAAATAGAATAATTGCAACTGAATAACTGCATTGTAAGTCCAGGTCCCAGTATAATGATGCTATGGAGATGGCATACACTTAACTTACTCAGGAAAAATGTGATGTACAGAAAGCAGAGCATTCAGTAATCACAGAAGTTGTAGTAGTGTGTTATGATTTGGGTTTTCTTTTGATGGACAATTTTTATGTAAGGGAATATAAATTAAGCCAAGAACATGTCTATCTTCTAACAAGTCTGTACTACTTTTTTTTCTGTAATATTATTCCCTCCTACAAATTCACTTTACTTTCTTTATCTAATCTGTATTGGGGAGTCCTGGTAGTTGCAGTCTGTGTGTGGTTTGCTAGATGTTGGAAGGCATAATGATGTGACTGTCTCTCTGATCTGTTTCCTCAGATCAGAGGAAAGCTAATGTGCTTGAAAGTTTGTATATTTGTACCAGATAAGGAATACTTAAAAGTCAAACATTTTTCTACTTTATCAACCCAACTTTATCTATCATCAAATTGGTATCTCACCTGCTGAATTCCTCAAATTACCGTTTCTCTTCACAAGCATTGCATAGTAAATAAACCAAGTTTGGCTCTTCTAAACTTTTAATTTATTCTGCAACCTGTTTGCATTCACTGTGAGACTTACATGGGGATAATTTTTTTTTTTAAGTGATTTTTCTGTGGGCTTGTACAACTGCTAAAACTTTCCAATGCTCTACTTGGAGCATTGCAAGAAATTGGTCTGTTTTGCCACTTCACCTCATTTTGAAAGCTGAAAATGAATTATTTAAGCAATGAGAGAGGATAGACTTTGCAGCAGTGCAGATTAACACCAATTCTGGATGTTTGCTTTGTTTTTCCATCACATGTGAATGGTACATTAATCAGCACTAATGAACAATCCAATGTTTCTTATTAAGATTTTATATTGTTCTTTCTATTGCTAAAAGTAGAATTTAAGGATTTCGTGTTCTAATAGTTATTGGTGAGGAAAATACTACATTTTTATTTCCAAGATGAATAACAATAAAAATGCATTCAAAACCAAATGTTACTCACTGGGGGCTTTTTAGGAATTTCCTTTCTTGTCTGAGTATTACACTTTCATATGTTCAGTTTGAATTGTCTTTTTCACTATGCATTGACAGATTTCATACAGCCTTGCACTGAGGCAGAGCTAATGTGGATTTGTTTCTGGGACATCAGCTCCTGCTGCAGAACAGCACAAATCCATGTTGGAAAATTTCAGGATTGCATTGATGCGTGCAGCTACAGTTTAGATCAGGAGTTTGCTTTTGAGTTAGTTTTCTCCTGTTCTCTGACTTGTCACTTTTTTATTTTCATTGTGTATTTGTCTTTAAGGAGGACAAAAACTGAACTGGATTATCAAACTCTTGGAGCACATCTGATTATCACTCTCTACTGAGTAAGGGGGCACTCT
The DNA here is from genome assembly GCA_013396835.1 of Psilopogon haemacephalus. Classification (NCBI taxonomy): domain Eukaryota; kingdom Metazoa; phylum Chordata; class Aves; order Piciformes; family Megalaimidae; genus Psilopogon; species Psilopogon haemacephalus. The sequence continues at coordinate 360,518 of VWZI01001722.1, read as the reverse complement.
GTGTGGCCAAGCTAGAACTAGGCTTACCACACCCAACTCTCAGCACTGTTCTACGTATCTGCTCCCACTGCATTGCATGAAATCACTTGTTAATATTGGCATAGCCTCTACTGCTCTGACAAGGTTTTAAGACACAGTTTTTCCCAAAAGAAACAGTAAAAAAAAAAACCAGTAAAAGAGCTGTTATACTCTATGTAAGATTTTACTTAAACGCAAGAAAAAACTGTGAGTTACTTGAACAGAGAAATCCAAATCTGGGTAAAGCAGAATACATTGGAATCAAAGCTTTTAATGTACAAGTCTCTTCCTGCTTGCTTTTTCTTTTCAGGGAAAATATTTTCCTTACTTTTAATTTCAGCTCTGTAACTTTTAAAAGCTTTTATATTATCAAAAAAAGCCTATGTGATCTCTTCTGAAACCCTGGAAAAGGTGGTCTTTTTCATTGCCTCTGCAACATATCTTTGCATCTGTTTTTCTATTCCTCTGGATTCATGTAGTTAGGAATTCATAGAAAGGAGGAATTTGCCTAGGCAGCACCTAAAGGGAAGTACATGCTCCATGCTAGAACAGAAAAAGACAAATATGATCACTTGTCTTCCTCTCAGTGCAGATGTAATAAAATGTGGATATACAGCTTGGTGAGTTTTGAAGACTATAATAATATATAATATAATATAATATAATATAATATAATAAATTCAGACCATTGCTTCACAGCCAAGCTTGCTCAAAGGCAAAGCAATAGTCACCCAGAATAATAGAGTCACTTTCTTTTCATACATTAAAATAATAAACAGAAAAAAAATCCTCAGCCTGTAGCAGCTCATAAATAATTGTGCTTTTGTTGCTTCCCAATTTATTCTCAGTGGCAGTCACAGAGGAGGAAGAGAAAAGGTCATGTGAACTGGTTCAGAGCCAGTTCAGGGCACAGCAGGACTTATTCTAGATCACCCATGTTGCACTGTGTTTTGCAGTATAAAACATTGTTATCTATAAATACCTCAAACACATTCAGTGTCTTGGGATATTCAAATCATTTATGTAGTGGCCTTTGGCCTCACCTAATGGAGTACTTTAGAAAGGTCACCAAACAAGGACTTAATGACAATAAAAGTTAGGATTTACTGGGGGGGGTGGGTGGTGGGTGTGGAATAAAGGAAACAAAGCTTAGTGCCACGGTTTAATTAATTAGAAGGTGTTGGGTGATAGGTTGGACTCAATGATCTTCAAGTTCTTTTCCAATCTGATCACTTCTGATTCTGACTCTGAGGGCTGAGTAACAGGTTGGACTTGATCTTGGAGGTCTCTTCCAACCTGGCTTTATTCTATTCTATTCTATTCTATTCTATTCTATTCTATTCTATTCTATTCTATTCTATTCTATTCTATTCTATTCTATTCTATTTTCATGGGCCTAGGATAGTTTCAATCTTTGAGTGATCCTCAGGTGTCAACACTTATGCTGTCTTCTCCTGCTCTCTGGAATTTTGAAATGGATATTTCATTACTCTTTTTTATACTGAAATACACACATTTTTTAATATTAGTAAAAATTGGTCCTTTCTGAGTGTGAAATCAATAATGAACTAAAGCTAAGCAGTCTTATGAGTTCACTAGTAGCTTGAGCTATTAACTGATTTTATGACAAGCTCCTGTCATTTTTTCTCTTTCCTTTCCACAAGCACTCTCATTCTTTTATATCTTTGCTGCTGAAATCTCAGCACTTTTTACATCGGGTTTTTGTTTCATCTTCACTGCTTCAAACATTCTCCCTTCCTACACATCCAAAATGTTGACATCATCATCAGCTGCATCTCTCTGATCACAGCACCTTCATTCCTGAATTATTGAGCAGGTTTTCCTCTTTCATATACAGTTCAACTTTCATATTAGGCTCTATAGATTTACTCTGGACTGCTGTCTCTAGCTAACCCTCTCCACCCTGCTCCCTTTTCTCCCTGGCTCCTTTCTCCCTTAGTGCTTGGAATATGTTGGTCTCTATTAACCTTTCTAAGCACATCCCTCTTCCTCTTTGGAAGCATTTTTAGTAATCTCTCTGTTTGGCAAAGCCTGCAAATGTAGTCACCCCTTTGGAGAACCCATTTGCAGCATAAAATGGAGACTTTACTCTGATTCCCTTCAGCACCTGATGACAAAAGCACCTCTGCCATCTCTTCATGGTGGGTTCCTTTGGGAGAATGAAGCTGTTGGGATTGTGAGCTCTGGGCCCTGTGTTTGTATTCCTTTGAACTTTCAATGTCACATTCTGCCTCAATTTCATCTGATAGCAAAGAAAGAAAGAAAAGGTGGAAAAAAGTAAAAAAAAAACCAACCAAATTTGCTTTTACAACACATGGGCTATCTTTTTCTGAAAAACATCATGTTAAAGTTCCTACTTTTGTGTTAGAGCTTTGAAGGTATTTGGTGATTTTTAACAACATTTCATTTTAGAATGAAAAAGAATCCTCATTCCTTTCGGTCACTTTCAGATCATTAATAATATAAGTGCCCTAGGCGATGTTGAGCTAGAATTGTAGAACCCCACATGTCGGTTTGGAACCTACTCCTCTAACTGTGTCCAGCAGCAGCAATGTTTCTCTATCCAGCTGCCCATAAATATCCATGCTTAAATATGTTTACTTCTGCAGTAGAATATTTTAGAGAGCTATTTTGAATAAGATGGGTTTCTTTTCTCCCAAGATCACCAGCTAATGCACTTCCTTGTAAATAATAATGCTAATTTATCTTGGTGTTTAGTTGATAGTCAAAATCTTCATTTTAAATTTATTTTTTAGTAAAATGTTTTAAACTCCTGTTTGATTTATACATTGAAGTTCAGACATTCATTCTAATTTCCATAACATGAGGAACAGAGTCTTTAGAGATTTAATATAAGAATTTATCAACCAACTGGTGCAATGGTGTTTTAATGTAGAAATTAGATAAAATATTACCCTGAGTGAGCCTCTACATATAGAGAGCATAACTTCATCTTGATATATTTAAAATAATGCAATTTCATATTTAGGAAGAAATATCTTCTATGTCATTTCTCCGTTACATATATAGAGTTCTAATGAAAGTAAAGGTACATTGGAATAAAGCAAATCACAAATTTTCTCTCAACAGTGCAACATTAAGGCTCCCTGAAGCTCCTCAGAAATAGTTGGGCTTTTTTGAGAGTAGAAAAAGTTGTCTTTAGGGTAGCAAAATATACTTATTTTAATGGCTAATTGATCTTAAAGTATTTCTGATTCCATTAAGTACAGAAAAACTATGCAGAGGTTGGGATCTCAATTAAGACTCTCTCGCAGCAATATTTTATCATGTAAGTATTAGAAGTTTCATTTGCTAACAGCATTTTTCTTAAGGATGACAGTCTTACAGGGCAACTTACATGACATAAGCTTTTTTGCTTACAAGCTGTACTTGAACAACGGCAGCACTCCTGCTGCAAGAATTCAAGTTTTCCTTATAATGGGTTCCTTTCTAAGCAGATTCTATAAATAAGCTATGAACAAGTTCACAAACAGAATAATATACATGAGGGTGCATGCAGAGGTGTATAGCAGTTATCATGACAATGTGTAGATAGATGTTTTTAATTTGAATGGTGCCTTTGAGCAAGTAGCATTTCCAGTGCTCATCAGATTGAAGTGCCATCATTTTAATATAGTCTTCTGTATATTATCACATTCTTTCCAATCCATTTCACAGGGAAATTGTCCATTGTTAGAAAGATATTGTTTGCATGGTTTGGTACATCACTGTCGCACTATTAACCTTCAAATATTATGCACACAGTTGACATACACTAAAAGAATCAAATCAATATGTTTTCACTTATTTTTGCTGTCTAGAGGACAAGCACTAAATAACATGCTCTTAATTTGACTGACAACAACCCATGGATGTGATACTTATGTATTACAGAAAGAAACTGTAAGAATTGTGAAAATGTCACTGTTAGAAGTGTGGGAATTTTTTTCCCCTTTAAGTACTTTAGCAAATGAATGGCCAAACTTGAGCTCTGGCCTGTACAGAGCCAGCTCATAGAGTGTTTTAAGTCTGCTGGCTGCAGTACTAATTCGCATCCAAGATCATTGTCTGCCTGCATAAACATTGCAGGCTAGACTTTGTTATTTCTCTCTCTGACTTTTGTCATCTAAAGTAAATACAAAGCTGAAACACTGGGAATTTATTCATTATTATGAAAGTAGTACTTATTGTTATCAAGTTCATCAAACCTTTGAAGTGTCTGTAGATACTCTTCGTCTCAAAATAGAAACCATATAAATGTCAGGCTACTGAGAAAATTTAGTCAGTTGTTTTGCATGAACTATGATCTCTATAAAGTTGTAGAGAAGTTCTGCATTGTTGAAACTAAAATGTGCAAAAAGTGAAGGATGGCTTTTTCTTTTAGTTTTCTAACTATTTCAGAGGGAACTGACAGCTTGGAGGGCTACATCTGCCAGAATCTTCGTGGTCCCATAGAAAACTTATTCCCTCTTCTGCACTGATGTTGTGAGCATGATTCTTCCCCTTTACATCAAAGTATACTTTCACATCAAAGTATACATTCCTACAGATACATGGTTCCCATGGACTTTCATAAATGCTCCAAGGTCTGATCTCACAACTGGAGGGATTCTTCTACTCTTCCCAATTTGTGGGGGGAAAATGCCTTCTCTTTCTCTGTCTCTTTCTTACTGCCCCAGCTCCTGTTTTCACACATTGTTTTGTGCTACATCTCACTCTGAATGTAGCTTAGAGAGCAGGAAAATAGGAGATGAGAAGAAAATAGATTTGAAATGAAGCAAACTGACCAGGAGCAGGTCCATAGTTTTTATGTCCGCCCCATTAATCATCTTCTTATGCCATTCTCAATAGAGTTCTTTTTCAAGGGCTACCAAACATGAGTATCCGTTTTCCAAATGGTTAAAGAAAACTGCTGGGTTTTGTTTCACAAAGTCAGTGTAATTTCTTACTGGAAAGTCACATCATGTAGCAGATAAAGCAGTTTCCTATTCATGCCTAAGTGATACAGAATGTCACTGTATTGCCTGGCAAGAAAAAAACACCTGAATGTCTTTTGTGCTCATATACAGTTCCACAGCAAGTCCTAGAGAAGCTGTGGTTTTGTTGTTTTTTTTTTTTTTATATATATTTGTAATTTTATGTGCACTGATGATTAGTGGAAGTAGGGATAAGTCCAAAAATGTTCTTATGGCAAAGCATTTATAATGATTTTCATTATTTAAATAAAATGTAAGAATTTGCTCTAAACTAGTTCTCTGTTTTGCTAATATACCAGACTTTTGCAAAAATCTGAGGTCAGTGTTTCTGAGCTAATGGCATCACATAATTCCAATTAATCTCAATTTTTGTATCTTGTAGAGAAAATTATTGCCTATGCTTCTTGGATTTTGTTTTACAGACTAGCAGCAAGAGAAGTCTTTATTTTATTTCAGAAATTCATAACAGCTGTTCATCAATATTTTGAAATAGGAAAGACATGAAATATTAAAAGTGTGCCAAATCTCATCCTTTCTGCAAGCATGCCTTTGATTTCAGTACTTCTGCTAAGTCTGGGTTATTTATACTTTTTCAGAGAGAACTAATTTAGACATTCATATTCCTAGTTCTCAGTTAAATATTTATCTAACTTTATGAAGCTGCTTTTCCTGATTAGTGAGCTACCTGTTATGGGAGAACAAAGAACCTCAAAAGGCAGCAAATTAAGGTCACAGGTCAGTGTTCAGGCAAAATAGAGCTGGGCTACCAAATGATTTCCTGTTATTAAGCCAATAAATCAGGCAGAAGTTGATAGATGCAAGCACTAGGGCAGTGTGTCAGCCTCATGAAAAAATTGTTTAACAGATTCAGGTGATCAATGCTGTCAGAATCTTGCATGTGTAAAGTAAGATGACAAATTAAGCTGTAAGGCTGTGACACCAGAAATTATTGTGTGCCCCTTCCCCCCACCTCCCACCACTGCCACCATCATTTTACATCTAGCCTAAAAGCAAAAGCACAACAAATAAATAAATAAAATTACATGTCTATCCATTTGTGTCCCTTGGAAAGCTTGCAAGTGGGGCGGAAGGCTAATGGATTTTCAAAGCGAATGCAACCTGCTGCATGAGCCCTGATTTAAGAGCTCTGAAGAGGAAGAAAACAGATAAAGGGGTTATTGAATTATTAATGGGCTCTATGATAGTGGTCTAATTAGAGCTAAAGAGGTATCACTTTTTACTAATGGGATGATGAAAACAAAAATAACCCATCAAAATTTAGCACAATAGAAATTATGTTAGAATGTAATACTTTTTATGGCAAAAAGCACTATCCTGTATGTGCTTTCAGGAATTTCTGGTGTTTGCATATTGCAAAACATGTAGCAGAAAAAATATGCCTTTTTGATTTGAATGATGCCAGCAGAGTAATGCAGTAATTGCTGCCGAAGGCTTAGGCCTTCTTGTCTTGCAATTTGAACACACTTATAACTGATGAAAAAATTAGTCTCTATAAAATGAGCGTCTTTTCAGTCAATGTATCTGCTCTCATGAGCCACTGAAAGCCAAGGGGATTTTTTGTTGGTTTTTTTTTGTTTGTTTGGAGTTTTTTGTCGCTTGTTTGTTTGTTTTTTATAAAGATAAGGGTGTTTAATAAATACGTACTAATTTAAAACTAGAAAATTAGGGCCCAGGAGAACCTCAGTGTGATTTGCCTGGGAAGCTCACTATCAGGAAGTAACACACCCAGGTGGCCATAACAAGCTCAGAGCTTGCCAGCCCCCTCCTCTGCACTATCTGCTCTCCCCCATGCCCAGGGCATTACTAAGTACCAGAGATCAAAAATATTGGCTGTGGTGAGGTGTGGCTTGGCAAAATACTATATGAGTGAGGGATTTGTTTATTCCCGAATTCTTTCCTGTTTTTCTTGATATGATGTGTGAGATAGGTCATTGCCCTTACAAGTGCTGAGAAAGCAGTGTATGCAACACAAAATGCAAACTCTCAAGCATTAAGCTAATTTGCAATGTGTTAAATATCATAAGGCTGCAAAAGTGACAACTTTATAGGGAAAGTTAGCTGAGGAAGACAACAAAATCATTCTTGCCTACCTTAGGAGAGACTTGAAAGCCAACATGAACTGTCATTGGGTAATTTAAGATTTTTTTCAATAGTTACTCTGTCAAAAATATCAGATTAATGCTGTTGCCTGTCTTGTAGATGGACAGGAAGGCACTGTGCATGTAAGTTTCTTGATGACAAGCTCACTAAGAGAAAAAGAAATTGTTCTTTGAATGACACCAGTTCCCTGGTTTTTTTATCTATGATTTATATTTTTCTAATGATATGCCCTATGCTCTGGCCCCAGCACACTCAGATGGCAGCTGGATTCTCTCTGTGAAAGTGTAGAGAAAACCATCTTTCTCAATCTGAGATGAGGTTGTTGGATGGAAAATATATATGCCAAAAATGTAAATTCTGGATATTTAATCTAATTTAAAGTGAACAGAATACTTTGTATTCAATGAGCCAGTAATGTGTGCTTGCAGCCCAGAAGGCCAACTGTATCTTGGGCCGCATGGAAAGAAGTGTGACCAGAAGGTCAAGAGAGGCGATGCTCCCATCTCTACTGGGAGATGGGAGCTCCCATCTCTACTGGCAGTACTCCAGACCCCAGCTGGAGTACTGCTTCCAGTCGTGGTGTCCTTAGCATAAGGATGTCAAACTGATGGAGCAGGTCCAGAAGAGTGTCAGGATCAGAGGGCTGGAGCACCTGCCGTATGGGGACAGGCTGTGGGAGTTGGGGCTGTTCAGCCTGAAAAAAAGAAGGTTCCAAGGAGACCTTGCAGTACTGAAAAGAGGCCTATGATAAAGCTTTTTAGAAGGGCTTCTAGTAATAGGGCAAGAGGGAATGGATTGAAGCTTGAGGAGGGTAGATTAAATTAGGTATTAAAAGGAATTCTTTACATTTAGGATGGTGAGACACTGGAACAAGTTGTCCAGGAAGGTTATGGATGCCCTTTCCCTGGAGGTGTTCAAGGCTGGGTCTAGTGAAGAGTGTCCCTGCCCACATCAGGGGGTTGGAACTAGATGACCTTTAAGGTCTCTTCCAAGCCAAATCATTCTCTGAACCTGTGAATCCATTCAGCACTTTTAACTATTTCTAACAGGTGAGACAGCAAGGATCACTCTGACTCAGGTTAGAAGGAAACCATGGAAGCTGGGATCCTGCTGCTGTCAAGGGTCACCACCTCTTTCCTAAGGCTAGAGTGATGAAGATTTGCTTGTGTTTGGTTGCAGTTAGATCAGGACTGGCAAATGCATCCCAGTTGTATTAAATATACATGAAACTGTTGAACCTTACTGAAGGGTGCATTTCTTCCTCTTCCATATTTAGCACAAGCCAAAACAGCCACATCTTTTAAGAGCCTAAGCAAACAGGGCTGAGTTTGGATTGGCAGTGGATATCTTACTGAATTACATCAGGAATGTGGAAAAAAGAGACTATCGACAAACAGAGACACAATTGTCTGCTTCTGCTTGTCAACCACATGTACAATCAGACAGAACGTTTCGCTGTCACTGAAAAAGCGCTGCCATACATGGGTGTCTGAATGATACAGCTGTCTTAAGGGGCAGGATTTACCACAGCTTATTACAAACGTGCTGCCCTTAAACACCACCTTTTTATTCCTCACACAGGCCAGAAATGGGAGATCTGCAAGCATTATTCACACAAGTACCATTGCAGAGTTGCTGGCACTGTCAACAGCACAGTTCTGGCTCCATGATGTACAAGATGCTCCATCACACAGCTGTCACACAGCTGTCTCTTGTATCTCCTGGATGATGTTTTTAGGCTATTTTAGGCAGTTCTATTTCTTCTTGTTTCGATAGCAAAAAAGTAGTAAAAAGAGGTAGAAACTAACAATTTATTAAAATCATGCAGACTCATAATATATTGCTTCCTTTGCAATCCTGCAATAATGTACAAGTAACATAGATCAGTTTCTTTCAAGAAATTCTGTGTGTTGCAGCAAACTGCATAAATACTCCATAGCAGTGCCAATTGCTACACAGAAGCAATAACCATTTATTTTTGTGAGTTCCAAAGTTATAGTATGAGGAACTTCTATTATTAACCCCAGTGTTCTTTGTATAAGTTGCTTTCATCTTTGTGGAGATGTGCAAACCTTCTTTTACAAACTTTTAATTTTCATACATCAAGGGAATTGAAATGAGCCATCTGGGTACCCCCGGGACCAAGACATTGCATGTGATGTATATTGCCATTTTAATAGAGATGTGTTAAGAGTTTCTGAAAACACATCATACTTACAGTGGGCTGTTTAAACTTGCCTTGAAATCTGTGTTAAAAAAGAAAAATTTAAGTCCTTGGTTTCTCATGTGCATAGCAAACTGTCAGAAGACTGCATGCAGTTATATAATTAAAGGCTGCTGTTCTTCACTCCACGACAGTGCTGTTAATGAGTTGACTCTATCAAGGGTCTCTTTTCAGATATAACTTAGGGTGCTATACACTATCATTTTAAAACAGCATGAGTACAATGGCAATTTATTAAAATACTGTTAACTCTCTCAATACAACCATGAGGCTAATTAAATATAACAAGTTCACTTCTGGGATTGGCTCCATAGTCTGCAGGCTGTTCTTTCGCCAGATCCTTTGGGGTTTCCCATCTGTGTGGGAGATCAAGAGCAGCCCCATGTGACATAGTTTCCTGCACTTAAAGAGATTTATAATTCACTGTCAGAGAGGTGAAAATTACATTTAGGTCTTGATTGCCTCCAAGATTTAGGGGCAAAAACTTTTAATCTGGAAGTCTGTTCTAATGTTGTGAAAGATTGATTTTATATTTTAATAGTGGGTTTATGTTTATACTGGTAAGTTAAACATGTCTGCAAACTGGTGGTGCAGTTCCTGAGGCCATTTCATGAGAAACAACCCATATCCTCCCTGTTTTAACTGCATTTAACTTCTGTCAGTGACCGGTTATGTGAAAACTGCCTATTGATCTGTATGTGTTCCCCACTAACTCCTAACTTGTACACAAGAACATTTGGGACAGCACTGGTTGGCCTGGGCCAAAACCACACCAGGGATGATCTGACAAAGGAGAGGTGTCAATAATCTTGTCCCAGGCCCTGAGAGGTTTTGGAAGTACTGTTTAATTTCCTGGTAACCTGTCAGTGCTATCACAGATAAAAATAGTTCATTACCAAAAAAAGTTTATTGACTTGTTAATGACATATAATTAACCACCATTCAGGTAACTGTAAGTATCAATATTGCAAATGCAATCAATGACCTGCAATATTAGATGTTCACACAATGGTAATTAACACCTACAAATTTCTAGATGTCTCTTCTATAGCTACTCCCCCAAAACTCTCACACCCACACTAAATTAGGGGCTCCTCACATTCCATGTACTTGTAGAATCCACATACTTGTGGTGGCTCCGGCTTTGTATGCGTTTGTACTGCTTCCTACTTCTCGTGATGCACAAACCCATATGATAGCACTCCAGAGGCTTTTATATGCACACCGAAGCTGGGGGTCCTGCCTGTGTTTCCTGGATGAGCATCCATCCAGCTGGAGTACAGAGGCTGGATGGGAGTCTGTGAAGTCTGGCCAAAGCAGAAGTCTACATGGTCAAAAAAGATGTCACAGGATGACTTCTAGCAATATTAAATCCAGTCTTGACTCCACTCCCAAGTCTTTCCCTAGCTAATTTTCACACTTGGATTGTATTTCTTTTCAAGTTGACTTCTCTGTTTCAAAAGTCTGTTTGTAATTCCCCAGCTACTGCTTATTACAGCTGTTTGTTGGCTTTTCTTTTAGCATTACTTTCAGATGCTCTTTTAGATGGTTCTGAGTATTCAGTTCACTTACACTGCTTACACTGTTGTGCATTTCTTAGCACATGTCCAAACCATTTTGCCAAGGGTGAGTGGTGGGAGCCAGTGTCACAGAGTAACTTATTGTTACACAGAGTGACCTTATAGTGGCCTTCCAGTATCTGAAGGGGGCCTACAAAAAAGCTGGGAAGGGACTTTTGAGGCTACCAGGTAGTGACAGGACTAGGGGGAATGGAGCAAAGCTGGAGGTGGAGAGATTCAGATTCAATGTGAGGAGGAAGTTCTTCACCATGAGAGTGGTGAGGCCCTGGAATGGGTTCTCCAGGGGGTGGTTGGGGCCACATCCCTGGAGGTGTTTAAAGCCAGACTGGATGAGTCTCTGTCCAGCCTAATCTGGGGTAGGGTGTCCCTGCCTGTGACGAGGGGTTTGGAACTAGATGATCCTTGTGGTCCCTTCCAACCCTGACTGATTCTATGATTCTAACTTCTATACCCTGTACACAGATGAATGCGTGTTCAACTGTGAAATGTACAGAGATCTAACATTAATTTTAAAAGAAAAGTAATAATAACAATTGTAATACAATGGACTTTTATCTAAAAGTTTTATTGCTAAGTAGTGACAACACCTCTTCCTTTAAAAGGCTTTATTATAAACATCTCTTTAGCAAGAAGCTTCATAGCCTTTCCTTCAGCTGTGTTGTGTAAGAATAGCAGTACATCATCAAAAGGAGTGAATACAGGCCATAGGCACTAATAGGATTGGATTTGTACAAATAAGATTGTGGTCAGAGAAACCCATACTGTTTTTATTTGCATACATATTTTCTGTATTCTCCACTGACTGCATAGAAGTAGCACATTCTTTCCAGCAAAGCCATTGGGGTTTCTGCTTTTTATTTTCTTCCTTTCAGCTGCCTATCACATATTTTCAAAGGCTGGAAATAATGGCTTTTCTTACAATCTGTTTTGTTAATGTGAGAGCTCTTTCTAAGTAATACACCCTAAACTTTCAAGATGGGTTTGATGTTCCTCTTTTTTATAACTCATAGTCAAGTGTCTATGTAGGTATTTTTCTGTAGATTAAATCTCTGTGCAACCTTCTAGTGATTCTTCTTCTCTGTGCCCTTGACCTGAAGTGTCTGTCTGTCTATCTGTAGTGCCACCTCTGAATGCCCTGATGAATGTTCCAGATACATGCCAACTACAAACCTAGAGCTTAATTTCTGCAGCATGTTATGCCATGTTTTCTTGTGTGAGTCAGGAGTGTCGATTGTGTTACAAAGCACACACATCCATGATCTAGAGATAGTGTTAGGGTTCACTTTCTGAACTTGAAAGTTTTAGGCAGCCTGCTGTGAGTCAGCAATTGTTTTATATACGTTGTTAGGAGCGTTTTTACAACAGGGGTGGCACAATTAACACTTTAACAGGTAAAAGAAAAACATTGGAATCTGAGAATTCTGGAAGAACTATTATCTCTTGAACTATTTGTCTCTGTTTCTAAATAGTAATAAAGGTGTGCCACAATTTTGTTAATATTTTAAGCTTTGATCAAGACATATGAGTAACAAATTTCCAGTTAGTAGAGTGCGCTAGAATAAATTCTATTATTTCCTTTAAGATTACCCCCATAATCTCCAGGCAGTGTTTCTTGCTTTGAGTACTAATTATCGTGGAACTTAATTGAGCCATGAATTACCCATAATTATCTATTTTCCATGGTAAAGCAAAACCATGTAATTACACCCACTTCAACTCATTGAATTTATAGATTATATGAGCAGAATTTAGGGCAATGTGTACTGGGCTAGAAACAAGAGTGGACTTATTTTTTTAGCCCTGAACTTCTTCGTAATGATATATTTTGATTTCAAGAGAGTCAGGGAGTTCCCCTAGAGAAAGAAATGGTCTACTCTGGGGACTTGAATAGGGAAGGTGTATTTAATAATCCAAATTGCTGCCACTTAAGATAGGACCAGGTTAAGATGTCTGGAGATGCATGGTCATACTGCACTACAATAGCGCTGTTGCTACCATACTGTGTTTTTTGGAGATGTGAAATGCTTTTTCACTGCATTCGTTTACAGCAAGCAGACAGGTCCTTGAACAGCCGCAAGATGAAGTGACCTTTGAAGGTGCCTAAAGTTATCCGTCTCTGTCTGAAACATAGTAATTGAGACTGAAGCCCAGCTTTGCTTGAATTAAATCACTAGGTAACTAAAAAAACCTAAGAGATTATTCCCTGGAGTAAAATAGATAGAAATACTTAAGATAATACAATCTTAAAGCTTACAAATTGAGATTTGGCATCTCATTTTACGAAAGCCAATAGTGTGCTCTAAAACAAACAAAATGCAGAAAAGTAAAAAAAAACAAACAACAACCAACCAAACAAACAAGCAAACAAAACCCAAACAGATGAAAGATTTTGAACCATGTCATTCTGTGGTGTGTATCTCTGTTATGTGTCCCATGATGAAGCACCTGCACCAAGGCTTTCTAGAAATGACATATCACAAAAAGGTCAGGTATCATATAATTCTTCTGCTGAGGCATCTGTCAAGTCATATTTGTCATCAAAACAAGGTAATGTCCTCAAAGAAAGCAGTATGTTTTGCAACACTCTGTAGCATATGGCACTGGAAATGCATGTGAGTAAAGTAAAAGTACTTGTTTTTCTACTGCAACGTGTAATTTGTCATAAAAAGCTGCAATTGTTTAATTTTTCATAAACAATTTCTATGTTTCCACAAATTGTGTCACATACTGGATTAAAAGCAAAGAGCAGGAGGTATTTTTATTCTGCACAGGAAGCTTAAAAATCAGAATACAATCATAATAAACACACCATTAGACAAAATATGAGGCTGATTTCGCATTTACACAAGGCCCCATCTACACTGCTTCAGATGTGCAAAGCAGTGTTAGTTTAAATTATCCACTTAAAGTGAAACTGAGAGTTAGGCCTAAATACTTGAGTTTAGTTTTGATTAACTGGGAATCTCCTTTTGAAAAATCCTTTGTGAAAATCTCAAATAAATGGTACAGTTGCTTCTTAGAAGAAGGAAATACTGAGAGTAAGGTTACATCTAGAACCAAATCATCCAGGCGTATTTTCAAAGTCATTGAATGCCAGCAATGTCATTGAATGCCAGCATTTGCAGTGGAGAATGTACATGATGAAAAGTACTTTAAAGATCTGCATGGATACCATGATGGAGTAGCACTAGAAAGACATACATCAGTTGAAAGTTAAAAAAGTTCAACTTCCTTCTTATTGACTCCACACAAAAACAATTGCTGTATTCCAGTTAAATGAAGTACTTCCTTCATTTGCCAGTTTTAAATACTTGCCAGATGAAAAGGATTCAACTTTATTTCTCATTTTATCTCTCTATAGCAGAGAAACCATGTAGAATGTTTTACAGGACAGTGCAACCAAAACTTTACTTCAGGTACAACTGTATTCTCTCGGGGCATTTCCTCTATGCTCCCCAGCCTGACTGCTGAGAGACAGAAAGAGACCTAAGGTCAAAGGCTATGGATAAGAATGACAAAGTCCTTGTCATGGTAGGCCTAAGTAGGCCAAAAGAGGCCTGAACCTGTCCTGACTTGCCCAGACATGTTTTTCTGCTCTCCCTCCTTCTGTTGTGAGGAGAAACAACTGTGTGAAAGAGGACAATGAACTTGGAGCCACTGAGTCTAAGGACCCTGGCTTGCCCAGACTTGTTTTGCTCCTGTTTACATACTGTGGTAAAGAAAGTACATACACTTGGCTTGTGCCTGCCTCATTCAAGGCCTGTATTTTCCCCAAATGTGGTTAAAGCAAGCCTATGGCTTCACCTATGGTCAAGCTTGGTTAACCACCATTCTAATTGGCGTTCTGTGTCCAAAGGCCCATTAGTCTTGAGCTGTAGTGATAAAAAGAGACAAGCAGGTAACACAAAGTGCTCTGCTGTTGTATTTGTGCTTGCTTGTTGCTGCTGCCATTTCTCCCTGCTTCTGACAGTTTTAAGTCTCACTGCCTTATGGCATCCTAAACTGTCTGGAAACTGCCTGCTTTGAGTTTACCATGAATAGGTTTTAAATGCCTCCACGTGATTGGCCTGCTTAGCCAGCATGACATCGTGCCAAGACTGCACATTGCAAGACATCCTGATTACACCTGCCAAGATGAGGAGCCCTGGATGGGACACGCAGATTGTCCAGAGAAATCAGAATAAGGTCAGAGATTTTCTGCCTCCTTTCCTGTGTTGGTTTGAGCTAATTGGAGAATTTGAGTGAGAAATTAGACTATTGGCTGAGAGAGAGTTAAACACAGTGTCACTTCTCCGAGTTTCACTGAGGAAAAAAAAAAAAAAAAAAAGTTGTTTTAAGAGCTGTTCCCAAAACAAATGAGATTAGCAGAGGGCTTCTGTCGGTTCGGCACTGCGGCTGCTCTCTCCTTTGTCTCTTGGTCTTGGTGGCTAAATTCAGACTAAAATCACTAAAACTACTAACT
>VWZI01001722.1:328632-343024 GCA_013396835.1 Psilopogon haemacephalus | reverse complement strand
GGCTCAGCACATAAAATGGCAGCAGGGACATGTCTATCTTTGAAGAATTCAGCTCAGGATTTGTTAAGAGTTTGATCAGTCTTTTCTTAAACTGGTACCTATGTAAGGCTCACTATCCTGACCTCACTCTACTATCCTCTTTCTGCCCATTGTTAGCACCTGACATCATCTCAGCTCAGACTCTCTCTCCCCTTGTGCAATTGATTCTCCAGTGGCAGATGCCAGTGCTGCCCTACACAGATCCACCACTCATTGAGTGGCTGGCATGAAGACCAGTAAACTGAGGCACCTTCAGGCTATGCAATGCTTCTGCCAGGATGTGCTTTGTCCAGGATTTATCATTCAGGGGATTACTACTGGAGAAAGAAACTTCAGATGTAAAAGCACAGACATCCTTCATACTTGAAAGGTGCAGATACCACAACCCACTGTAGCACAGACCTGCTTCCATTAGATGCCCTGATGCTTGAAGTCTTCTATATTTGGCACCAGGCAGTTAAGAGGTCTGTAAGAAAGTTTCTGTTGAGCAGTAGCATAACTACATCACAGAAAACCAGACTAGATTGTGTATTTCTCCTAAGTATTATCTGTTGAGTTGTAGAAAGTCGTCTAGATTTAGTCCTTATCCATCAACCTTTACAAGAATTAAACAAGTAGGAACCCTACCTTTCTCCTAAGAATGTCTGGACTCCCACTTTGGAGAAAATGGAAGGAAATAGGTTCTCCTCTGACCTTGATGTTTTCTATGTTGTTTCTCAATTTGTCCAATGTCTTCTGCCCTTCCTTACATGGTTGTGGTAGTTTAGAACCAACATTCTGGCCTAATTCTTAATTGTAAACAAGAATAGGAACTTTCTGGAGTTCTTCAATTAAAAGGTAAATAAAGTAAGGGATGGGATACAGAGGAACAATAATAGATATTCCATTGGATCATTGATTAGAATATAACTTGTTGCAACAACTGTTCTTTCTTCCCTTTTTCTTCTTCTCTCTGGCTGCTCCTCACTGGTGCTTTTGCATGGCTTCACTGACTTTGGTTGAGATTCTTGTTATGGCTAAGTAGCACAGGGCTTTCTGAGTTTTTTCTCTTTTCCCTTAGACACTGGGGGAGACTGGGGGAAATTAGTACAGGGGAATCCTTGTATTGTTTTTTAATTGTAAATATATGTAAATGTATTTTGTGCATATCCATTGTATTTTAAACTCTAGATTTTAGCTTACTTTTGTAAATACTTGCTGGAACTGGCTGGAAGCAGCTGTGTCTGGTACAAAGCAACTGTGGCTTCTTCTCACAGAGACTACCTTGCAGCCCCCTGCCAGCTTCTGAGCACCTGCACTTGATGCAGCCACATACTAATATGAACAGAAAATGGAAATAACTTCCACTTCCAGCCCAGTTTTCTAACAGGTGCACCACTGAAATTCCTTGGTTTGTCTACTGATGGAAATGCAGAAACTTTTATCAAAGTCTCCCTATACTACTTTTTCATTGGAGCTAATTGTAACTTTCTTTTTTCCTTCATAGTTTTTCCAAGATGAGAGAACTTATCTTCTGATAATTACAGAATAATGCAGTGATACAAAATAAGTTTCTTTTGTCTTTCACTGGTGTGATGGGTTAGAAACTTCCCCTCTCCCCACTAATGGAATTTACCAGACTAGCTCAGACAGCTTGGAAGTAAGATGAAGCTATATTTACAGCAATGCAAAATTTACAAGCACATATACACAAAATATTTACAAGTATTTTCAATTATATTCAAAGTAGAAATAATAAAGAAATTCAAACTCCCTCCTGGACAAAGAAGCTGCCCAGAAGGGGCTCAAAGCTACGCCTCTCTTTCTCCCATCTACTTTTCCAGACAGACAAACAAAAACAAAAGCCAGCAAAGCTTGTGTTGTTTTCTGTTAGCTTAGTGGAAAGATATTAGAGCAGAGTTAAGAGGAAGCAAATTGATTCAGTGACACAGAACAGAATGACATAATTTGTTTACATTTTGGCTTTTTAGCCCTCTCAGCAAACCAATGAATGATATAGACTTCAGCATTATTTTCTTTTCACAACTAATGGTCTAATTTTTCTCATTAAAATATTCCCATTAGCCTCAAACTAGCACAACTGGTAACTCATATTATGAAGTACTTACAGTGAGACAGAAGATATGTCCATTACATTTAGAAATAATTTTTATGGTTTATGCTGCATCATGAGTCTAAGGGGATGGAAACAAAATTTCCTCATCAGCAAGGAATTGCTAATGAGATTTTACAACTCCCTGAGTTGCTTATAAATCTTTCCATAGTTTAATACTCAAAATTTTCAGAATTGCCTTGTCCACAGGGATATTAAAAAAAAAAAAACACAAAAAACCAAAAAACCCAGCTATTTTCTTTAGTTTGTGTTCTTAAGCGTGCCTGCAGATACCAAAATTAGTCCCATTGTATAGGCTAACAATTCCAAAGCCTATCCTGCATAGGAAAAATCTATAGAAGACTGTTTTGTTATTGCATTATTTTTCCGTGGAAATAGCCAGTCACCTCAAGCTACTAGGCATGTTCCAAAGTCTTTGTTTGACCATGAGATACAGCAAGGACATTTTGTGTAGCCCAAGAGGAATAAATTTGATATCGCCTCTCTGAGCATCCTGTCCTATGCTGGGCAGTATCCATCTGACTAGCTTTTCCAACAGCTGGATTTTCTCACTTCTCCAGAATTGCACAGCTTCACTGCCAGTCTTCTAATATGGTCCTAGCCTGGGAACAATACTGGAGCTGCTCATCAGCATCATGTGATCAAGGACCAAAGATGTGACTTGCAAATGGTAGACTTTTTCCAGGGAAAATACTTGCTTTCTGTGATGGAAGTGGTTATGATTAATTAATGCGAAATGGTTTTCTGAAATTAGTATTGTTTATTAAGTTTGATATCCAAACATTTCCACCCCGACCAGTAAATTTTAATAATAAACCAGTCTGATCGTAGCAGTCATGGAATGATTACATAAACAATATCTAGATCTAGTAGTAATTATTAATATATGCATAAATGATTAATTCAATTAACTCAAATTAACTAACACTGGAAGAGATTTCTTGCGGTCAATAGTGCTTTTGGCCACTAGATGGAACTCAGGGCCCCTCTGCATAGGGCAGATATTAGGTAAACAAAGGAAGCTTTAAGTTTTTACTCAAAAGTATTATTTCTCCCGTCTTGCAGGATTATCAATAGATTGAGACAGTACCCAGAACACTTGCAAGGTTTCTATCTGTTGCCTTTCTGTCCGGTCTGGCCACTGGCTGGATGCTGAGGCTGTTACTGCAGCTGCTGCTGTGGCTTCTGAGACTTGATTCACCGCAGGCTCCACAGGCTGCTGGAGGGAGGAGCATGGGGCAGATGGTTTCTGACCTGTTCCTGGCTTTTCAACAATCTTTGTGCCTTCAGGCTTGCTTGTCTTCAGCAGATGCAGGCAGATGTCTTGCAATGTGTCTCAGCAGATATGTAACTCTCATGCTGTCTGTCATATGCAGCTAACCACCTGAAAGCTTATTCAAATTGCTCCTGGAAAAACATGAAACAGTTCCAGGCTGGAATATAGCTTATATTGCTATATCATAATAATATGTTAAAGGCACAGATACAGAACTCAGAATAATGGCAAAAATCATGGCAGAAGAATGTTGTCTTACCTGCTTATCTGTTTTTATATCGATGCCTGAGATTGATTGGACCATTTGGACAAATTAGCTTATCCAATCAGAGTGGCAGTAAGCGAATATTTGGGTGATGTCACAGGTTTGCTATTCCCATATAGGGAGAGACCATAGGCCTAGCACAGACTTAGCATGAGGCAAGTGTGTGAAACCTGTTTACCACAGGTTGTAAGCAGGAGAAATCAAGTTGTGTAAGCCAGGGTGCTCAGACTCCGTGGCTCCAGGTCTTTTGTTCTTTTCCTGTGGTTGCTTCTTCCTCAAAAACAGAGGGAAGGCAGAAAAATATGTCAGGGCAAGCCAGCACACATACAGGCCTATTTTGACCCTTCAGGTCTATCATGACACTTTCTTTCTGTTCTATGTTGCTCCTCTTAAAAATGTTTTATATTGTACTTAGAAAATGAAAATTACTTGGTGTTAAAAGGAAATATAATTCCTTTTAAATTTCTGACCAAAATTTAGCGTGTTCTGCTGAAGAATCTCCATGGAAGTATTTTCATCCTCATTGAGGTATTCTGTTTGTATGAGAGACACATCAACCTAAAGGAAGTGTATATCGGATCTGCTGCAAAAAATCTTACCTCTCCCAGAGTTTCTTTTTTTTAAAGTATTGTCATGGTAATTTTTTTGTGACCTATTTTTCTGCCACATGCTAGTACTGCTTCTTTTTCCTTTTCCAAACAGTCCTGTATGTATCTAAATACACAGAACAATATGCTGGCAGAGGATGTGGATTTCACTAGGGAGAAGTTACTCCTGACAAAGACAATGGATTGATGGCATCATCAAGAACATGTAAAACATGCAGAACTGAGTAATACTGAGGAGCTGATCACTATGAAACCAATTTAGGACATCCCTGGAAAAGAAAGGAGTGAACATAGCGTCTGTTCATGGGCAATCAAGAAAAAAACTTCCTGAAATTGAATATGTCAAGATGTTTTCTAGCTGGAACTTTAACTTTGCTATTGAGTAATTCAAATACTAAGATGGTTGCTTAGTGCAATGCAGTCTTAGTGGGAGTTGTAGGGATCCACACAAGTTTTGAAATGGCACTCTACTTTTTATACTGCATCTCTTAATGCCAATATTTTAATTATTTTTATTCCATGTATCTCATTGATTCTGGGATTCCTTTTAACTTAGTTCAGAAAAAAACATCTGAACTTTGTGATCCAGTGACAGATCTGGCTGTATGTGTGAAACCACTAATACCTACTAATGAAGTTTTGTTAACTTCTGTTTTGTTACCTTCTATTTTGTTACCTTCAATTATTACTTTTCTGCATTCCTATAGTAAATTTTGACTCAAAACATGCATCTTAGCATGTTTTAGAGTGATTGGTGATTTTTTTTTTTTAACTCAGAGTTTGTCTAGAACTCCATGATTTGTCATTTGGAGCATAAGCCTCATTGTTAGTCAGTGAAGATATATAATAACCTTAACTACAGCCTTAACATGACTCCATGGGACATGGAGCTTGTCTTGGAATTATAAAGTGGTTTAGATTGGAAAAGACCCTTGAGATCATTGAGTCTTATATTAACCCATAGTTTACAGTTAATAATAAATACATAGTAATTCAATAATGCTAATAATAAACTTTAAAAATTAAAAACTTCTTATACAATGTTTCAAAGGGGTTGAATGGGTTATTTCAAGCAGAAGTTAAAAGCCATCTTAAATGTGTATCCCATTTTATTCATTGAATGGTAAGCTGAAGATAGAATGTAAGTTGTATGTGCAGGCAGCAACAATCTTCCCTGCAGCCAGTCTGTATGTATTTAACAGCTTTATATTTTGGCAAATACAAAAATATTTTAAATGTCAACATTTTTCCAGTGAATAGCATCTGCACTTTTAACTTGCTAACCTTTTACTGGACAGATATGATTTCCTAGTGTTTCACAGATTTCTCATTATTCTTGAGCATAGAGTAGGCTGAATTCAACACTTAAATCTTTGCACTTGTCACTAAACTCTCCTCTTCCTCGCTTTTTGTGAGAACAAGGGCAAACCATGACTCTCTGGAGACTTCTCTGGTGGTCTGTGAATCTGGCTGGTGGTATAATTCTGATTCTTTAATTCCCAGCTTTAAATTTACTTAGAAGGAAGATTAAAGTAGTTTAAATACCGTCTGTTATCTGTTTTCCAGATAATGAATTGCTGTAGTTGGCCCTGTAATCAGTCACTAACGAGAAAAAAAGCTATCTGTGCAGAAAAAGTACTTTGTTTCACACAACAGTGTCTGAAAATGATGGTTTGGTCCCTCGAACCTAATTGTTTTGGCTGGCCTAGGAAGTTGCTTTCCTGAGACCAAGGATAATAATCTTACTCTTCACTTGTCATTACTGTCCCTGATTGCAGAGGGACTAAAATGTTGAACCTAGCTCTGTTTGGGATCACCTCCACAGAATATCCAGATGAAAAGTGAAAAAGTACATGAGAGATGTGTTGGTGTAATACAACAATCTCAACCGGTTGGGCAATATTCAGTGGTCAAGTTGCAACATGTGTGGCTGTTCAGTATTGATTTGTGTGTGTGTGTGTGTGTGTTGCTCAGGAGCCAGCAAAACATTAGAACTGGTGGCAAAACATACTTAGATTCATGTGTTTTCTAAATATTTTTAATTTGATCTTATAGATCATGTCATAGCCTCTAATTTCTTCTCCTGAACTGAAAACCAATATTGTGCAGTACTATTGAAGCTATTAAATCACTAGACCTTGTGCCCTGGATATAACATGCAGGCATTCATCTCTGAAACATCTACCTCACTTGCTACTGCATTTAGGAGAATGATTTTGTCCTTGTCTCCTTTTTACCCCCTTTCCCCTCATTTGCTTTTGCATTCCAGGCCTATCTGAAATAATGTTCCATGTGGGAATGATCTTTCTGTCTTATTTTGTTTATTACTGTCAAGCCTGAGAGTCATGTGAATACCTTTCTAAGGGACACCAAACACCTGTGCAAAATATGTTGTGTAGGTATCTGTGCAAACACATCTTAGGGCATTGCATGTTGCGCATTCTAATCCTAGGGGAAAAAAGAAATTATAAAACCATCCCATAGGTTTATGATAGTTTAGTCAGTGGAAGAAAAATATCTGTAAACATGCTTTCAACCTTGCAGCTTATTGAAAGTGACAGAGAAATAGAAGAATGGCTAAAATGATAAAAATAGAATATGGACCATAGCAAGAATTTATACCATTTAGTTTTGTATGCAAAATTTCTGCACTGTTAATGATCTAGTGCTTAAACTTGAGTGACAATATGTCATTGCCAGGCACAACTATGAATGTAGAAGATGGCAGTGTCTAACTAGTTTTGCAGTGGCTTGATTTTCATTCTTTCTTTATTTTGATCCTAGTGACGAAAAGCTTTCTACATATCCATCAATGACCTGGATGAAGGCACAGAGTGCACTGTCAGCAAGTTTGCTGATGACACAAAACTGGGTGGAGTGGCTGCCACACCGGAAGGCTGTGCTGCCATTCAGCGAGCCTTGGACAGGCTGGAGGGATAAATGTAATGAAATTCAACAAGGGCAAATGTAGAGTCTTGCACATGGGAAAGAACAACCCCAGGTGTCCGTATAGGTTGGGGACTTACCTGTTGGAAGGCAGTGAAGGGGAAAAGGATCTGGGGGTCCTAGTTGATGGGAAGTTGACCATGAGGCAACAATGTGCTCTTGTGGCCAGGAGGACCAATGCCATTCTGGGGTGTATTAAAAAGAGTGTGGCTAGTAGATTGAGAGAGGATCTCCTGCCCCTTTACTTTGCCCTGGTGAGGGCACATCTGGAGTACTGTGTCCAGTTCTGGACCCTCCAGTTCAAGAGGGACATAGAACACCTTGAGACACTCCAGTGCAGAGCCACAAAGATGACTAAGGGACTGGAACATCTCTCTTATGAAGAGAGACTGAGGGATGTGGAGCTTTTTAGCTTGGAGGAGACTGAGAGGTGACTTCATCATTGTTTATAAATATGTAAAGGGTGAGTGCCAGGAGGATGGAGCCAGGTTCTTCTCAGTGATGCCTGGTGACATAACAAGGGGCAATGGGTGCAAGCTGAGGCATAAGAAGTTTAATTGAAACATGAGGAGGAATTTTTTCCCTGTGAGGGTGACAGAACATTGGAACAGGCTGCCCAGGGGTGTTGCAGAGTTTCTCTCTCTGGAGATATTCAAAACCCGCCTTGATGCATTTCTGTGTGATCTGGTATAAGTGATCCTGCTGTGGCAGGGGTGTTGGACTGGATGATCTTTCAAGGTCCCTTCCAGCCCCTGACATTTTGTCATTATGGGATTACTTTGGTTTTAAAATGTTATTTTTATGAGATTACTAAACTTTTATTGCTGTTACATAAAACATTATTCTTATTGCCTCTTTTATCTTTTATCTAGTTTCATAAATGTAACGGGCATTTCTCTTCTTTGTTCCTTGCATCCCTTTCCCTTAAAAAAAAAAAAATTAAAAAAGACTGAACATAGGAGTTGAAAGTATTGTGAAATGGACTTGAAAGCTAAAATCTCTCAAATAACTGGTACTGTCATTGACAAATCTTTTCCTTCCACTCTGATGCATTTCATAGTAATTTAGAACAAGTTTCAGAAATTTTACAATAATAAATACAGTTCTGCTAAAAGCATACATTATACAAGCAATAATTTTAAGCTGTTCATGGCATCAATTATGTTTTGTCATGGTGAAATATATAACACATTAAATTTTATCAGTACAATGAAGAGATACATTCCAGAATCATAAAGGTGGAAATCAAAATTATTTTTCCTTTGCCTAATGGCCTTAATTGCAGGATACAATAGAACAAGGTTGCTCCTTCATTTAAAATTTCACTTTATCAACTGTCTGTAACCTGTCACAGTATGCCCAGTGCATGACGGTTATACCATTCCATTCAGTTCCACCTCAACAGACTTGTGACAATATGCCAGCTGATTGTTTTCTTCTCTTTCTTCAGAAATGCACAGGTTCTGCATACTACAGATTTATTAATATGCTGTCTAAGCTTCATTACAGATTAATATTGTCCATTATCCACTAGCTGTCCATCTACAGACTCATCATCCATCCATCCATCCATTCAATCTTCCACTATAACCATTTGTAATTATGTATCAGAGTCCATAGAGTAAACAAAACTGTTGGAACAGAAGAATTAAGATAGTGCTTTTTACATGGTCTGGTAAATACAATTTGTGTTTTTGTCTTGATTCTGTGTTCATATAGATAAACTTTACAGTGCTTATTTTGAAAAAAAAAAAAAAAGCCATTGGAGAAATTTCATTCCTTGCACAGACTAAAAGCAGTCTTGCTATATGAAGATATGCTATTACTTTTACAGTTGTGACTGATGCATATAAATAAAGTATACACAGAAATCTAATTTAATTCAATAGTGAACCAAATTGTCCAGTAACCAGAGTGCCCAGAGGTAACCTGGAATAGGAAACAAGCAAACAAACAAACAAAAAAGAACAAGGAGATTTTCCACTAGCACATGCATGCAAACATCAATAAAGGAAAGAATGCATCCACTGCATGAATTGTAAGATACCAGTGTGCAAATTGTAAGAAAGTTGCAGGGTTTATATTCCATTTTCAAATGTTTCTTAATCAGTTAGGAGCAAAAATCCCATTAATTTTTTAAAATGAGAAAGCACTCAGGACCTAAAGCCCAACAGCAACCCTTTGGACAATGTGGCCTGCCTTTGGAAATCTGGAAAGAATGCCCAGAATGCAGACCACTGGGGACAGCCATGCTCTCCTGGTGTCTTTGGAACTCCCTCTTTGCCTTATGGCAATACAGACTCCTCATTTTAACTTGCTCTGCTTTGGTGAGCAGGAGCCTATTTAAACTATTAAACAAACAAACAAACAAAAAAAAGCTTTACTGTGCTAAACTCACTTCCTATCACTGAAAAGCCTTGAATCTATTTAATTTATCAGTGTGGCTATTTCAATGTAGCCTTAGGAAAAAAAAAGCAAACAAACACTTTAAAGCAGCATGTTTCAAGGTGATATATATTTAGGTATTTTAAAATAGAAAGGGAGAAAAAGCAATGTTAAAATGCAAAACTGAAATTATACAGATGTTCTAATAAGACAACAGACATTTTTAAAAAAACCAAAAACTATGCTTATTTTCGCTTTCCTGTAAAGGCTATCTGCATGTAATTATATTTATGAACTTTTAATTAGGACCACTTGCTACCCATAACCAAGATGCAGAGTAGAATGTTTGTGTGGTCTATACATTCATCAGCTTTAGCCTTGGAGCTCTCAATGGCTCCCTCATTTTTTTTAGCACAGGGTATCATCAGCATTTCCAACACCATAGTATGTGATGGAACGTTATATACAAACAAACAAAAAACCAAAACAATCAATCAAACAAAGCCCAAACCCACAGCAAAACATATAGTAAGCAGTAAATATTTGGCTGCTGTGGAAAAAGCAGTCAGTTCTTTCTCATGACACATGATAGGACTAGAGAAAGGAGGAAATTCATTGGCTATGTAGCTCTAAATGAATAAACATGATAACAATACAAGTTTATGGCCTGTGATCTTTGTTGTAAGATATATACATATACCAGACATATTTCAGAGACTTGAAAGTGTAACTAGAGAAATCTCTGGAAGCTGGTATTGCTTTTTGGAAATAGCAATGTATCTTAATATGATGGGAAAAATGAAATGTAAACTAATGCCAACAGAGAAAAAAAGCAATCAGCTTAGCTGAAACAGGGATAATATATTATAGAAGATGAGAGCTCTGGCAAGTATATGCCTTTGATTTCTCTCAGGCACAAAGTTGTCTGTATTCCACTTGTAAAACTATAAAAAGAGGAAAAACAAACGCCAGCAATATCTGTTTGTGTGAATAGAAATAATTAATTCACAGGCCTTGTAATTGTGTTTTTGACTGAGAAGGAGCAGGTTCAACTACTATGTGAAGAATAACATTATTATAGCTTCATTCTAGCAAACAAATTTGGTCAATCAGCCAATTGCATATAATCTGGATTGAAATTTTAATAGACAAGAACATCATAGTTTCCATCGGCATCTGGGCAGAGAAGAGTCTATGATTAGCTTCAGCAATACATTTGTTAGAAGAAATATATTGGTTGAAAAGTGGATATTATCTATCCAGTGCTCAGGAAGACCTTTGACACTGCCTTCCATAAAACCCTCACAGATGAGATTTTGATATATGGGGCAGGATGAACAGACACTGAGGTGTACTGAAAACTGGCTGAAAGACCAGGCCCAGAGGATGATGGCACAAAGTCTAGTTAGAGGTTAGTAAGTAGTGGTGTACCCTAGGGGTCAATACTGTCTCCATTCCTGCTTAAAGTCTTCATTAATGATTTGAGTGATGTGGTACAGTGAACTCTCAGCAAGTCTGCTGACTACAGAATACTGAAAAGAGTGTTCGATATGATGCTATCCAGTGGGCTGGAGAAATGGACTGATAGGAACCTCATGATGTTCCACAAAAGAAAGTGCCAAGTCCTGCAACCGGAGAGGAACAACCCCCTGCACCACTATATGATGGGGTCTGCCCAACTAGAAAGCAGCTTTGCAGAAAAAGGCCTGAGTGTTACAGTGGACACCAAAGCTGTGTGTGAGCCAGAAATGTGTCTTTGCTGCAAAAAAAGGCTAGTGGTATGCTGGGTCACATTAGACAAAGTATTGCCAGCAGTTCAAAGGATGTGACCATTCCCCTCTTTTCAGCACTGGTGAGTCCACATCTGGAGTGTAGCTCTGGGCTACCCAGTACCAGAAAGACATGGACATACTGAAGACAGTCCAATGAAAAGTATCTAAAAAGATAAAAGGACTGGAATATTTCTGCTGTGAGGAAAGGCTGACAGGAGCTGGGACTGTTCAGGCTGGAGAAGACAAGGTGCAGAAGTGATCTTATTAATGTACCTGAAGGGAGTGTATAAAGAAGACAGAACCGGACTGTGAGAGGAAAAGAAGCAATGGGCACAAAATGAAACACAAAAGGTTCCCTCTCAGCATTAGTAATGTAGGTGTTTTTCACTATGAGGGTGTCCAGAGAGGTTGTGGCATCTCCATTTTTGGCCATATTCAAAAGCCACCTAGGTCCTGGGCAACTGACTGTGAGTTGTACTGCTTAAGCAAGGGTTGTTGAACGAGATGACCTGTATAGGTCCTGTTCAACATTAGCCATTCTGTGATCCTGATTTATGGTTAGGAAAGTTGCAGTGAAAAATCAATCCTCTTACTCCTCCTCCCACCTTACAACACTGAAAAAAAGTAATATTTTGATTGATTTCAGATCTATGAGAATATTTTTCATCATTTTTTTTTGGTTGTGTTTGAGGAGTTTTCCTGTGAACTTAGTTTGTTCCCAATTCTATACTTAACGGTGTTGAAATCTTGAACTGGTATATGTCAAAGGTATATTAATAAATCCTACTGAAGTTTTAGTGAAAATCTGAATGCATGGTTTAATAAAACCTTACTCAAATATTCTTGTCATACAAAGTTCTAGCTAATCACACATTAACAATAATATATTGTACCAGTCTGCAACATATGCTACTCATAACATTTCTTGTTACGTATATAAATGATCTTTTCATGTTTTATAAAGAGTTTTTAAATGTGAGTATTAAGTGTTACCAAAGTTTGTGTCTTGGGTCCAGAATTCTGTGTTCCTTTGCCATACTTAAGAAGCCAAAATTGGCATATACAAAGCATTATCTCAATATGTAGTACCTCAGAGGTGTTTAAAGTCAGGCCACACAAGTCAGAAAGTAGTGCCATTGATACTCAGAAATGCCAAAACCTCTGCACTAATTACTTGCAAGCTCAAAACACAGGTCTTGTAGAGAAACCTATTGACTAGGAGAACAAAAAAAAAGGGAAAAAATTGTGGACTTGACACTTTTGTCTTGGCACCGTTTTCCAGAAAAATAAGCTCTCTCAGACTTTTCTATGATGGATGCTACACAAACTCTACACGACCAGTGGTATTCTAGAATAAAAAGTAGATTTTTTTTCTTTAATGATTTCTTTTTAAATTATTTTTTTTTTTAATGTGCTCAAGAAGGCCCCTTCATGGGAGGATTTTTTTTTTGTTATTAATAATCTTTTTTCATACATTAATTGATTTTTGTCATTGTTTTTCACAATAGCCAAATGATAGTTTGGAGGTCTAGCCCAACTGGGGTTGTTTGGTTGTTGCTTGGAGTTTTTTTGGGAGGTTGGGGTTTGATTTTTTTGTTTTGTTTTGTTTGGTTTATAGCTGGTGAAAAAAACAGTAAAGTCAGCTAATCTGAGCTAATCTATATTAACAGTGATCTGTACTTAGGTTTTCATTGATCAAATTTTATCAGAATTACACCCATCCTTGACAGGAAAACATAAAATTCAAGATAAAATCCAGGTGTGAAATGGAGAGAGAGAAAGATCAGTGTAGTGGTTATTTGCCTGTCTCTTTGTGATTCCTTCTGGAAGTCCTATTCAAATATAATTCACAAATTCTCAAATTGACTTGTGTAATATTTCTAACAGAACATACTGAGCACAAGTCTGTCATTGCTTATGGAAAGATGAGAGCTATAAATGATACTCTGTTTGGAAAAGACTTTAGCCTGAGGTCTGCTTGTGAAGAATGAATGCTTTAAGATACAGTAAAATTCTTGTGAATGCAGGATGCCAGGAGCTGCAATTGTCTTGAGTAGGTGAGGACACTGAAAGCATGAGATACAATACCTTATGGGCTTATTATGCCTTTCTTACTGAAGTTCTGCCACAGAAAGAAAGTGTCAGATCATTATTTTTATTTCCATTAAACTGTGAAGTAAATCCATTCCTTCCAAGATTAACAGCACCAAAAAGTGAAGTCCTCTGCTGATCTGCTGGATGGGTATATCATATCAACACTTCTATCTGAAACTATAAATGTGCCAGAATTTTGGCACAGAGGAATTTTTGTAGACAAGGGAGAGGTGAATCTCTACGCTCTGACTGAAATGATCCAGAGTAATTGAACTGTTTATATAAAATTTTAGAACACATTTTACATATTCCAAGGGAAATTACTTCCTCTGGAAGGGTATGTTTAAAAGCTGTTAGCAACAGTACTTTACTTCCTGTGTATGGGGCTGTTGCCAAGCCTGAAATGTGATGGTGTAATGATAAGTATATGAACTAGAAGAAAGAAAACAGAGAGGACAGGGTTTTTTTTGGTTGGTTGGGTGTTTTTTTTTTTCATCAGATAGTGACTCAAAAAAATATTGCAGTGGTGCAAATGAGGTGAAGATGGTCATTATATTCCTACCTGTTTCATTAAATTATGATTAAACAAGTTCCCATGCATTACTGAATTTCAGATGTGCTATCACTTAAAGCAGACTGAAAACAGAACATAAGGGGCAGCTCTTTATTTGTAAGAAGTGTATATAAATGATATAAATGGTAAACTAGAGAGGTTTTTTTCAGAAAATTTCAAGGCTACCTTCTCCAGCAATTTTGATATTGCAAAAAGCTTCCCGTAGCCTACTCTTAACTTCTGTCTCTTTCACATTCTTGACATGTTGCTGTGAAGGCTCTAGGTGAAAAGCCAGTATAAGATAAGCCAGGATCCCATCTCTTTCTGGATGCACCTTCACA
>VWZI01001722.1:302470-328563 GCA_013396835.1 Psilopogon haemacephalus | reverse complement strand
AGTACTGCAAATTGTTAGACACAACTAAAAGGACAAGAATGTAACAAGAAGGTTGGGAATACCACAGATAACCACAACTTCTTAAATTGGGATTCCTCCCAGAAGCAGATGGCATACCTGTAACTTCCACTGCAATTCAGCAAGTGTAACATAGCACCATACAATCATAAAATCATATAATGATTTGGGTTGGAAGGGATTTTAAAGTTCATCTGGTCTAACTCCCCTGCTACGGGCAGGTACACCTTCAATTAGATCAGTTTTTCAAAGCCTCATTCAACATGACCTTGAACACTTCAAGAATGGAGCATCCACAGCTGCTCCAGGTGACCTCTTCCAATGTTTCACCACCTTCATAAAAAAAAAATTTCTTCTTTATGCCTAAAACTTCTGATGAAGCTTCATGATATGCTCTGTTGCTTGGATTTGCCAATACTAGTTGCATCTATCAGCAGTTGCATAGAAGGGGACAAGTCCCAGGACCCTGCAGATAGGGTCCAGCAAGCCTGACCTCATCTTACTCCACAGACCTGTTGAGCTGGGCCAGGGCAGCAGGTAGAGGCTGAAATTTCCCCCACACCCTTGGGGCTTTTTCTTTATCGCAATGATTCCAGTCACTTATGAATGAAACAATTGGTGTCATTTGCAATACAGATCAGCTGGCACTACAACTTGTGGGCAGCACTCTTGAGTGACATAAAAATGCAGCTACTTGGAGTGATGCCCAGGTGGGCAGATATTATAGAAAGGTCTGTGAGTCCCTGCAGATATTCTGCTGGCTGACTCATTCCTGAATCACTGTCAAATCCAAATTTGGCATCACTACTTCTGAAATATGATGGCACAGTAATGACTTCTAATATAGAAGAGCAAAACGGCAAGAGTAGCTTTATATGCTAATTATTCTGAATCTTGTACATTCTGCAGCAAGCCCACTGAATATACTGTACACTAAAAATTGGTGATGGTAATTCTATTTAAATATTATGCATTGTCAGTGTCAATTTAGGAAATGGGCATATATTTTCCACACTTATAAGAAGTTTCTTGGTCATGGCTAAATAAATATTGTCAGTCTTGTGGAAACAGTGCTACTGAAAGTACTAGACCAATAACAAGATATATGTCAAAAAGCTTTTACAAAAATAGTCCTAGATGGATTACAAATTATGAGGATGATTTCTGACATCTTATCAACGCAGTGTGGAATATCAAATTGCAACGGTCAAAATATTTGCCTCTTTTCTGTACTGTAGCTCAAGTACAAAAAGATCTGTTACTCTGAAGAGGAAGAAAGCGTATTTGAAAAATATATCTATAAAGATGGCAAAGGAAAAACAGCTTTTACAGTTTTGCAGTTTATAAAAGGCTCATTCTGAGTTGATAAGGATTCTTCAAAGAACACTTCTTCTGAATACTCAATGTGAATAATAGTCTAAGATGCTGAACAGATGCATTGTTTCCAGTCCTAAACTGAGAGTCATGCAGTATAGTATCTGCAGGATATTGGACCATTTTAAAATTGTTGTTTAGATAACAACATGCCTTAGCACTTTCTGTGTTCAAGAGGATTTGTATTCAAAATGTTCAAAAAATTGTAATTAGTATCAGTGAGCATGCTTGTGGGATGTGAGCCCAGGTGGAGGAATTCCTTCACTTAGTGACAGAGCTCTGGGAGGAGGTCGACTAGTATCAGGGAGTGAAAGACGCTACTGGACTTTCTAGCTTCTCTGGAACAGGACTGACTGAAGACAGGATGTGTGATATGAGGAATTCCCTATCCTCTCTTCACCTGACTGAAAACAGTGACTCAAGGAACAGGGGACAATGATGAAAAGTTCCTGACCAGCTCAGTAAACACCACTCTTCTGCGGCTACTTCAGTTTCCCAGCAGCCCATGCATAATAGGTACAAGACTGTGTAAATAGAATGAAACAATAACAAGAATTAGAGTTCATCTAGCTTGGAGGTGTCACTGAGATTAAGTTGGCCTGTGCCCTGTGCCAAAATTGCTTGCATAAAGAAAAAAAAGATGTGTCATTGTCATAGGGAAAACTCTCCTAAAGGAAACTGCAGGCCAAATGTGTAGTCCAAACCCACTTCACAGAGAAATCTTCTGCCTCCCTGGGGTCCAGGTTAAAGGTGTGGAGAGAAAACTTCCCACCCTGGTACAGCCCTCACATTATTAGCTCTTATTGGTTTTACAAGTAGACAGGGATGGAATTGTAATGAGAAGTCCAAGGGCAATCAAGAAAGACTTCAGGGCCTTAGAGCAAGTGGTTAAGGGGTAAGAAGTACAAATAGTGCTCTTCTCTATACTTACAGTTGCAGGGAATGACAAGTGAAGAAATAAAAAGAGCCTGTCTCAGACTGGTGTAACAGGCAGAATTTGGGGGTTTTGATCACAGATTAGTCTGTATGATACCAGAGCTGCTGGTGACAGAGTACAACTGCCTCAGAGAGGTAAAAGGATCTTTGTGCAGGAGTTAGCATGGCTCACTGAATTAAACTAGATTTAAAGGGGGAAACTTGATAGAGATAAGCATGGGGTGGTAACATGCCAAAATTTGAGGAACAATGTGCAGGTGATGTCCTTCAGTCTGCCATCACAGTGGAAGTAGGACATGGAGATCCATGTGGCAGCAAGGATGTAAGAGTGTTAGAAAGCACAGAAGCACTTGAAAACAGTCACATAGGAATTAGGGCTTCTCCCCCCAAAAAAGGAAGTCCCAGGTAAAGTGCATCTACAATGATGCAAGCAACATGGGCAACAAACAGAGGGAGCTGGAAACCATTGTGCCACTGGAAAACTGATATACCTGCAATCACAGAAACATAGTGGGATGACTTGCACAGCTGGAGTGCTGCAGAGCACGGCTATAAACCTTTCAGAAGGGAGAGGTAAGGAAGGAGAGGCAGTGGGATAGCCCTGTATGTTAGTGTGCTTTGACTTTCTAGAGCTTGATTGTGATGATGATGATGATGATGATAAGGTTAACTATTTACAGGCAAGAATCATAAGGGGAAGGGCAACGAGGTCTGTTATAGACCACACAACCAAGAGGCAAATGAAATACTGTATAAGCAGCTGGGAGAAGTCTTAGAATCACTTGCCCTTTTTCTTATGGAGGACTTCAACTTACCAAATGTCTGCCAGAAACTGAGCACAACGAAAAGTGTTTAGGTTTCTGGAGCATGTGGAAGAAAAAATTCTTGACACAACAGGTAAGTGACCCAGCTAGGGAAGGCGCCCTTCTGGACCTACTGTTTGAGAACAGAGAAGGACTTGCGGGTGGACACCCTCTTGGGCATAATAATTCTGAAATTATAAAGTTTTTGGGAGTAGGGAGAGGGAGTTGCAGAACTGCTACTTTGGACTTTGGGAGGGCACAGTTGGGCCTGCTTAGAGGCTAGCTGACAGAGGCCCTTGGGAGGCAGTTCTGAAGGGCATAGTATTTCAGGAAGGCTCTTCACTGGATAATAAATTGTATGGATGGCCAGACCCAAAGAGTTGCAGTGAATGGATTTAAATTCCCTTGGTGACTGGTACATGTTTTGCTCTCTCCCCAGTTTTGGGGCCATATCTTTTTATTATCTTTATCTAGACAAGGGGATTGAGTGCACACTCAGTAAATCTGCAAACACCAAATTAGGTGAGAATGTTAACCTGACTGAGTGTAAAGAGACTCTATAGAGGGACCTGGACAGGCTGAATCAATGGCCTGAGGCCAGTTGTATGAGATCCCACAAGACCAAGTATTGGGTCCTGAACTTGTTTCATGACAACCCCATGCAATGCTACAGACTTGGGGAAGAGTGACTGGAAAACTGTCCAGTGGAAAATGACCTGGAGGTGTTGGTCAACATCTAGCTGAATATGAGGCAGCAGTGTGGCCAAGTGGCCAAGAAGGCCAATAGCATCCTACCTTGTAACAAATAATATGACCAGCACACTTCTTTTGGGACCAGTCCCAGTTCATCCTGATGACTGTGATGCTGATAACATCAGGGAAACTTTTGTAAAAGCACGAGACTAAGAAGGAGAGTTATCCTGAAAATCATACTTGGAGTGCAAAGTAAACAAGATACACAATGAAGACACAGTTGTTACCAAAAGTCTGAACAGAATTGGAACTTACAAAATATGCATTTGAATGACAAAGAGGAGACAAGTTGGAGCTTAATGGTGATCTAGTCAGTACTTTAGTGGTACATTGAAGCCTTTCATTTTCACATACTAAGAAAGTAGCTGAAGTCTCAGAGTACTTTAAGAATAGGAAGTTTATACCTGTATGTAATTCCTGATGCCAGTTCAGTCCTTGACTGGCTGAAAATCAATGCATTGAAATCATGTGGAAGAAACAAACAGTACATTTTAAACTGCTTTCATTGAATATGTTCCTTTTCTGTGTTTTTCAATTATTTCTGTCAGATGCTCAGGACCTTCCAAAAAATGCTTGCTTATAATTTTCTCTGCACAGCTATATCATTTAGTTATACATCCCTAGATGGCCATTGGCACAGTGAAGATTTTTTTTTGTTTGTTTTTTAAACCTCATTTCACCAGTAGCTGTACTTCTTTCTTGCAGAGGATGTAGATTGATTTATATGCATCTAGAATTGTTAGCAAAGTGTACAATGATAATGATGTTGGCCTTATCTATTGTTTTACATTAGCTGTGATTACTTATTGCAGGAGTGGGACTAGTTTGTGATCTGTTGTTATATGTTCTAGGCCAGGGACAAATATGTTATGCAAACTTAGATAAGGTGCCACACTTCAAGGAATGTTGATTGTAATGATGCTAGTCAATGCTATGCAGTCACACACATGTTCCTCTGTGATTTTTGACAGCAAGCAAAGATTATTCACCTGAGAATTTTGCCTTTTTATATTCACCTTATGTAGCTAAGGGTGAGTCATTTAGGACTAGTTTTAGGACTTTGTCTGGATCAAAGCTGTTGACTGTGCTGTTATGTAAGCTGCTGGGAAGAAGGTTTGCAGAGCATGATGGAGCATGTATCTAAACACGGGGGTCTCGTACAATTGATCTTTCATTTTGATACCTTTGAGAATCAACCAGGGGCAATCCATAAACATAGATAAGCAAAGGTCAGTGCTATCATACAGACATTTTAACTTGAACATTAAGACTAGAGCCAAGCCCAAAGTATTTGTGGACTTTATCTGTATCAGTTTCGCTTGCATTTTTCAATAAATTTTCTTATTTCTTCTTCTTTTCTGCCCTTGCCAAAATGCTTCAAAAAAGGCAAAGTGTGCAATCCCTGACTTGTATAAACCAATTAGAAGTTCTCTGTGTCTAAACACTCAGCCAAGATGTGAGCCTATTTATTGCAAGCAGGCCAAATTCCTCACCTAGTTTTTGGCATTTTATCGAATTGTCCAAAGTGGATCAGTCACCTTAGATTTCTTCTGTGGCCTGTAGGGACAAACAGGCATGAATAGCTGCTGCAGGGAAATCTGCATCACCTCTGGACATCTAATGGGTATAAAGATAGCCCAGCAATTTGCAATTTCCCTCTGAATCCAGGCACCAGAATTAAATGCTCAAAGTTAGTCAAGGTGACTCTAAACTTTCCTGCTTAGCCTGCCCTTCATGCTTGTATTCTTAAATTCTCCAGCCTGGTCTTCCAGATTAATGGCTGTGTGTTGATTCATGTCAAAGCACAGCTGGCTTTGACATGGCAGAGATTAGTCCTGTACAGGACTGATTACAGGACCACAATGTATGTATATATATATACACATCTACTTCTGCACAGCAGAACTCATGCAAGTAGCCGCTTATATAAATGGTGTAAATAAGGATCAAGTCCTACGCTAGAAGGTGCTTCAAGTGTTTTTTAGCCAATTTGTCCTTCCTGTTTCTGCTATTTTAAGAACTTGCTGTAAAGGAGCACTTGATTTTGCTTATCTCTTCTATACAGGCTATAATTAGGATTAGCAGAAGTGTTTTACTTAATGTTGCAGTACTTCTTGTGTACAGCACTCATATCTTAAGTATAATTAACACCGTATAGCTCCCATTAGTGTTTTTAAGCACTTAAAATGTACCATAATGGCCAAAGCTAAAGTTGTCATTAAAGGGCCATTGCTATTTATTATGCTCATAAAGTAGACACTTTGCTACAGAAAAATATATTGTTGGGTTCCATTTAGAAAGCAGTAACAGACAGCAGCATTAGTGATGGCACCCTTGGGATTAAAGGACTGCTTTAAATTGATCCCATTCTTATTCCACACAGGAGTCAATAGGGAAATCTAAAAGCAGGTGACAAATCATTGTGTTGCACAGCATTGCTCTGATTAGTTGAGTTATGCAGGGGGTTAGTTTTGCTGGTTTTTTATGAACATTCTGTACATAATTTCATGTATATTTCTTAGTTCAGTTTTGTTGCACTTCAGCTTACATGCTGCGTTGTTTTAAACAGTTATAAAAGCCACATGATTTATACTCTCTGTGTTTTCAGAAAGGGGACAGGTACATTATCAAGATGAGGATGTTGTGAAATGCCTTCCCTAGCACTCTTGACCAGATGCACATACCTGTGAGAAGGTTAGGTTTGGTGTACTGCCAGTGCTTCATCTAGTTCTCTTAGTGACTGAATTACACAGCAATAAGATGCTCCCTACTTTCATGGCCACTTCTCCCTGAAAAAGTTAATCTTCTTTACCAACACTGTTCTGAGGATACATTTTAGTCACAGTCCAACTGTTGGAACAAAACATGAACCATTTATAGCAGCAAACAATTATCACTGAAATGAGATAACAATTTAATGGTCTTGCATGATTAATGTCCTACATAAATACTTTATGAAACAGAATTGAAAGACGATGTTATGAATGTATAATAGAAAGTCAACAGAACGTGTCACCTTTTTGTTAGTTTCTAAGGAAACAGGCCATGCAGTCAGTGTTTTCATAATAATCGAAGGTTCATAACAAAACCATCATATATTGTTCCTACTAAATTAAATTTCCAAAGGTACAATTCTTGGGTTTTTTTGGCCTTGGTGCCAATTATGCAGACAAGAGGTCAATTCATTTAATGATGTCCCTAGAGCCTCTTTTATGTTTGTGGTCCAGGGCCAACATTTTTAAATGTTGGTATCAACATTTAATTTAAATTGCTGTCTATTTCTGGGCATATAAAGAAGTGTTCTGTTCCTTGTAAATTGTTATTATTCACAGCTGAATCTGACTTTGTCCCTCTGGCTCCAAGGTGAATAAATATGTGTTTAATATCTTCCAAAATCAGGACAAAAATCTTTAGAAGCACAAATGCAATTTTGATGCAAAGATTTTTTCAAATGGGAAGTGCAGTATTATACCCCTCAGTTATACTCATGTAAGTTAAAGAATGTCTAGAATATTGAAAAAAACAATTTCATTAAAAGTCAGTGTAAGCCGTGAGGCATCTAGTGCGTCTTAAGATCAAAGCTTTTTTTCTTTTGTTGTCTGTTTAATGCATTTCTGAGATTGTTTAAACATATTACAGCAAAATAATCAGATAGCAGCAGCCAAAACCATTAGTTTTATTTCATAAGTTTGAATATCTCTCTTCTTTCCCTGCCAAGATATATGTATCCACACACATAGGATAAACTGTTACTACAGTAACAAACTAAGAACAAAACTAAAACAAAAAAAAAAGTTGAGGTGACCATCTTGCATCTATAATCTACTGAGGCAATGGAGAGCCCTCTGCTGACCACTGGAGGTTTCCCTCTCTTACACATGGAAGAATAAGGACAGTTTGCTTTTTCATTTCACTTCTTCCAACAGATGCTCAGATTTGAGAAAAATTGGTAGTTTTGATCTGCTTGAGGGTAGAAAGGCTCTGCAGAGGGATCTGAACAATCTGAATTGATGGGCTGAGGTCAGTTGTATGAGGTTTAACAAGGACAAGTGATGGGTCCCCACCTGGGTCACAACAGCCCCAGACAATGCAACAAGCTTGGGGCAGAGTGGCTGGAGAGTAGCCTGATAAAGCACTTGGGGGTGCTTGTTGACAGCCAGGTGAACATAGAATCATAGAATGGTCTGAGTTGGAAGGGACCTCCAAAAGTCATCTAGTCCAACCCTCTCTGCAGTAAGCAGGGGCACCCCTGTAATGGAGGGCTAATTAATGAATGTGAGATGTTATTTTGTTTAAAATTAATATTGTTTATTAATTTATATATTAAAAACTCTCACCACTAATTTTAATAATAATCAGGTTCTTTTGCAATTGTCACATAAAGGATAAACTAGATCTAGAAATAATAACTAGCAAAACTATATAAATATTTAAACCCAATTAAACTGGAAGAGAAAGTTCTTGCAATCAGTATAACTCTTGCCCACTAGATGGACTCAAGGAAGCTTCTTTCTGCTTACGGCAGAAGGCAATTGATAAATTACAAGAGGCTTGAAGTATATTTACTCACAATATATTATCTCTCCCGACTGTCAGGGAGCTACAGCTTCAGACAGTATTCAAACACTTTCAGGGAAGTCTGTACTGTTGGCCATTGAGGCTTTGGATTCTTCCCAGGCTTCACAAGCTGCTGGGAAAAGAGGGCAGATAATCTCTAACCATGTCCTGGTTTCTCTGGACAATCTGTGTACTTCACGTCTTGGCAGGGGACTTTCAGGTGTAGGCAGGATATCTTGTGATGTG
This sequence comes from Psilopogon haemacephalus, assembly GCA_013396835.1. NCBI lineage: Eukaryota > Metazoa > Chordata > Aves > Piciformes > Megalaimidae > Psilopogon > Psilopogon haemacephalus. The sequence goes on along the minus strand of VWZI01001722.1, from coordinate 319,876 downwards.
CAGTCTCAGCACAGATGTCATACTGGCTATGAAGGCCAATCATGTGAAGGCATTAGAGCCTGTTCCTGGTAAGCTCCAAGCAGGAGGCTTCCAGGCTTTTCAGCAGGGCTGAGTTATAGCTTAGCAAAGCATAATTCTATGGCGGCAGGCAAGCAAGCATGAATACAATGGCAAAGCATGTTGTGTTACCTGCTCATCTCTTTATCAAATCAGTCCAAGACTAATGGGCCTTTGGACAGAGAATAACCAATCAGAATGGCAGTTAGCCAAGCTAGACCATATTAGGTGAAGTCAAAGGCTTGCTTTACCCAAATTTGGGGAAAACATAGGCCTTGCACAAGGCAGGCACAAGCCAAGTGCTTACCACAGGATGTAAACAGGAGCAAAACAAGTCTGGGCAAGCCATGTTCTCTCAGACTCCATGGCTCCAGGTTCTTTTGTCCTATTTCCCGTGGTTGCCTCTCCCCAAAACAGAGTGGGAAAGTAGAAAAACATGTCTGGACAAGCCAGGCCATATTCAGGCCTATTTTGGCCTACGAGGCCTACCATACAACAACCCCCAACTAGATCAGGTTGCCCAGAGCCCTCCAGGGATGAGGCCCAAACCACTTCCCTGGGCAACCTGTTCCAGTGTTCCACTACCCTCATGGTAAAAAACTTGTTCCTAACATCAGTCTAAATCTACTCTTCTCTAGTTTGAAGCCATTGCCCCTCATCCTGTCACTACAGGCCTTTGTAAACAGTTTCCATCATTCTTGTAGGCCTCCTTCAGGTACTGGAAAGCTACTATTAGGTCTCCCTGGATCCTTCTGTTCAGGCTGAAGAAACCCAGATCTCTCTTTGTAGCAGAGGTGCTCCAAAATCCCTGACCATTTTTGTGGCCCTCCTCTGCACTCACTCCATCAGGTCTATGTCCCTCCCATATTGAGGGCTCCAGGTGAGGTCTTGCTAGAGCAAAGTGTCAGAATCACCTCTCTGGATCTGCTGTCAATGCATCTTTTGATGCAGCCCGGGATGTGACTGACCTTATGGGCTGCAAGTACATACTGTCTGCTCATGTCCAGACTCAGCCCTTCTCTTCAGTTTGTCCAGGTCCCTCTGTATGCCATCCAGTCCCTATGGTGTATCAACAAAACCACTCAGCTTAGTGTCATCTGCAAACTTGCTGGTGGTGCACTCAATCCCATTTTCTATATAATTGATAAAAACATTAAACAGCACAGGTCCCATTATGAACCCCTTGGGGACACCATTTGTCACTGTTCTCTATCTGGACTTCAAGCTATTGAGCACTACCCTCTGGATGCAACCATCCAGCCAATTCCTTATCCACTGAATAGTTCACTCATCAAACCCACATCTCTCCACCAAGTAGGGTGTTGCAGGGAATCATGTCAAAGGCCTTGCACAAGTCCAGATAGATTGCATCCATAGGTTGTCCCTTATGCACTGACATAGTCACTTTATGATAGAAGGCCACTAGGATGGTCAGGCAGGATTTGCCCCTAGTAAAGACATGCTGGCTGTCTTCAGTCACCTCCCTGTTCTCCATGTTCCTTAGTATGGCATCTAGGTGGATCTGTTCCATGATCTCCCCAGGCACAGAGGTGAGGCTGACAGGCTGGTAGTTCCCAAGGTCCTTTCTACCCTTTTTAAAAATTGGTGTAATGTTTCATTTCTTCCAGTCCCCAGGGACTTAACCTGACTGCCAGGACTTTTCACATATCATGGAGAGTGGCTTGGCAACTACATCAGCTAATTCCCTCAGGACTGTAGGTTGCATTTTATCAGGTCCCATGGATTTGTATATCTTCATGCTCCTCAGATGATCACATGCCTTGTCTTCACATATAGTGGTAGGGACTTTGTATCCCTGGTCTCCACCTTGTGAGCCATGTTCATGAAAGCCATGAGGAAAGGGGTTGCCAGTGAAGAGTAAGGCAAAACTTACTGAGAATCTTAGCCTTCTCCTCATTCATTGCTACTAGTTCACCACTATTGCCTTTTACAATGAGGGTGTTGAAACATTGGAACAGATTACCCAGAGACATGGCAGAAGCTCCATCCCTGGGAACATTCAAGGTTAGGTTGGACAAGATGTGCCTGCTCACTACAGGGAAGTTGAACTAGATGATCTCTTCAAGTCTAAAGCATTTTATGACTCTACGAAATAAACTAATTAATAAACTTTATAGAACTTTATATGAAGTTATTATATATATAATAACTTTATATAAAAAGTCAGTAGCATGTGTATCTGGTAGGATGTAGATATCTATCTATGGAAAAGCAAAAGTGATGCATAATAATTTATGTTTTTATTTATTATGTCACTGGTAAATAAATTCTAGAAATTATCTAGAAATAAATTCTTTACAGTAAGGGTATTGAGATGCTGAAACAGGTTGCCCAAGGAGTTTGTTGATGTCCTCTTCCTGGAGGTGTTTAAAGTCAAGTTGGATGAGGCCTGGAGCACTCTGGTCTAATGGAAAGTGTCCCCACCCATTGCAGGGGAGTTGGAACTAGATGGTCTTTAAGAGGTCCTCCAACCCAAACCATTCTGTGATGCTGTGAAAGCTAATCAGAAGTTGTGTTTTTCTAGCATGTATATGTGCTTTCTTTCTTAAGCTGTCTCTTCATAGAGAAAAATGTCCATTTTCCCATGATTGCTTTTTTCTTTTGTATGAAATTAAAGGTTGTGTTTAAGTTAGTTTCACTTGCAGTTTCTACTTGTTGGAGCTTCCAGTATGCCTCTGGTGAGCTGCAATTGAAGAGCCTTTTGTCCATATGATTTTGAATAAGTTTTCAGGCTATATTGCATCTATCCTCTGTCTGAGGGAAATTATTCTGCCACAAGATGATGCACTGTAGGAGATGTCATTTGATCAGAGCTTAGCATATGAAGAAAGAGATGAGCACCAAACCCTTGATACTAAATGAGTGGTACTAGACTGATTCAAAGCAAAGTATTGTGACACAGAAGCCTTCTGATTTTTTAATACTTTAAAAAAGCCCTTTTGTTTGGAATGTAAGAGAGAAATTCCTAACTTTATCCAGTTCTGAAGGCTGACCTTTAGGCTATGTGAGAACACTGAGTTACCATGGGGTTTTTTTAGTTATTTTCAACAAATAGAAAGATGATACATCAGTAATGCACAAAAAGGTTCACACAATGTTGTGGTAAGGATCTATGCAAGCAAGCTCTGCACTTAAGAGTTTTCTTAAATCCATGATGGNAACAAATCAACCCTTTTTGTTTAGGAAAGCACACTGGCTTCACCTGATCTGAAAAGAGATTAAGATACTAGGAGCTGCTCATGTCTGCTGATTATTTTGTAATCAAAGAGTTCAGATAATTCTTCAGCTGGGCAACTCAAAAAATAAACACAGAGAATGTGTGCTTATAAAAGCAAAAAGACCTTAAATACTATAGGTAAATACATTTGTATTGAGGACTCAAAAGCAAGTAAGAGATGTATGAGAAGGGATTTATATATCTTGGGTTTTATTTACATTTAAAGAATTGTTTTCTTTAAATAAGTGTTATTTATAAATGACAATTCTAGGAAAAAAAAAGTTTTGGGGAGTTGTCTATTTCAGTGAACAGCAATTTAAATGTAAGATTTTATTCTTGTACAAAAAAATGGTCTATAAATTACTAAACCACCTATATGGCCTTTATTTTGTCCACACTGGCATATCAAAGGAAAATAATTGAAGCATTTTGGAGACCTACTTATTAGTTTGTTTGATAATCTCATCATCTGCCTTCCTCATTGGTATTCTTTAAGAAACGAACGTAGTCTTCAAAATTGAGATTCTCTTTTGATCACTGCATCTGTGGAAAAGTGAAGCTAAAAAACCACATGTGCTAGGGCTTCTACTAGGGATAAAGTGAGCATTTTGGCATGTACTAAGTAACTGCTGTCATTTGTGAATGGAGGGAGAGGCTGCAGAGCATAAGGATTTTGTGCTGCTCTCTTCCTCCTCTGACAGCAAATCCAACATCTGCAGAAAGGAGTTTGGCAAGAACTAGAAAAGTGAAATAAATAATAATAAATTTATACATATGGTGTGAAGGTGACACAGACAAATGTATTTCCAGCTGTAGCTGCACTATTTCAGACCCATCCTTTTTCTGACTAACTCAAGTGACAAAATACTGTGCAAGAGCATATGTGATTATTATGCACCATGTAGAGTTCAGAACAAACCATAGATAATTGCTGTGCAGTATCAATTTGTTAGATCTAGGAGTAAAATCCTCACCAGATTTTCTAGTCGCTAAGTGTAACTTTGAATGGTTTTATTACTACATATTAACTGAAAAAGTCTCATCTGTCCAGAAGACTAGCCTTGAATAGTTCTAAGCAGGAAACAGCAGCATGCAGAAGTAAGTGATTTGGCTGATATTTGTAAAGATGAACTTAAAGGGGAGCTGAGGCTATTCCTTTATATTTCATCTCTCTGACTATAATGATCTGAATAAATCTCACTTCAGGAAAGGGTCTGTAAGGTGCACTTAAATTGAAAATATTCCTTTTATATAGAAATTTATGATATTTTATCTTCTATTGTAGGCATTTATTGAAAATTGTGCTAGCAGTTTTCACAAATAATCTACAGTGGTTGCTGGATATTCTTGACACACTTTATATCACCTATTTCATCTGTATCAGGCTTGACAATTTGTCAACCTATGTTACTTTCACGGTGGTAAGAAAAACAGAAAAAAACATAAAAGGAAACCTGACTGGTTAATTTTTATCATCAGTTATATCAGTCCAAAATTGCTGTCTGTGGTTCCCTGTCCTCTTTTTTCATCTACACTTACTCTTGCCCTACTTTTTCACCTGCATTTACTTTTCTCTCACGGTACTGTCAGCAATGCAGACCGTGATGTTTTTCTCCCACAGAGCATCTTTTGCAAACACAAATGCTTCTTAATATTGACCTGTCAGCAGCAGTTCAGTGATCACCCAGCAAAAAACAGTTCCAGTATCATATCAATTCAGAATACACACACAAATTAGAAATGGCTTTTCTAAAAATTCATTTTATTTAATAATTCATGCCTTGTCACTAGCATTTGTTTGGGGCACAGACATATTTTCCAGGACACAGCAGTCTCAGGAAGGATTTGACAATAAAATCTCCACTGTAAGTAGTGAACTCTGCTTCATATAACATTCAGTTGAAGTACAAGAGCCTGCCTGAAGCCAAGGTAAACATACATTCATGTTCTCCTCATAAAATTTATTTACTGTGCCAGTCATGGCAAATCTCTCATTTTTGTTGAATTAGACAACCCCTCTGGCAGGCCACAGTAGCCAGGGTGGTATTATCAATGTTTTTGAAAGGTCATCTATTCAGAGAATGCATGTTGTAGGTAATGAACAAGGAGGGAAAGATGACTGTTTTGTATGCTTGGAGAAGTAAAGCGGCTACAAAAACCTGACAGACCCCGTGAAAAAGAATTTAATTTATCTGCATGTTACAATCTGTATAATATCTGCACAATCTGCCAAATAAGGTAGTTGTTCTTTATTTTACCTACATCCAGGCAAGATGATTTGCCACAATGAAATATCTTCTGTTTATTTCTTCTGTGGGATTGGTATTGGTCCTCACATGCAGGAAGGGGTTCAAATCATTTGGAGCATTTTATTAAAAAAAAAAAAAAAAACAACAACAAAACAAAACCCAAGCAACCAAAATACCAAAAATCTTTCAGTTTTAAAAAGTCTTTTTTCCAAATGTGTACATGTTGCTGTGAGAACATGAACTTTTTTATCTGGATGCAAGTGAGTTATTCTGGCTTTAATTTTTTTCTTAAGCTGATAGGGAAAAAAAATATCAAAACAAAAATATTCAACTGAGTCCTCCAAAGTATACCATTACCTCTTTGGTGTTTATAGACCATGGGAAGTATGTCTGGTGCTTTGCAGATAAATGTGATCAATTTCTGGATCCAAGGAACTTACAGTTTAAATCTCAGAGACTGGTTTTATATATCAAATATTTGTTCTTTTATTTGTGTGCATTATGAATCAAAACTTAGCTTTTGAAGTTTTCCTTTTAATATGAATAATTATTTTAGTAGATATAAGAAAACATTGAGTTTCTTTGTTGTTTGAGGGTTTTCTTGTTGTTCATAGAATCATAGAATCAGTCAGGGTTGGAAGGGACCACAAGGACCATCTAGTTCCAACCCCCCCGCCATGTTGTTTGCTTTGTTAGTTTTGTTTTGTTTTTTCTTTAGGAAATGGAATATAAACCAGATAAAGCCAAAATTATTCATTATTCATACCCAGGGAATAGAATATAAGTTAAAACCTGTGGTTTGTTTTATTTATTTTGGAGGTTTTTTTGTTTTGTTTTGTTTTGTTTTTCAGTACAGGAAAATACTGAAACCTTATCTAAATTCAGCCTTGAAATTATAGCCATTTTTAGAAAATGAAAAAGTCCTTTTAATTTAAAAGTCCACATTGGGCATCAGCAGTTGTTATCAGCTCAGTATTTGATCACTGTCAAGGCTCATGGTTGTGAAAATAATGTGTAGGGCTGGTTGAGTTCTTTATGATGCTGCAAAATCTCACTATACAATCACTTTGCTGCACGAAAGACTCCTAGAGATATGTATGAGTGGAAAAACAATTATGCCTTGGTACCACTCTGTTAATGATGGAGAACTTGCTGAACCAAAAAGACGGGATGCAGAGAAAATGTGATGTTTTGCAAGTAGACTGGATCTGCAGTGGGGAATCATGGACTTCACTTGTTTCAATAGTCTGTTGGCACTGTGGGAGGAAAGCACAACCAGGGCTTTGTCTAGAAGTTCAGGTTTACTGAGATGACAGCTCCAGGGCATTTCACTACTGAGGTTTGTGTTTTCAAGCTACAGAGATGGTTCATTAACAACAAAGAACTCTAGCTCACAGTGTGCCTCTTGCTTTCTCCACAGCTAGAACATAAAAAGATTTTGGTATTGCTTTCCTATACCGAAATTCCCTACAGTCAAAATGCTGCTGTCCCTGTTTTCTGTGATCGTCACTGGTGCATATTTAGGTGTTGACTTAATGTCCACTGAAGTTTATGGAGAAGCTCCACAGTGTTGATGTGGCTTTACATCAGAGGGGAAAAAAAGTCAACACTGGATCTTCACTAGCTAACAGAAAATCAATTTTAATTCCACAGGGTGGAATTATTGGGGTAGAAATAGAAGTCATTAAATAGCCTTGCTTGCTTCAAGGCCAGTGATATGGAAGAACTGTAAAGAAGAGTTTTAACTTTGGGTTGCCATAATTGTTATAGTTGCCTACTTTATATTAGACTCCCTTGTTGACCTAATGGCCAGCTGGTATTTCTAAGTGTCTGTATTTTCTCACAGAATTAAATCTAACTATTACTCTGGTAGACAAATGATGATTAAAACAAAAGAAGGCAGTAGGCTACCACAGCACCATATTTAAAAGCTACTGTGAAATACAGGCCTGTAAACTTCATGTAGGAGCAATAAATGCACATAAATTAAGTGCTAAAATATAACTATAAAGCAGGAAACAAGAAACAGGGAAGGCAGGCCAGAGCTTGGGTTAGGGCTTGGATCTGACAGCCCCTGACAGGCTGGGGTCGCTCCAGCAATGATTTTGTCACAGTGTTGTCTAGGGGTACCTTCATACAGGCTCTTCCAGTTCTTTCAGGACTGGCTGAAGGGACTAAGGAAGGTACCTCCTCATCACCATGCTACCAGAAAGCTACTAGTGTGGTGAAAAAAAAAAAAGTGATTGAAAAAGCATAAAAATGAGCTAGCTACATTTAAGGCAGTTAAAGAACACGTGAATACATTTGTGTTTATTTGTGAAATAAATAATCTTTTATTACTTTGTGCTTATGTATGTACCTTGGATTTCAGTATTTGAAATCTTTCTCATATTTCTGTTAATAAGACCCTTGCCATGTATGCAAGCCTATATTTTTCAGCAGACTCTTCAGGTACTTCTCATGTAAATATATATTAATTTATGCAAGGACTTCTCATGATAAAATTTTTATTAAAGCTCAAAAGTCTTGAACTCAAGGTGTGACAAGTACCTTATGCAATAAATTGTTCATACTTGGCTCTTCTAAACTGACAATTCCTTCTGCTAGACTGAAGTCCCACCCAGTTACACTGTAGTACTTGTAAGGCATGGATCTTACCAAAGGAAAGACAAACACAGGCATTTTTGGTCTTATTTTACTTTTGTTTAAGAACTACTAAATATAAAATGAGTTTAGATACCAGGTCAGCTTCTTAACTTTTTAATTTGTTCAATTGTGTACATACTCTAAATTAACCACAGTGGGTTATGGAAGGGCAGTAATCAATAAGAGGGCTCATTATCTATAATGCTTATAATTATCTGATGCTAGTGCTAATGTCTTGGTTTAACCAAAGCATATTTTTAAAAGTGTCCTAACAGGACATCTCATTATCACCCTTATTTTTGCTGTGGAGTTTTATTAGAAAATCATGCTACTCATCTGAACTGCCACAACAACAGCATTATCCCTAGAGCGTTTTTTTCATATCAAGGTTAATTTAAAGTGATTAGCATAAGCACTACAGATGTTGCTATGGGGACAGAAACTTCACATCCACTATGATGGACATCACATGATTGCTGCTACGGCTCCAGTGTGATTGGATTATTTGTTTTAATGTCATGTGAAATAAGTCACATGATGAAGATCAGAATCTCCTTAATAACATTTCATATTCTGGAGATCAATCACCTTTTCTCCATTTCTCAGTGTTAAAAGTGTCTGAAGAGCACATAAAACACCTATCTTTGTTTTACTGCTACTTGTGTCTGACTGGTGAAATTTACCACTAGTGACTAAAATATACACCTATGTGAAGTCTAAATGAAAAAAACAAAATCAATTTCCATGATTACAGGTAATTTTTAAATAACCTGGACTAAAATCTTAGCATTAATGCAATTAGATCACATTTTAAAATAGATCCCTATATTGAGTGAATGAAGTCATGTGTCAATGGAAGTTCTCAATGCTATTAAAGTGAAAAGCACTTTATTTGCCTTAGTTGGTGCATTTCAGTCTTCTCTCAATTCAGCCATATCTGTATTTTTGTGTAGAGCATTTCAGTGGAGAGAAAGAGAAAAAAAAGTTTCCCAGGGGCTCAAAGATGACAATAATTATCACATAAAAATGGGGCATATTTAAAATACTAATTTCATGCATTTCTAAATAACACATTACTCTCATAACTGTGGACAAAAGACTATAATTAATATATTCTTAAACAATATCACTTCAGTGAAATGGGGTGGCTTTTTTATCTCCAAGATGACACTTTAGAGTCTACCGTATTCTATGTAATACCTCTTGGAAATACTTTTCTCTCACTAGTGACTACATAGGCAACAAAAGCTCCTAAATATCATCTCCTAAATTACACCAAGAGCACACTCTAAAGTAACTTCAAATACAGCTTATTAACCTTTTGTCCACTTTCTTCTCTTGTGATTATTCCTATGGTTAATATTTGGATTTTATATCTACAATTTTCTTATTTCCAGTAAAGTAGCAGCAATTAATTGGAAAACTACTCTGAGTGCGATCTTTAGTTCCTAGATAATTCCATTTTTGTTATGCAGTTTAGGCATTCTAATGTTATTCTATATAGTATGATTTATACTGAAAATTAACAATTGAAAGAAACAAGTAAAGAACAATACTGTGCACAGTTCTGGAGCCCCTAGCACAAGAAGGACATGGAACTGTTGGAGAGAGTCCAGAGGAGGGACACAAAGATGATCAGAGGGCTGGAGCACCTCTGCTATGAGGACAGGCTGAGACAGTTGGGGCTTTTCAGCCTGGAGAAGAGAAGGCTTCGAGGACACCTTATAGTAGCCTTCCAGTATCTGAAGGGGGCCTACAGGAGGGCTGTGGAGGGAGTATTCACAAGGTCTTGTAATGACAAGATGAGAGGTAATGGGTTTAAACTGGCAGAGGGGAGATTTAAATGGGATGCTAGGAGGAAGTTCTTTACAGCGAGGGTGGTGAGATACTGGAACAGGTTGCCCAGGGAGGTTGTGGCTGCTCCCTCTCTGGAGATGTTCAAGGCCAGGCTCGATGAGTCCTTGAGTGTCCTGATCTAGTGGGAGGTGTCCCTGCCTATGGCAAGGGGTTGGAACTGGATGATCTTTGAGGTCTCTTCCAACCTAAACCACTCTATGATTCTATGAAGTAAAGAGAATCTTTGAACATAATGAGAATAACAAAGTATATATTAAGCTCACAGTTCATTAGCTTCAGCACTGATTTATAGAACTTTCACTTCTACCTTTAAGGTCAAAGAGTGTCAAAGTAATTAGAGATTGATATTATACTCTGATGATGGGTAATAGGTAATCATGGCATTAGTGATTCTTCAACCCCAAGCTAACAATAATGTTGATTCATGGAACTGTGCTTGTTTGTCCTCTTAGCTGGAACACAACACAAGTGCTGTGTCTGCTGAGCAGTTCAGTTTCCTGTTGCACAAGTCACGCAATATTTAGCTATATAAAGAGCAAGCATACTATGAAAAGAAAACTTTGATCAGCTGCTTCAGAGTTCTGGCCCTTTCTATTCACTCACATCCATGCAAAGAAACATAATACTCAGTTTTTCCACTCATATTGGTATCACTCTTAGTTTTTTAAGTGCAGATGAATACACTAGACAGTGATCTTAAAGAGATGACAGCAGTGTTCCTGACTGGAATCTGAAACAACTCGTACTGTGTTCGCAAGACAGAGGAATTACTTTGTGTATTTTTATCCACATATCCATAAATAAGCCCACTCTTCCACAGACAAGTGGTAAGGATGAGAATTGAAACTCTTCTCCATTAGCAAACAGTGCTGTAGTACCTGAAGTAGCTGCAAACAATCAAGAAATGCTAAGACATAGAAGACATTTTATTTTTCAGAGTTCTACAGCAGAAATGTAATTCAACTCCACCTCTTTATTTCTTCTCAAAAGTTTAATAAGGCCTTCATGGACAGGATTCTTCAACTTTGTGTTCCTTATGTGGTGATAGGTATTATTGTGTTAATATCACTAAACTAGAACTAAATAATGCAGAAGTAATACAGAAGCTTCTGTTCAGCTCCTTTTTTTCCAAGTTCTTAATTCTGATTATATTCTTCTAATAACAGAGCATATAGGGTAGGACATTTAAGCACTTTGAACATAATCATGATTTTTTTTAAAGGGAAAATACTTTCAGAATGGTTTGCTGTGATGTGACTCAACAGCTATGATAATATAGTGCTGTAAAATTATGATTACTAAAATGCTAGCTTGCTCCCAACATATTTCTGATTAAATAGTTAGTAATAATTTTAAAATATATGTTATTCCTTTAGGCAAGGATAGACAAGATGACAGTTAATGGTTGAATTATAACAAAAAGGAAGATTTTGAACTGAATATGATGCCCCCCCTAAAACTGGGCCACTTGTTAATGCTAATTTCTATAGCTCTTTTTAATTGTATCCTAGCTCCATTAGGAAAGGTCTTTGGAAAATATTGTAATACAGAAATGTCATATTCTGGCTTATTTTAAAGCGTTTTTATAGCATGTGAACTTTGCAATTGTAAGGTCAATACTTTCCCAGAGCTCACATGTGGTCCCACTTTTAGCACTACCAGCAAGATGCAGTTGTTGTTACCAGAGATCAACCTGTGCAACTCTTAAAAACAGAAAATGCCAGTCCCCATGCTGTTCAGAATCAGCATAGCTGTGATGAGGCCAGAATTTTAAATATATGCCAGGAAGTGCTAGGAAGTGGTATTTGAGAGTTGTTTACCATCATCTTTCTCAAATGAGTGGGCTTACAGCTTCAGTTGATTTCAGAGTAGCTAAGTTTGTGTGGCTCTGATAGAACACAGCTTCCCAAAATTATTATGTTCAAGCATCTGGAAATAATTTGTGAATGAGTTTTGTAAAAATCCTTGGTGTTGGGCTATACTCATATGAAAAGTGTCAAAGTGTTAATGCCAGTGAGAGAAGGCGTATGACTTCACTCAGACCCACTCTAAAGATACATATACTAGCCAGTCAATAAGCTTACAATTTATAAAGTCTAAGGTCTCCTTGCAGGAAATCTGCTATTTTCTTACACTCCATTTGTTTTTATGATGTGCATTAGGGGGTTGAAATTCAAACTGGAATAAAAAAAATAAAAAATTCTGAGGATACAATCCTCTGACTACTTCTATGTTAGAGGATGGAAGGAACCCAAGGAGATCATCGAGTCCAATCCCCCTGCCAGAGCAGGACCACAGATCACTTTTCACAGAGGAACGCATCCAGATGGGCCTTGAAATTCTCCAGAGAAGGAGATTCCACAGTCTCTCTGTGAAGCCTGTTCCAGTGCTCTGTGACCCTTACAGTAAAGAAATTCTCCCTTGCGTTGAGGTGGAACCTCTTGTGCTGAGGCTTACACTCATTGCTCCTTGTCCTATCACAGGGAGCAAGTGAACAGAGCCTTTGCCCTCCCTCCTGACCAGCCCTCAGGTGTTTATAATATTGATTAAATCTCCTCTCAGCCTTCTCTTCTCCAGACTAAAAGAAATGTTAAAGAAGTATTTGAGGTGGAGGTTATGGAAATTATTGCAAATTTCATGTATCTCAGAATATGTAGATTTTCAAAGCTGAAGGAGGGGAAGTAAAAATTTATAGGTTTTCAGCTCTAAGGACTCATGGCCAGGCAGAGTTCTTCTGCTATCCTTTGTAGTGTGATCCTGCTATTGTTCTTTATAGTCTTGATTCTCAAAGACTAGGTACTCTGTATCCTTATTCAGTGTTCTCCAACCTTGTAAGAAAAGAAAGAATTTATTCCTCCCACACCTTATGGTTAGCACGAGAAGAACCAGTTTAGGAGTTCAGACTCTCTTCCTTCATTATCTGTAACAGTTTTTCAGCTATACTGGGAGCTTCTACGTAGAGAAAAATGGAAAAGTGATTCGAGAAAGAGTGGGAGAGGACAATGATGCAGCAAAAGTTGGAAGAGAATAGTTGAGCACATACATTCCTCTACTCCAGGTTTCTGTAAAGGGTCAGACTTTCTCAGCACTCTTTACTGTGTAAAAGCACTAGGATTTAAGGTCACAGTTCTGCTTGTTAATATTAACCTCCCAAATGAAGCTTTTAGTGGCCTATTTCATCCCACTTGTGGAAGAGATGAGAATTTATTAAGAGCTCTCTCTCTTTCTAAATTTCCCATTACTAAATTAAGCATGGAAGTGTGGTTTTCTTTTTCCTCAGATACCATTTGTTTCCCAAAAGTAATTACAATATCAGCTTGATAAAGGCTGCTAGTAATTTTGTTAAGAAATTTTCTGAAAAAGAGCAGGGAAACTTAACAACCTAAGAGAATTGCCTGTGGAATGGAATGGGCTCAGGAGACCCCCCCCCCTTACCCATTAGGAATTCTAACCGCTGTAATTAGCAGCAAATTTCCCTATCTCTGTATGTTAAACAGGGAATTCATCTTCGGTTTGTTTCTGCCTGGGGCAGGGAGAGACTGAAGGAAGGGAAATGTAGGCATGTGTCTGCTTGGGTTAAGCAGCCTTAACTGCACTGGAAAGAAGCAAATCCACAAATTACACCCGCCTCTGATTTATAACCTGTGCAACCCTGTCAAAGTCAAGGGTTTTGCTTTGGTTGCAATCCAGAGACAAATGCAAATGCACAGGTAGATAGGAAACATCCAGGTAGAGAAATTACGGGGTTATGGATGAGGTTGTTTAAAAACTAATGAATAAAAGATGAGTATTTCCATTGTGGAGTTACTGTGCAGGGCAATCTGGCAACTTTGTGGGAGATCCTTTACTGCTTGTGCAGTATTAAGCCTTATATGAGCAAATGTTTTCTGTATCCAAACAGTGAGAAACAGTGAAGATAATTGCTATGTAATAAGACTGATAGTGTCTTATATTGTCTGTCAGTCATCGTATATGATTCTCAGTGATCTTCTTGCTGCTGAACAGGAATCTTACAAGGAAAAGCAGGGTGAAAAAGAAAGATAAATGCATTGTTATAACGAATAACAAAATTAGATACTAATAAGAAGTAACAAATTGCCTTGCCTTATGCACTATATTTCATTATGTGTTCACCTATCAACTTTATGAACGTTTATACAGACATTGGTTGAGCTGTTACCATTGAGCATCCTCCACAACTGGAACTTAAGTAAACGGTCACTAATCCGTGCTCATAATACTCCTAAAGGGTCCACAAAAGCCAGTAGAATGACTTCCTAATGTGTTCCTAGGAATCTTAAAGTATTTTATATATTTTTTTCCAATGGATTGAGAAGGTAGATGATAAAAATACTTGTTTTGTTTCATAAATTAGTGTTTTGTTATAATATTTACACAACATAATATGAAATTTATTTTAAAGTATACATGGCTTCAAATTTTGGAAACTAATTGTGAGCTCTGAGTCTTCCTTTAAGCTAAAAGACCCAGTTAAAATTATTTTGTACTTTTCTGATTCAGCTACTACTAATGATAAAAACTGAGCTAATTTGAATATTGGATCATCAGAAAATGTTATTCACTTCAACCTTGCACTCTTTCCTTCCTGATGCTAGCAGGAATGACAGAATAGGGAAGGAAAAGTGACTAGTGAATTACAGACCAAACTCCATATCTACCACTTAAAGTACCTGATTTTTAAAATTCAGGGCATGTAGAATACAACTGCTTAGGTTTGGGTTTGTACTTGCACATTAAAAACAAAACAACAACAACAAAAAACCTTCAAAAGCAACAACACAGCAAAAATATTTAATTACGTTGATGTCAAAAGCTTGGATAATACCAAACTAATTTGCATATTTTTTTGTTGTTCACCTAAGGTAATTTATCTAAAAATACCTTGAAAATCTTCAGAGAAAAGAACATATTTTTAAAAAGTATAAGCAGCCCTTTTTCTTGTATTCTCAAAAAGAAATCTGAACTAAATTGATCTTCACTGTTCCTTGGATGTCAGTTTCCCAGATGACCTTCTTTTTTCTTGTATTTGTACTTTTTATATGCTTCAAAACTAAACTTCAGTCATCAACTCATAGTTAAAGGCCAGTGATAAATAACTGCTAATTTGGAGTAACAGAATAACTGTTATGAAAAAAACCCCAAAAAACAACAAAACCACCACAAAATGAGCAGCAAATAGTTGAGAAAAACAGTACTTTGGAAATTAAATAAAACATATCACAAGGCTTTTATTTCTTACCATCTGGCTATTAGCAGAGGTATTTTTCCAATGCAAGTATTATCACAAATGCAAAATTTCTGACTGAGGTCTCTTTCTTTCATTGGTGGAAGAGGTTGGTTACACATGGTATGGCTGGATAGAAAGTGCTGCCTACGGTTTTTCTATTTACTTTGCCTTCTTGGGAAGTAATGGCAGTGCAACTGCTTTGGGGGAATCTAGACCTCATCTGTAGTGTGCTCTTTGTGCCATTAATAGATTGTGTTAATTACATGCCTCAGAGGCTTCTTTTGGTCACCTCTAGAAGCGATAAAGAAATTTATTTTCCCTTATTTTATTACAAATGGTAGAGGGGAGTGTGAAAACAGGAAAAGATGAAGAGTTGAAACGTCAGAGATGCACTTGAATATGGAGATGGCACTCATTGCTGCTAAAAATTCTCATCTGCTTTGTTGACATATTTTTGTTAGGTAGGGTTAAACTTAATGATAGCAAATTATATTTATCTGCTTTTAATTGAGTATAATGGCATTTATCCTCTGCTTATGTTAACAGTTTTCAAACCTTTTTCCCATACATAACTACCATAGAGTTTTAAAGCCACAGCAGTCCATGCCAGATCATCTCACAGGTGACTGGATCTGCTCCTGCTGGGAGGCAGAGCCTGCCCATCACAAGAGGATCCCTTCGTGGGAGTGCTGGGGGATGTTCTGAGTAAAAATAATAGCAACGATAGGCCAAATACTCACCCCTGAAAAGATAAGGTGGCTAAACCATTGATAGTACAACATGGGTGTTCTGTTTCTGATACAGTATCAGTGCATTATTTTTGGCATGACATAGAGGGAAGGTCAAGAAAAGGGTCTGTGTGACAGATGGCATGGAAAAATCTGGTGTCTGCTTTTCAACTTTATGTCTTTCTGGTACTGGCAGTAGAGAAATGTCTCAAGAGATTGTTAAAGGAAAGAGAAATCGTGTTCAGGAAAGAAATAACTTCTAATTCTCTGGGGGGAAAAAAAAGTAAGTGTAAGTCATTATGCCCTGCTAAATTGTTTGGCAAAGGTTACCTTTTTTATATAGAACTTAAGAAAAGTGCATAAGATTATGACACTTGCATGTTTGCACACATATGTTTGGAATTATTTATTTGGTATAAATAAATACGGTCATCATGAAATCATTAAATACAGACAGTTTAAGCTATGCTTACAATCATCCTGTAGTGTTTCCATGCAAATATGTGATCAATATTTCTCAGTTTCTAGTCTTCAGTATTTCATTGTGAATTCACATTTTTTTATATAATTACATCCATTATTTACCAAAAATAAGTGTCATCAACAGAAGCATAACAACTGAACTCTGGTGATGCAGTTAATTGCTGCTAGACCTTATACCTCAGGATTCATCCCAGTTAATTTATGTTTTGGGTTTCTAGATATCCATCATCTAGCTGTAAATATATTAAAGTGGTTTAGATTTCATCATTATAGGAAAAAAAACCAATAACTTGATGATTTTGGAGTGTTATTTCTTTCAGGAAAATCTCCATTATAGTATTTTTCTGTCAGGCTTATGGTTTATAGTCTCCTCTGATATTTTACCTTATCTTCAAATACTGAATAAAATTATGACAGTATTGAAATTATTTTTTTCTTTCATTCCTTCTTTTTCCCTGATTGGTTATAGGTCTTCATGGACTCTTGTGTTACAGATTTCAATTTTTAAGTGCTGGTGGAGCATGGATGCAGACTGCCAACATCAGTTAGTTCATCACTGGAGTACGCTGTCTGTAGATCAGCTTGAGCATAAATATTATATACCTAAGCTCCCATACTATCCTTTTTTCCACGTGAATGGCTTTATTTTCACACAGAAGGAACTGTAATGAGGCCATTAAGTGTCACAGAACATACTCCTGCTTAGTCAAAAGGAAGCATACAACTCTCTGTGCTACCATTATGTGGTTTTTACTCTGAAAACTCCAGATAAAACTATTCAAGGAGACCATATATTTTTTTCTTTTTCTCTGGTTTTTAATTTCAAATGAATTTTTTTTCATTTTTTTTCTCCTTTTTCCCCCTTTTCCCCCCCCTGTTTTCCCTCCCCTTTTTCCCCCT
>VWZI01001722.1:172173-302449 GCA_013396835.1 Psilopogon haemacephalus | reverse complement strand
TCTCCCTTTTCCCTCCCCTGTTTCCCCCCCCCTTTTAAACCTCATTTTTTTCCCTTTTAAAAAACAAAGTCAGTGTGCTGAGACCAAGCACCTCTCTGCAGGGCATATGTGCAGGGACATCTCTGCTTTCCTTGTTCATTTACTTTCCTTGTAGAATTCTTGTGGCACCTCTACTTCTCTCTCTAGAACAAACTCTTGGAAGCTAATTGTTCACAGACATGTTAAAAACAAGAAGCTATGATTACTTACCTCAGACGGGTATGCAAAATCTTGTATATATTTTGTTAATAGCACTGTTTTCATTGAAAACATTACTTGCTGTGGATATTTCTGAGTGATGATTTAGCATCTGATTGACTAGGAGATTGTGCCTGGACATCTGAAAAGCTTCCAGACCCAATTTGCTTGCTTTTACTATAAGCACGTAAATCCCCATTGAAATAGGACTTAGATTTCTATATGCTTCTTTGTGTCAGGCTTTTATTGATCTAGATGCACATAACACTCCTATAGGTAAAACCAGCATAATCCCTTGCAGAACTGGTAACTAAACATAGAACACAGATATTCTCATATGAAATCTTTGTTTCTGAGAGAATGATTGTATTTCCCAGTTGAAATTTATTTCTAAGCTCTGAATATCTTAGAATCAAAGCAATCAAACCAAGCAGGCTACAGTTTTCCCTCATATTTTCAAGAAATAAATCCTTAGTGTGCCAAATGTATATCTTCAGGGCAGCAGTATGAGGGGGAAAAAATTGATTCCAGTACTTAAAAAAATATTTGACTAAAGTACTTGGTGTCTTTCACAGCAGGTAGAAAATCATGAAACATTTAAACCCAACTATCCTAATACTGATTTATTAAAGTAGTTGTGTCATCAGACATACCAAAAGGAAAATTAAATCAGCTACCTTTATAAAACGTATTAAACTAATTTATTTTACTGCACCTCGGCAGGGGGGAAAAAATAAAATTAGGACCAGCCTGCCACTAGTAATGAATAAAAAACACTCCACAGCAGGAAAGAGAAGAAACAGAAGGAGGAAAAAAAAAAAAACCTAAGGATGAAGGCAGTTCATCTCAAAGGGTACCATGTGCAACATGACAGCTGTGATCAAAATAGGTGCACCTTTGTAACTGCATGCTGGTGTTCACTCAGATATGCCAATCTCATCTCATCTCATCTCATCTCATCTCATTATTAACATCGTCTACTAAAACTTCTATTTGTCTACATTACAAGAAGCTAAAAAGGCACACCACCAACAGAGCTTACGGGAGTTAAAAATAATTTTGGAAAAACATAACAAATGTCACTATAACTTATGTTCAGTGTAACACTATTGGTTTCCATGAAGCTGTAAAACAGAAAAAATACAGCCATGCTGGAAACACTATATTCCAGGACTCTGAGTGTGATAATTGTTTCTCTTTGGGTCACATCACAGATGTATTCACAAATGGATTTACCTCCTTGATGTCCTGCCAAATTGAGCCTCTAAAGTACCTGATAGAGAAATCCCAAGGGGTCTGGTGGGTCAGCATCCACTAAGCAGAGTATACCTATGCAGCAATCCATCCGTTTCTTGTTTCCTGAAAATCCTGGAAAATCTCTTCCAGGATAATTTCTGGCCTTTGTTTTTTGGTTGGTTGGTTGGTTTTTGTTGTTATTGTTGTTTTTAAGAGGCGACTAAAAATGCCTCTGTTGGCTGTTTGCTGTTTTATTTGGGTTCAGTGTTAAAATTAAAGAAATTAATCAGTTTTACTATCTGAATTTATTTTTTTATGGTTGGTTGGTTTGGTTTGGTTTGGTTATTTTTAGTTTTCATTGTATTTTACAGTTTGCAGATGACAATGTTGGTGTCTTCCAAAGGAATTCTTAGTGGTGATTAAGGAAGTAAAGATACCGGGAAGCCACTTTAGGATCAAAGTGAAAGAAAAAGAAACTAAAGAAAGACCCTTGGCAAAAAGAGGCAGTATTAAAATTAATGAAACATTCTCAAATAATAATAAAAAAGTAATGACCAAACTGCAGGGATTAAGTTTAGAGCACTATCATTTCATATAAATAACTCGCAAGATGGGATGAAGTGCAGAATGTAAATTTTCTTGTGTCATAAAATGAATTTAAGATCAAAGCACCCAAATGGCATTGATAGAATTTGGTAGGATTTGTACAGATTAGAGAGTAGGGATATAAGGGAGAGAGAGAGACAAAAAGGAATTGCTAGACAATGGAAATGCAATACATGACATTGATGTATTTTATCACTTTGAGTGCAAATAGCATAACTTATAAAGTAGTGTCATAGTCCCACATATAATCTGTTTTTCTAATAAAATTAATGTATTTTTATAGCCAGTTAAGCTTGCAAAGCTTGACTACATAACAAAGTTTTTGTCTTTTTTTTTTTGTTTGGTTTTTTTTTTCTTCATAATTCAATAGTTTTAGATAATTAGAATATGGAATTTATTCAGTGCATTATTCTGGAAGAATTACCCATTGATGTTATGCTGCAGAGAGGATTAAAGAGTCAAACAGGTCTCACAGGTCCAGCTTGATGTTGAGCCCAGTCAGTCATGGTGAGGAACAGGAGGCAATGCTTGGAAAGGCCAGTGATTTTTGATTTTGGGGACCTGGAAAGCAGGCCTGTTCCTTCTTTCTCTTTCTGCAGATTTTATTAAAGTCTTCATTTGCTGGCATTTGAGTAAGAATCTGCTCTTCTAAACATGGTGGAAAATCTCACTTGTCTCACTTTTCAAGGAAGCCCTCTCTCTTAGGTGTGACTTTGGGAGGACTACTATTTGGTCACCTTGCTCTGTTTTTGACCATTTTTCAGTCATGGTGGGAAAGGTGTGTTCTTCATGTTGTATTTTTTCAAACTAGAGCAATTCTGCATTGTAATAATTGTATGTGACATCAGAAAGTGCTTGGAAAGTAAAGACCAGGTCCTACAAATGCTTCCAAAATCAGTGTTCACCATGTGAAGTTAAAGGCATGTATGTATTTTATTAGGATAAAAACACTCATGTGAAATTAGAAGTGAAATCTGAGTTGAAAATACCTGTCTTGTTTCTTCTTGGTAATGTTTAAAATTTGGCTAGGGATTTTTTTGTTTCATGTTTGCCTTCTTTCTTGACCTTCCAAAGGCAAGAAGACACTCATATGTTTAAGATTTTGTTTTACTAAAGACTGTACACTTGTTTACTTTGTCTCACCTAACTTCATTTTGTTCCTCTTGTGGTTTTCTCATTTGGTCTTTCCTAGGTCACTTGTGTCACTGTAAGAGTGGCAGAGCTAATGATGCATAGTCAAAACTATCAAGAAGCCTGTTGTATGCTTAAAATGTTTGATTTGATTTTTTTTTTCTGAATCTGTGAAGAGCATCTAAAGGGGGGTTATTGGATGATAGCAACCTAGCTATGGTTCTGATGATACAGAATTAGTGTATGTGTTATTTTTTCTAATGTATGCCAACACATATTGAAAAGATGGATTAACTGTGAGTCAGTCACTGTGAAAAATGTGATTCAGATAAAAGCTCAGTTGTCTTTGGCTCTAAGTGCTGGAGTAGTAAGATTTGAAGAAGCTATATGAGATATTTCATGTGAACATTTAGACTCTTCTGAAATCATGTCTTTCTCATACAGAGTAAGAAGCAATCAGGCATCTGGTGCCTGCAATTATCTTAGAGAGCTTCTCTCTGTATAAAAGCAGCTGTGAGTATATCTTGAGACTATGTGCCAATTTGTAGAATTTATAACATTCCCTTTTGTGCTTCCTGAGTATTTCTAAGTTGCAAAGTTGTCTACATGATCTGATATGAAGTCATCTGAGCCTTACTTACTTCTTTGACATTTTGATAGTGAGTTATTTGACATTTTTTCCCTTGCTATTCATGTACTTTCTGCTTTGTGGAATGAATATTCAATGCTTGTAGCCCCTCCTCTTCTCTTCTGCACTCTTCGTGCCTGTCTCATAGTATTCCATTGGAGATGCTGCAGAGAAGGGATGAAGACTCTAGATCTATCAAAAATTTTTGCTTAATGCCTGCAGGCTGCATATGTGGCAGCCAAACAACTCACTAGCTGTAAGAGGGTGAGAAAGAAGCATAAGAACCATAAGGTGTTTTGAGCTTTTGCTGGAGGTAATAGTAAATGTCTGCACTCAGAGTTTATTTAGTTCTGTATGAATGACTTGCTATTTCTAGCAAATTTTTCACATTCTAGTCTTTGTTTTTAACTGGAGCAGAGAAGCAGGGCATATTACATGAAAAAGCCAAACTTCCGTGTTGAAGATAAAGACCATGCATATACCAAGCAACAGAATTGCTACCTGTTAGTGCACATTGAAAATGAACCCAAAATGAAAAGCAAATAAAACTTCAAATATCAAGAGGAGCACAGCTCATAGTTGTATATGAAAGGCAGGGAGGGATATGTTCATCAGTTACTTTGCACTGATACTGATATCACGTGATGCTTGCTCATCTCTTAGAAGGCTATATAAAATCTACAATGATTATGTTTCACATTTAAGTAAAATATGATTGGTATTTAAGTGAAAGAATGATATACCAATGCTCGAAATCTGTTAATGTAAGATAAAAGCCTAAAGATTCAACATTTGGGAATCATATATACTCTTGAGATGTAATTGAAATATCAAGTTTAATCTCAGTTTACCAACTATCTGAGGCATCTCTGCACAGTGCTTCCAAAAGCATGCAATATAAATATGAATATGTGCTGGAGTTTTATTAGAATATATTTTCATATGTAGTCATGAAAGGAGAGTTCAAGATGAATCTGTTTTACTGCAGTGTCACGTGATGCTCTGCCAAGAGTCTCATAAAACCCTGAAGCAGTTTTTATGTTGCTCATGTTTTTACTGGAGATTAGAAGGAGAGAGAAGGATTTATCATTAAAAGGAAAGTGATGAGATGTTTCTTGTTTGTGTTTGGTTCTGTTGTTGAGACAGATGTTGTACAGGCTTCTGGCTCTATGTAACTCAGTTGTGGTATCTGATCTACAAAATTAATTAGGTTCATTCCACCTAAGTGGAAAAAAATACATGGATTAATTTAAGTCTCATCATAATATGCTTTAGAAATAACCAGAAGCAAGAAGAACAATTAATACTTTCAAAAGTTAGAAGTAGACCACGAGATTCACAACAAAGTTCCTGTTGTAAACTTGCTAGATTGCATCTATACTCAGTAATGAAAAGAGGTGTTCCAAATATTTTTCACCTGATAAATATACAACTTTCATGAACTTAGGAGGAAAACTCTTTTTGTCTGGTTTGAGGAGAGCAAAAAGTCCTCTACAAACATATCATAGCAAAATACAGCAAATATTGCTACAACACATACTCTTTCAAGAGAGCAGAGATCATGAGGTAACAGCATCTGAATGCTCAACTGAAGGGCCAATGCAGATAGGCTGGTAAACACCTATTTGTGATGGTCTCAGCTGTGCCTTACATGCAGCAAATTGTAAAGGGTGTTTTCTAGGGGAGGGAGTCATTCTCGCTTTATTGGCTGGAAACTCTTCAGTATTGTCCGAAAACATTTGGGAGCTGGGTTCTCAGTAACAGAGTCACTCCAAGCATATTCAATGTCAGATTTTGCTTGCAAGGCTTCTAGAATAAAAAATCATTGTGCTTCCCAGGTTCAGCTTCGCTTGTTCATTTCTGTGTAATAGCACAACTATGTAAGGGGGTAAATTTACCTTAAAACTTAGCTGAGGAATGTAATGAAAAATAAACTATCTGGGAGAACTTCTTTAAATGGAGTAGGTGTATTTAGGTGGCTCAAGTTGGAGGCTCAATAGCACCGTTTGAAACGTTGGAAATGTAGAATCAAGTCTTGATGAGGATAAAGATCTAATCTTAGGAAAGCTAATTTATACAAAGTGTATATAATTAATAGTCTGCTTGTCTGATTAAGGAATTTTTTAAAGCAGTCAAAATCCATAATGCCTATAGCTTTGAAGTGTGTCTGAGCTTGTTCATCATGTTGGGGAAAACTGAAAAACTACTTGTGCTTTGCAGGGAGTATTATATCTTATTGGACGGTAATATTGTATTCCTGTACATTTTGGATACTGTAGTCAATAACTAGAGTGTTATTTTTAAGAGGTCTGCATAAACAAGAATCAAAAGTTTGCCTGTATATTTAGCGGCATTGAAAGAGAAGGTAAGACAACAAATAAAGTCAGTCATCAATGAGGGAATCAAAGGAAACAATGGAATTACATTAGGTATGATGACAGGCAGTTTTATCAGTGGCCACAATGTTTTCATGGCATGAAAGAATTATAAGGGAGAATTTTAATGAAGCAATCAAGAGGGTTATGACAAGATCCTCCCACAGACAATGAAGGAACCCCTGAAATTGAACAGCAGAAATTATTTGCTTAATCTTATTTTTTGTTTTCTTTTTCATTTTACACATTACTTGACTCACTGACTACTGCCCACTGCATGTTAAGCCAGAGATCCTGTGCCTGCATTTGATGTGGTTTGTGATGTGTGGTGTTAAAAACACAATTCAAAAAGCAAAAATATCTTCTTTGGTTTTCTAGCACTATCGTGTAATACTACAATGGTTTGACTCTTATCTGTGTCTGTTTTGGAAAACAGCTGATAAAGATGTCTGAGGGTACAACTTTTCCTGCCAGGGGCAACACTCCCTGAAATGATAAGCTCTGTCTAGTGAGACTAAGTGGGCAACTTTAATGGAGTCATTGCTATGATGCTGTAAAGGAATATCCTGCACTCAAAACTGAATGGGCTAAATGATCTAATAAATATTTTCCATCTGTAATTCCTTGCATCTTAAGTACTTATTCCAAGATTTTCCTTCCTTTTCCAGACAAGTTAAAAGCCTTGCGTTCCTAAAAGAAACCAGTAGTAAACCCCATTTTTGCGTTTTCATGAAGGTGAAAATTTCTCTCTTGCACAATGTAAATCTCCACTGCATTTTTTCTTGGGAGTTTTTTTTTCCTGAGGAAAAAAAGCTGCTGCATGCTGCTTGCTATGTCAGCTGGGTATAGAAGGAAGATAATTTGAAACACTGATCTAAGCTCTGCATAAATAAAGTTTCCCTTTTCCAGATTATGAACACTTACATCAGGTTTTATGTCATCTGGGATACAATTTCTCTTCTAATTTAAGTGAACTGTTCGGAGACAGTTGAAAGTATTATTTTAAGTCAATTTTCATTCTGATTGCAAAATTCTAACAAATGTTTCTATTAGTCTTTCCTGTTTCTGAGGATATTTTCTCTTTTCCAGACTTTTTTTTTTCTTTAATTTTTCCATTTTTCACCATCTGCTCATCTTGAAGTGCCAACACTTACAGCTAAAGTTGTAAAGAGAAAGTGGAAATTGAATTCTATTTAAAAAGAGAGAGGTAAATTTCTTACCTGCTTTTCACTAGTTCCTTTTAAAGTATAACAGAGGACCCAGTAATACATAGCTCCAAAATGTTAATCTGCAGAAGATATCTGAAGAATCCTGTATAAAGTAAATTGAGTATGGTGGCTTGTACATACTATCCTGGCTATAAAAATGAAAGAAACCAGTGTAAAAAAAAGAGTCAGGCACAGATCCATTAATAGGATAAAACTGTCTTTCCACGTCACTCTTCAGGACTACCTCGTTCATGTGTGTGTGTGGTGATACATGTGCTCATATATAAGCACAAAAAAAGATGTAGATGCTTTTTCCCCAGAGGAAAAATGAGCATTCTTACTGTTCCACTTGATCAGTCTAGGCGTGAGAGAGATCTTTTATAATTAGATACTATCAGCAATTATGAAGGCTTTGGCAACTGGACTAGCTTGAAGCTGCACAGAGCTCATCTACTTTGTTTAAGCCTGAAGAATTGTCTTCTTGATTTTTCTACTAATACTCTGTCCTCAGTGCATTGAGGCAAGGTCTCATGTGAAATCCTTTCCACCTTTCTTCAAAGCTACTCTGTTCAGGTCTGGCATAGGCATGGTGAGAAGTCAGATTTTATTCCATGAAATAACTGCTCACAAAGTTGGTTTTGATGTGTAGTTAAACAGTTTTTGCCTTTTCTTATGTCACTAGGGTTCCAGCCACATTTAACTTTCTCTTCCACTGCAGTCACTACCTTTATTTCACATTTGCTTTAACTTTTTTTCCCGCATTTGGGGACAAAAATATCAAAGCAGGATTCTAATTATTAATGTACAGCTAAACAGACGCCAACAGCCTGAAGGGACTCTGTACGAGGAACAAGATCAAGATAAATGTTGACATGTGGTCAGATAAGAACTTAATGTCAAGCTGGTTAAAATCTGTTGTGTCAAAATGATAATGAAAACGTGGAACAGGAAGAGCACCTTGGTATCATGATGGCTGCTGTGATGGTCCACTCACATGTTTATGACATGCTCATACAGTACTAGATTGTTTCAGATGCTTGGAAAGATATAGTTGCCACCTTTTTTTTTCCAGGGACGATGGAAGACTAAATTTAGGACTATGAAAAATCAAGCATTTTTAGAAGTGTCTTCTAGATCAATGGGAAATTAACTCAAGTGAATGGTAGTATGTTTGAAGGTTGCATCATAAAAGAAGGCATAGCAAGGTTGTCCAAGGAGGTAATAGACTGACAGACCCTGGAAGAGGTAACGCTGATAACAGTTAACAATGTAGAGGAGTAGGTCCAGCGCAAGTAGTGAGGCAATGTCACGTGGCTGTTTAGACTGCTTGCTGTAGAAAAATTACAAATTAGCTGTTCTCCGTGGAAGCCCAAAGTTCTTACACTCAGAAGTTAGTGTGGGGTAGTGGGTGAATAGGACCAGGACACAAACAGAAGAGAAAAAAAAAAAATAGAGCAGCTGTGTTATAAAAAAGTAGAAGATGAGAAAGTTGCAGAGTTGATGTCCTACAGCAATTGCTTTATGCAAGCACAGGATATCTTTCTATTTAACAAGCTAGACACATTCCAGTCTTTGCTCTTAGGTTTTTAACTGAGTAAGCTCATTCAGTCAGTCACAGGTCATTTATATGCTGTTTGTTTGTGCACCCTTTTTAGAATTATTTTGTGTGAAATAAGTTTGTGAGAAGTTTTACCATGTCTTTTCTGCTTCAGTTTTGATCAGTCTCTTGGATTAGAGCACTTCCTATGCTAGAACTCCAGTACATATCCAGACCTCAAAGTCAGAACAATTCTTACCCAAACTCGCTGAGATTGGTTAATCTGAAAAACTTTAAAATTTATTTGAGTTGAAGTCTAAATAAAAAAAAAAAGTCTCAAGACAGTCCCTGGTGTAGATCTAGATCCAGTGTCAGTCTCCAAACTGACAAGGTACTCCAAACATCTAGGTATTCTTTTATCATCCAAATGTTTTGTTTAGCTCATGTTCTCCTAGAAAAGCATGTTGCCATTTCAGTAAGTCCATTTATTCCCTTTTGGAGCAATTATCATTTAATTAGGCAGATTACTTTGACAATGCATTGTACTTGTGTTTCCCTTAGGCCTAGTTTCTGCTTCTACTCTCTTGAGCATCTACATAAAGGTTGCAGATTAATTGCTAGTAAGACAATAAACAAATTAGAGTTTTCTTCTGACCAATTGTGCATTAGAAGACAAGAAACAGGGGCAAATCTAGAACTGATTTTGTTCAGAGTAGCTGTCATGCCAGTGGGTCTCAGCTGACTTAGTTCAGAGTAGGCTCTGACACATGATTTGTAATAAATAGTGAAAAATTGCCACAAGGAAGAAAATACAATTTTCACTCTACTGGATTTTACTTTAAGGCATAAATGAGGAAGTGATTCTCATCAATAATGCAAATTCCAATCTGCTGTCACAATAGAAGTGGAACTTGAATAGTAAGTTTTCTTTAGGACTTCATATTCTTGAGAGCTAGAAGAGAAGAGAAACCCTTTCAAGTCAAAGGAAGTATGCACGTTTTCTGATAAAGAGATCTACTCTCTGTTAAATTCTTACCCAGGATAACTGCAGACTGTCTCTTTTGGATTAAAATCTGATTTTTATCTCTTCACTTCCTATAAAAATGTATGTGTTTAGTAGCTGCCCAGAATTGCTTCTTGCAATACATCAGAATATTTGTTAACATCACAATACCAAGCAATATTTTAAAGCTTTAAATTCGTTTTTCACTCTCTTAAAAGTTTGCAAATACTTCTTTCCCTATCATTCTTTCCCTTTCTATTTACCAATTCTATTTACAGTTTCCCCTACACTTCTAAATGGGATTTTTGCTGTCTTTTCCTTTTACTTTTTTCCACATAGCCCTGCAACTGATAACTAGGAATAATAGTCAGGTCTGTGGTCTTTCTGTAACAATTTCTGCCTGTTAAATACAGGAATTATAAAGTAATAATAAGTTTAAAAGGAGCTAATTTAAACATTAGCTTTGTTTGCTGGGTAGAATTTGAATTTAGCTGATTTAGCTGCACATAATAAATTTCATTATCTGAAAAAAAATTATTTTATTTATCCAAAATTTATTTGCCTTCCTTATATACATACATATGTATGCATGTATTCATTTACATATATGGATAAATATATAAGTGTACACATAAACATCTAGTCAAAGGGCTCTGTAAGTGTATGAAGGGCTTGACAGACACATGGTTTGCACAAGTTGGCTCTGGTTTAAATTTCTGTGACTGGTTGTGTGGGAGAGGTCTCTGTATTCTACTGCAATACCAGCCTGGAACATGTGGCTTTCTACTGTGTCCCAATAGTGCTGCTTGGGCCCCACAAGGTAAAAGGGCTGGATATCACAACTTCTGGAAGTGCTAGAAGCCCATGTGATCACTGAGTTATCAATTGGAGTAGGGTTCTAGCTCTGTGAAAATCTAGGAACTCAGAGTGGGTGTTATTAGAGTTGTGCCTTTTGTGGCTTTTATCTCAAGGGAGCTGAAGTCAACAGAGGTTCATTGCCCATCTCACCAAAGAAAGCATGAGGAACAGATTGAATCACTGAAGATAGAGAAAAAAAACAGTCCAAGAATTTTTCATCTCGACTGACATCCAGGTGATCACAAACACTTCAGTGGGTTATCATTATGGAAGTATTTGTAGAGTAACCTAAAAAAAAAACCAAAACCCAAACCCCAGCTTTCATCGTAATCTCTATATGTGTTAAATGTTTTTAATTCTAACTAAATTTTTCAGTTCCTAAAAGAGATTTTCTAAAGAATGATAGCTATAAAAAAATGTACAATAATCATCCAAATATACAAACTAGTACAAAATATAAATGGAAAAAAAAGGACTGTGCTGCCCTCTCTGCATGATCTTCTGCTAACTCCCAAGCTTACTGTATAATACAGTAGACATTTTGCCATATATTTACCCCAGACTTGGCTGGCTCTGATTTGCATATATAGACATGATTATGAGCAGGAGTGTTTGCAGGCAGACACTTACATGTGGAAGCACTGTACTATATTTTCCATAGAAAATAACATTTAGAAATCTTCCTGTTGTGAAGTGATAGGGTGGGCAGAGACTTACAGTCACACTTAGTAATCATGTGCTGGGGAGATGTAAGGCAGTCTGTCAGCTGTATGTATTCAGCTTTTACTTAGAACTCTGTTCCTGATAGTAAGTTTCCTATGAATTAAATTAGGCATACAGGCAAGTAGTATGGTTATTATTCCTATCTGGAAGAGAAGTCTTGAGGAAAGCTGTGAAAATTGACTGAAAATATATTCCTTTATACAATCAGTGGGAAATAAACCTGTTAGAGTTATCTGATTGCACTACCAGTGACTACAGGAGTGCTCAAGTAAAACTTAATTTTATGCAGCTGGAAATGAGCAGGCAAAGAGTAACAACCACTGTTCCATGGCTTTCAGTACTGGCTGGGCAAAGCTACAGTGTGATTTGAAACTACTGTGTGATTTACAGAACAGCTGGGTAAGATTCTTCACCTCTTTGCCTGTTAAGCAGTGGTTTGTCTCTTTGTGGTTGAGGGGCACGATCAGCCCATTAAGGATCAACAGCCAAAGGGTTTACAAGGTGATCTCATTTTAAGTGAGAACGGAGAGTGAATGACGTATAATGCATGTTGTTTGATGTTAATTGCTGCTGGGTATGATGTAGGTGGTATCGAATAAGGGATCGGTAATGTCACAGGTAGCCAATTGAATCTGCTAGTGGGTATTCAATACTGTGCTGATGTCATGCCAGCTATAAAACTAAAGTGACGGCCAGAGAAAAGTCTCGTGGGCCTTGTATTTCAGATTGGAGAGCAGGAGAGGCTTCCTGTTTCCTGTTGCTGCTTCCTGTTTCAGGTTTGCAGTGTTAGTCTCTTCTGCTGGGCTGGCTGCAGGCTTGGGAAATAGAAGGGTAGTTTTATTTCTGGCTTCTGCTGCAGCTTCTGCTGTGCTATTCTTTAAAATAGGCTAAGACAGTTGCACATTGTGTTACTCCTATTAAAACTCCTTAGCTCAGCCAAGGGTGTGTGGGGGCTTGCTTGTTAGAATGGACTGTCATAAACCAGGGCAATGCTTGATAATTTATATTCCTTAATTTCAATTATTCTTGTTATCCACAAACTATTAAAAAGAGTGAAGTTTAATACATTGAGAGGAATGGCAACAAAAGAAAAAAAAAAAGAAAAAAGGAAAAAAAAGGCAGAAAACTGTGCATCTTGTAGTGAACAATGTAAAAAGTTGTTTTAATGGACTTATAAAGGATACTGAAAGACAAAATCAGAATGCTGTCTGGGTGAAGCATTTTATGCAAATATGTAGAACACTATGACTGCCGTTTTTAACATTGAATTTAATAACCACAATATTACTTACATTAAGTCTATTTTGTACTGTTGTTTCCCATGGTCAGACTTTTCCACTTAGAGCTTATAAATATTCAGTTAATCTCTCTATATCTGACTTATTAAATTAAAACAATAATTTAAAATACCTGCCACTTCTACCACTTTTGTTGCAGCCTACTGCTTTTAGAAGTAGATGTTTGGTTGGTAGTATCTGCAGTATCCATAATTCAGAAATTCCAGACAAATGTTGCATTACATATGTGTAGGCTGACTATGCTTTGCCTATACAGTGCATCTAAAGCATCTCAGATAATGAACTAATTGGTGAAAATTCAAATGTTGACAGATTTTTGTCCAATCCTTTGTCTGGCTCACATGTTTAAAGCATGAGTTTTCCATGGCTGTTGGTTATTATGTGTTTGTACATCTAGTACTCTGGGTCCTTTAAACAGTGCTTAAGTAAAACTGGCAAACAATAATACAATTGAGACTTTCCACCCTAGCAGGAAAGCAGCTATGTCTAAGCTTATCACTTAAGAGGAGCTTTGTGAGATAAGTATCTGAGAGAAAGTTGCAATAAAGCAGGGAGAATGGTTCTCTAGGACTTTTCTAACTGCAGAAAAAATGCCTCCAGTGCAATATTTACCAGAAGTAATTATATTTTCAGTTGATACCTTCTTCTCTCTGAACACGTAGCATGAATCTGGACAGATCAGTCAACATCAAAGCTTTCCTGAATCTTAAGTATGATATCTGGTTTCAGATTACAGATATGAACTGCTTGGAAATGGAAGCCAGAACCTCTCCAGCTACCAATCTCATGCAAAATCCTAAACCTTTTGAATCCATAGCAGATATCATATACAGACATTCTATCCAGGTACTGAGTTTGACAGAGCTAATAATACTATTTATAATATATAATTATTGAAATTACCCATACTTTTTTTGGTTTAATGGTGTTCAGTAAATTGGCATGCATAATTTGTATGTCATTTCTGTCAACTGTCAATCCAGATGTGAGACAGCAACATACAAATTGAATGACAGAATAAAGTGTTTATGAGTTTATTCAGGACAAAATCACCATAAACTATGACACTGGAAATTTTTTGTGGGCTTTTTTTTTCAGTTTTTTTTTTTAAATAGGATGCGGTCTATGGGGTTTCATTTGGCGTATTACTAAAAAACTTCTTCAATAAACAATTTAGGAGACAACAGCTAGAGTACTTTTCAAAAAGACCCTGAGGACAGGATTTATTCTGGAAGTCAGTGTAACCATTTTTGTTTCATTTTTTGCTATGGCTTAATATTTCAACCTCTTATTGAACAGTCAGTCATTTAATAATGAAATGCAATCCTACAAATTTACAAATGGATACACCTTTCAGGCTCAATCAAGAGGTACAGTAAGGAAACCAAATTCAACTATTGTCATGCTAATTTAGAATAATAATTAAGACTTTCCAACTGTATATTTAAGCAAGAAATGCTTAAAATAACCCTTGCATTTGCACATCTGAATAGACATCTGTGTGCATGTATTGCCATTTCTCGAATTACTTTCACATTCATGATATTAATCAAAATGGCAGGGTACATTACAGATTATTCAAATGCCCCAATCTCATTACATGGGGCTTGCTACACAGTGATATTGATATTATGTTTTCAGTTTTATTTTTCAGAATGCAGTAAATAACTAATAAATCAGAATGTTCTAAATTTCTTTTGCAAGGTGCCAAGTGTTGAAAGAAGCGTTTAAAATGAAATGAGGAAATACATGAATAGAAGCAAAAAAGAAACTACTGAGTTATCTTTGGCACTCTGTAATGAATAAATGGTCTGTTTTCAGTGTTCTGTCAATGACTATAAGTTGTTCAAATACACTGTGAGTTTAAACATAATGCTTTGTTTTAACTCACTTTGAACTAGGTCTATTGGAACAAACAACCACAAAACTTCTAAAGACTTTTTAAAATTTAAAATTTAATGTTCATATTCCCATAGATGCTAAAATTCGTGTTTCTTGTAGAAACTAAGGATATGATTGTACTTTCTCAATTAAACATATTTTCACTAAAAATTTGTTTTGACCTTACATGTGAATTTCTATGAATGAACGCTAGCCTGTAACTAGTGACTACTTACCAAGTTAACATTACTAGACCTTTTTCATTACTTTAATACAGCTCTTTGGTCACAAGTTATGGCAGCAAAATAGCTTTCCTTTGATGACTACTGATTGACATCAAGAGACCACCTAGAATGGATATTCACCAGAGCAAGGACATTAAAAAAAAAAATGTCAGTGCATTGCTTGCAAATGTGAAAGTAATCACAATACAACTGCAGTTATGATCAAAGTTATGATGGCACATCTAGTAACTATGGTGAGAATAATGCTTACCTACTAAGTAATGTGGATAAAGCATTGCATGTCATGTCAGTGTCAGCTTCCTGCTTTGAACAGCAGTTTGGGCTATATGACTTCCTAAAGTTCTTTCCACTTGTGGTTATGCTATGACTCCAATCTTGAAGAGTGTAAATACAGCTCACAGATTGTAAGTGACAATAGTTAATGGCGACCACATTATGAGTGTTTTTCAAAAGTTTACTATATCTAAGTCCTACCATTCTTACTGATAAAATTAATTTACTTTAAGTTAAAAATCTTTAACCATTCTTAACCTTCTAGAGGTAATGCTCTTATGTTCAGTCAGTACTGAGGAAAAAAACAAAAACAAAACCCAATAAAATAAAAACATAAAAACGTCCAGATATAAAATATGAAAGAAATTAAAGAGAAGAGTATAACTTACATCTTTATACATAGTCCTGATTAAACTTTTTAATGTCCCCTAATTATAAATCCCTGGTGCAGTACAGTATATGCTTCCTGATAAATTTTATAGAATCATAGAATGGTCTGGATTGGAAGCGAGCTCCAAAGATCATCTTGTCAACCCCCCTCAGCAGTAAGCAGGAGCATCCTCAACAAGATCAGGTTGGCTAGAGCTCTGTCAAGCCTCACCTTGAATATCTCCAGTGATGGATCCTCACTCACCTCCCTGGGCAACCTGTTCCAGTATTCCACTAACGTCATGCTAAAGACCTTGTTCCTAACATCCAATCTACATCTACTCTTCTCTAGTTTGAATACACCACCTTTTGTCCTGTCACTACAGGCCTTCATAAACAGCCTCCCTCCATCTTTATTTTAGCCCTCTTCAGGAAGGTTATTAGTTCGCACAGAATCACAGAATTTCTTAGATTGGAAAAGACCTTCAAGATCATCAAGTCCAATCATTAGTTTCACACTGACAAGTCCTTGACTAAACCAAATGCCTCAGCACAACATCTAATCACTATGAATCACTATGGTTGGAAAGGACCACCAGGGTCATCGAGTCCAACCTTCATCCCAGCATCCTTAATCACTGGACCATAGCCACAAGCACCACATCCACTCTTTTTTTAAAACATGTCCAGGGATGGTGACTCCACCACCTCCCTGGGCAGATCATTCCAGAGCCTGACCAACTGCTCAGTAAAGAACTTCCTCTGAACATCCTATCTAAATCTCACCTGACACAACTTGAGGCCATTTCCTCTTGTCCTATCATTAGTAATTTGGGAGAAGAGACCAGCATCAGCCTCACTACAACCTCCTTTTAGGTAGTTGTAGAGGGCAATAAGGTTCCCTCACAGCCTCGTCTTCTCCAGATTAAACAACCCCAGTTTCCCCAGCTACTCCTCATAGGTCATGTTTTCCAGACCTCTCACCAGCCTCACAATGAAGTCTTCTCCAGGCTGAACAACCCCAGCTCCCTAAGCCTCTCTTCATAGCAGAGGTGTTCCAACCTCCTGATCATTTTTGCGGCTCTCCTCCAGACCTGCTTCATCAAGTCCATGTTCTTCCTGTGTTGAAGACTCCAGACTTGGGCACAGTTCTCCAGGTGAGGTCTCATCAGATCAGAGTAAAGTGGCAGAATCACCTCACTCAATCTGCTGGCCACACATCTTTTGATGCACTCTAGGATCTGATTTGCCTTCTGGACTGCCAGCAGACACTGTCTGCTCATGTCCAGCATGTTGTCCATCAGCACCCCCAAATCATTTTCTGCAGGGCTGTTTTCTATCACTTCACCACCCCACCACCCCCCCTCCCAGCCTGTATTTCATCTGGCTTAAGAACTCAATAATGTAGTTATCTATGCCTGAACTAACCATCTTCTGCTGGTTTTATAGTCAGAAGAGGGGAATGGTCACTTTCATTGCATGAAGTATCTGACCTTCTGACGATGTAGTTCTTTCTCTCCTACAATATGAACTCTGAGGACCCTCTTCAACATAGAAGATCAGGAATAGAACATTACACACACAACTATGACATCTCTAGTAAAAGAAACCTGTCATGTCAAAAGAATATCTTAGCAGCACTTTGTGGTCTCTTGTTTCTCTAAAGTAATTTATATAGTTTGTGTCAGTGACAGAAAAAGGGGGGGGGGGGGGTGTGTGTTAATTAGCTGCTAATAAGAGAAAGTTGCATTGAAAAGCATATTTAAAGTTACTACAGTGTCCAGCTATGTAAATTTTGAGTAAAACTCTGCAATTAGTCCATGTGATGTAGTTGATTTCAAATCCTAAGATGTCAACTTGACTTTATATGCAACAACCCTTCAGATGAACCCATTACAAAAGTAGGATTCAGTTTATGTCTGTTGTCAGCTGGAAAAAGTATAAGGACAAAGCATAAATTTGGTGACATTTATGTGTTGTATCTAAACACTTTTTAAGCATAACTTGAATAGCACATAAAACCTTGCTCAAACATGCTAAAAATGAGATAAATTGTTGGTCAGATAGTACTTCAAGAATGATGATATCTGGGTGCAGTGCAATGCCTTCTCTCCCCAGCTAGCCCTATCCCATAGCCTCCAGCAAGGAAAGACAGGTGAAACAAGAACAGTGATCAGGACTGGCCACAGTGAGCCATCCCCAGGAACTGCTACAGGCTGGTAAAAGGGGAGCCACCAGGCTAACAAGGATGGGACAGTGTGGTGCCCAGCTGAGCTGAGACCCAGGGCTAGGCAGGGTGCTGGGAATGGAGCTTCTTGAATTTCGCTTTGTGCTCAGTTGTCCTATACTTGGCACTGGTGAGGCCACACCTCGAGTACTGTGTTCAGTTCTGGGTCACTCACTACAGGAAGGATATTGAGGTTCTGGAGAGTTCAGAGAAGGCCAGCAAGGCTTGTGAAGGGCCTGGAGCACATGGCCTCTGAGGAGCATCTGAAGGAGCTGAGGTTGCTCAGATTTGAGAAGAGGAGGCTGAGGGGACATCTCATTGCTCTCTACAACTACCTGAAGGGAGGTTGGAGAGGAGGAAAGATTCTCTTTGGTGGCAAGCAACAAGACTAGAGGAAATAGTTATAAACTGCACCAGGGGAGGTTCAGGCTGGATGCCAGGAAATACTTTGTAGTGGGTTTAGCAGTTACCTGTCCCCCCCCCACCTTTTGCAAACCCTGACTAGAACTCAGGACACTGGAAGTTAATAAATGAAGCTTTATATTTACAGCACTGCACAATATGCAAGCAGATATTTACAAGATATAACAGATATTTACAGATATATACAGTGAAAAGGTAATACAGACACCACACCCCTCCCGGAGACCAAAATCCCCAAGAGAGGATAACTAAACCCCCCCTACCACCTTTCCCCCCTTCCCCAGTCTTATCTCACCACCTGTTGATGCTGCAGATAAGCTGAAGATTGGTCAGAGAGATTAGTAATAGGAAGGAGTTAGTAGTTTTACTCTGAATTAGCTAAAAGACAGAGAGACAAAGGATAAAGCAGCCGCAGCCAGACACAGACAGAACCAGTCTGCCAATCTGGTTGTTTTGACAACAGTTCTTAAAACAACTTTTTTTCTTTCCTCAGTAAAACTCGGTGAAGTGACACACTGTGTTTATCTCTTTTCAGCCAATAGTCTAATTTCTTACTCAAATCCTCCAATTAGCTCAAACCAACACATGCTTCTTCACAGAGATAGTTATCAACCATTGGAATGGTCTGCCCAGGAGGTGTTTAAGCAGCCTGTGGACCTGGTGCTTAGGGACATGGATTAGTATTGACCCTTCAGTGCTGAGTCAAAGGTGGGACATCAAACCGGATGTTTTCTGTGATGCTGTGATTCTCCTGTAAGCAGCCACTAGTGTCAAAGCCACAATCACAAGACCTCAAGTCGCTGCTGTCCTTCAAAGTGTAGTTTTCACCCAGTGCATGGCATATGATGTATGACTTCCATTCCCCATAACAGCAAAGCAAGACATTTTAATGTCTTTTGCAATGTCTTTCTTTTATTTTTTTTTTAATTTTTTAACATTTACCTGTCTCAGGTAATGGAAGCATCTTGCCCTTCTAGAATATCTTTAAGTAACAAAAGGGAGCACTGCCCTCTAAAGGTTGAAGGTGAGACAGAAGATCGTTTATATACACCTTAGCAGGTCTTCTCAGAGTTAACTTTGTAAAGACGTTTCACGTCACAGCCAGCACTTCAGCATCAAGTCAGAATACCTTGTATCAGCATGACAAAGAGTATCAGAGACGTCTTGCAAGATTTATGATCAGAATGACTAATAATAATAATAATACACAAATTTAACAATGCTAGAACCTAACATAGTTTAAAACATAATCTTTAAGTACATTAAATTGTTTTATTAAAAAACAATGGAGACCTGACTAAAATTTCCACAGATGCTACTCCTTTTTTTCTTCTTCTTCTTTTAATTAATGTCTATCTGCAGAGTTAGATCTTCAAAAATCCAACACTAGATCGCAAAGAGCAAATGCAGAGGGTAAAGGTCAAAATGAAATGAAATTCTGAAATAAGAACTAGTATGGTTTTAGTGTATCAATAACTATTCATAGTAAGACAGGCAGCATTTCCCCACATTTCTGCAATGCATTATGCACTGGGAAGTTTTATTATAAATAATCCAGTAAAAGATATATTTTTGGTATTTTGGCTTTAAAGGTAGAATAAAAAAAAACTCTGAGTTTAAATCTCCTGTACAAAACATAAATCTACATTTTCTGGGAAAACATTTTCATTCTTAAACTATGGATATCATCGTGAATGTGAACCAAGTCACCTGAAAAGAAACTGTATAGAACCTCAAAGTGCTTTGGAATAATGGCGTCAGTAGAATATAAATATAATAAAGAAAAAAACCTCAAACAATTAGTGTAGCAAGACTGAAGTGCAACTATCAATACTTCCAAGTACTGCCTACATAGCTAAAGTTAATTACAAAGTAGAGTTCTTATTGGATAAAAACAAGAGCTATTTGTCCTGTTTGCTAGGTGAAATTCAAATTCTACAAGACATAACTGAAGGATTTAAAGAACAAAGGCCAAAAATGCACCATTCTGGAGCCATCAAAATTATCTTTAGCATTAAAGCTGCACTAATTTTCATGCTTCTCCAACACCTCTTTCTCACCATATACTTCTGCTAGGTCTCATCCAGAATAGAAGAATCTTCCATTCATATTCATTCAGATTCATATATATGCAAGCCTCTGCTCCTGACATCACATCAGAAGCAATAAGGGACAGGGAAAAGAGGAAAAGAATGCCTTCTGCCATGGATGTAATACTACTTAAAATGTGTGTAGGACGTTGTATTGATTGTGGGCTATTGAAGAGGCTGAAATTATAAATTATGTAGCTTTTATAATTTCCAAAAGCCCCACCCACAATCTGTGTGTAGATTAGTTTAAGTTTGGGTTCTAATTCGGTGGGGAAAAGTCTTCACAATGATGCCTTTTCTTGTAATTTAGGAAAAATCAGAAAAATGGAAAGGTTTGGGCATGAAACTTGCCCTACTTACAGATGGGAGACTGTCTCAAAGTCCGTGCGAGGTTCGTGTCTCCAGGTTCGTGTTCAGGTCCCAGTGCAGGTCCGTGCTGATCCCAGTGAAGGTCTAAGCAAGTCCTTGCAAGTCCAAGCAAGTCCAAGCAAGTCCTGCTGCAATCTGTCCAGCTGCCATATATATACTGAGGTGATCTGTTGCCTCCCTGTTCAAGCCCACGGAGGGTGGGAGAAGGCACTTCACACCTATTGTACTAAGCCTCCGGTGACAGAGGTGGGGAGGGAGGAAGACCGTTTCCTGCCCCATTCACACCTCTGGTGGGGCAGTGGACTGGGTGTGCCCTGCCACAGTTCACACCTCATTCAAACCTCCGGTGGGGCAGTGCCCTGCTCTGCCACAGACGTATTTGCTGGAGAGAAAGAAGCAGCAGAAAAAGATGTTTTAGTATGCAGCTATGCCATGCAGAGCAATGAATGAAAACAGTGTCACCCAAGTTGGACACAACTTTAAAATCCACATCCACTAGTACTTAATCAGTGGGTATCAGTATGATTTAGAAATCAAAGTACAACCATGGTTTTGGTACATTGGACATGGCTAGGAGAGGAGATCAAAGTCATCTGAGGATTTTTTGAAGAGGAATTTCCTAAGGCAAGTCAGAATTACTGCACAGCAAACGTTGCCAGAATATCATAAAAGCAGACAACTGTCAGCAAAACAATAAAATAAAAATTCCAAATTATTAACTGCATTCCTGGTATATTATGGTACTAGAACCTCCCTTATGTTTTTCAACATCTGTGGAACATATCTTCCTTTTTAATCCTAAAGCTCTTTGGAAAAAGAAATAGAGAAGACCTACAAAAGCATGGTAGGATTCATGGAAATTCTGTAATATTTTCTCTGCAGAAGATTTTTTTTTTTTTAAGCAATAAACATGTGAGGTAGGATGGAAGTGATTTCTGCCCTTTTCTGTATGCTCTCTCAATTTGTATTCTCATAGGATATACATTGCCTGCTAAACTGCCATAACTTTTCAAAGTATGAAGTCTGGTTCTATAGTAGTATTCTGCATTGCATTAGATCCAATAAATAAGGTTAGAACAGCACAGCACAGATTTCCCAGCAGCTATATGCAAGAAATCAGGGATTTGAGATAATCCCTGAGAAATATTTAACACAGAAATCCGGTTCTCACTTGAGAAGTAGTCATGGTATAGCAGGGCTTTGTGTCATTATAGTTTGTGTAAAGAGCATTCCTTTCAGTAACCTTCATCAAATTTCATTTAACTTGCATACTAATAATGTATTCATAACCTCACATACTTGCTCATATGCCTTCCAGGAAAGGAAGCTCATCATTGTGACAAAGATCTTCAAATGTTATAAGTTCACATGGCTTCACTAAAATCAACAGAGTTACACTGTCAATAGAGCTACCCTTTCTCAAATTTTCAAACTAGTATTTAGTTTTCTTTAGTGATCTTGGAAGTAGCTATTTGACTTGCTCTGCCTGAGCGATTTACAGTGATTTTCCTATACTATGCAATGATTTTTAGGAGCCTGCCTGCAGCTAATTTTAATGAGAACTGTGGCTAAATCAATGTGTTCTCTTTCAAATATGCATATCCATTGAGTCTTTCAATGTGTTCTGTATCTTTTTGAGATGGTTTTCTGTCAACATGAAATGTGTATCTTCATTACCTACTCTCCGATTATGTTTAAAGCAGGATAAATGCCAAGAAATCAAAGGTTATTTCTATTTTCAGTCTAAGAACCAATTACTTAATCTAAAGAACAGAACAATAATCATCTCCCTGGTAATCTTATGTAGACCAGATGCTGTTCTGGAATTTCAGATACTGGACCAGAAATACCTATAATACCTCTTCTTAGCTTGTATCTAAGCATATTTACTGTACACTACTACATCCTTTAAACCATTTCAAAGGCATACAGAAATTTGCATGTGAAGAAGGGCTAGTTTCTTTGCTTTTTCAGTTAATGTCACTGTATCTAAAACAACTAAAAGCAGAAATTTAAGATGCAATTGTCCAAACACAGAAGTTTACGCCTGAATATTTCAGTCCTGATGCAATATTGGATAACATTCTGCTAGTCAGTAGTCTGACTGCTGTCTTAGAAACAGTCAGAAAATGACAGTACTCACTGTTCAAGCTTTGCATGTTAATTGGCTATACTGGTACACAGCTATAGTTTAAAAGGAGCATATTTATAACTCCTCTTTCATGTCTTCTGCTCTAAAATTCATTGCTTGTCCATTCGTACTTTTTCAAACACAACATTAAGCATAGTCAACAAAACCTCCCCCCTGCTGTATGACTTGCTAATTTTTATTGCATAAAGTATCTGTACTATTTCTATAACTGACATATCTTCAAAGAAAACCACTTTTTTTCCTGGATCAGAGACTCTGTAATTTCCAAGCATAAGTGCTTTTGTTTTGCTTTAATAGAGATAAATACACTTAATAATTACAGTTGCAGATGATTTACGTGCAGTAACGCCACTGTTTGCATTCCTTAGCTTATATCTGCAATTGCCCTTTTTTTTTTTTCATTTGTTATTCTTCAATGCAATATCCTCTGTACATTTAATATGATATGAGAAATTTCTTCTCCATGTTCCAGTGTGAAGAAGAAAATACATCCAAACTTTTTAGAGCAGGATATTAACTTCAGAGGCCTCTTATTTACTTATTTATTTATCTATCAATTTATTTATTTAAAACACATATGATAGCACTAAATGAGGCTTGACTTCCTTATCTCACCCCAGCTCAATCAGGTTTCATATTTTTTTCTACATAATTGTGCAGCATCAGCATGAAATATGATGTGTATCCAGACCTAGAACAGCAGATAGGCTTGTGGGTTAGGGTCAAGGAAAACTAACTGAAAACACTAAGGTTTCCTGCACAGCTGTGGCAATCTCAGGGCTGTCAGACACTATTGGGTAGTACCACAATGTCAAGGAAGCAGGAGGGCTTCCATTACATGAAGTGTTCAATGTTTCAGCCCCTTTTTAAAAATCCTATACTGAATGTGGGCAGTGTCTGATCACTCTGTTCAACGAGATTGTCAACTTTTTTTTAGTGTTGAAAGGATTTGAAAACCTAACTTTGTTATTTATAGAGTCTTCTTTAGCTGTAAAATCCAAAATAATACACATAACACTAGCTTGCAGAAAGGTAAATTTGCTGCTATGAGTATACAGTAATTTGCCTATTTGCCTTTCTTCTAACCCCTATTGTGAAGACTTGATCCTGATCTCTGCCTGAAAAGTCATGAAGTCATTGACTGTCTCAATTTCTGTCTGAATCCTGTGGGAATGTATTAATCTCAGAGTTTTGCAGGTCTTGATTCTTAATGAGTGGGTATTTAGGCAGACTGAGCCTGCTCCAGCTGAAACAGTGGCAAAATTGAAGTCAAATAATGGTGTGGAGTGAAACCAAAGACATGCTACATTCTCTCTTTATGACTTTCTGCACTCTAATTGCTGCAGAGGTCATTTTCATTGTTACTACATACTTTTTCCAATTGTAAGACAGATGCTGCAATAGCTACTGTGGTCTTTGCTTTATTAGCTCCCCTGAGACAGTTTTTTTCCTTTACACTTAAAGTTTCTATCTTATTGCTTACTCTAAGAAAGGACTAGCAAAGAGTTGATACCCGAGCAACTTTTCTTCATGTTTTCTCACTCTCTCTGTGCAAAAGTTTTGTTAAAGATATTTATTAGCTACCCTAAATAGCACCCTAATCAAGCATTTGGATCATTTCAGTAACTAATGTTTATTTTCATACGCAATAGTTTAATCCGACACTTTGCATAATACGTGTGCAATAAGGGTGTCATGCTTGATGGATAAATGCCTAGAACAAAACATATTGCCTAATAAATAATGTTGGATTTAAATATCCCACTTATTTAAAACAAACTTGCCATGGTTTATTAACTGTCTTAACTAGTGGCTTGTTTATATCTGTGCATAAATTATATGGTAATATAACATGATGATAATAATACACAATATTTTTTTTTAAATATACCCCTTTGAAACTACAGAATATTGCCCCTTTATTGTTATAGATTATTAATATCTCCTCGGTAGTGGGCAAGTTGCCAGTGCAGCATAAACATATATTAGAACATCTCTTCATACACTGAACCATTGTCATGTCTCCTGGGATGAAAATTACTGAGGCTGGGGTGGTTCTGTGTAATAAGGGATTTGGCAGAGCAGCAAATTTATCAAAATGCAACACTGAATTCATGCAGACCCTACTCTTGCTCTCGGGTTTATTCAGGTAGCAATGACTTTGACATTGCTTGTATCTCTGGACTGCCTCCCTCATGCTGCAGGGCACCCAGCATAGGATCATAGGATCTGTTCTTCCACACAGTTTCTGGGACTGGGTGCTAATCAGGATTGCATCAGCAGGCTTAATTTATAATTAACAGCTGCCTTACTATTCCTTCTGTGGCCAGCAGTTATCACACTGCTTTACCAAAGGCGACTTGAACATCAAATTATTTATTTATAGAAACCATACTGTTAATAATATATGTTTAAGAAAAACTGTATATTTGAGACACTGGCATTGGTGAGTCGTGTGTAGACTCATTTTCATGCCATCTCTCAAAAGCTGGTAATAGTTGGGTAAGAGACTGTTCATTAAACTGTCCACCTATCCCTATTTCAAGTAGCATATATGTTTAAAGTGGAGGTTTTTTCCCTCCTCACTCTTCTCACGTCTTCTCTTTCTCAGCCAGTTTGAGGCTGAACCTAGCTGTAGACTCAGAAATTACCCTTTGGTTTTTAGTGGGAAATCACTTACCTAGGTTTAATGAGTACTTTACTGTTCCATTTGCCAGTGATGTCTTTCAAATCTAGGCTTACTAGACCATCCTTAGGACAGCAAGTCTGCATAACCAGACTGTGCCTTTTCCTTTCTAATGAAAATATGTGCTTCTTAACAGAGCTGTATCCTTAACTATGTTTTTTCTTATTATATCTAACAATTTCAACTTGCATATATACAGAAGCCAGCAAAGGGGTTTTAGTCTTCATTGTTTGAATTTACCACCTTTACTTTGTTAAATTCAACATTTCCCACTTTCAGACTCTTTCATTTGCTCTTTTTGTTTCATTTTCCCTACATAGAGCTCCTCATACATTTCAGACTCTTGGTCTCATATTTCTGTAATCCCTTCTTCTAATCTTCCTTTCAGTTTCAAGGTGTCTCTCTTTTGTCTTCACTCTGTTAACATTACTGCCTGGTTCAGATATTCTATTTGAATGAGACTATCATGTTTCCACCTTCATCACTTCCTTCCCTCTATCTGCTTTCAACATCCACTTCTATGCAAAGGACAGAGGTCATAGCACGTTCCTTTTTCTTCTGGTCTACAACACATGGCAGGTCTCACTTGTTCTGTATTACTGCTGTTACTCTAGGTTAATTATTTTCCACTCGGTAAATCCTTCAGATTATATCTTTATGCAGCATTGTGTATTTACACCCTCGTTATGTTTTTAATAATGCATTTCATTACACAAGGCAATTGATGGTTTTCATTACTGAACAAACTGTTAATTTACTGCTAATGCTGTTTTAATTGTTGGCTTAGTTTGATTTCCTTGGTTTAATTCTTTGTATCTGTGAGGGAGAAGGTCTTTGCCTGTATTCTTGGGTCTGCAACTTTTAGATTAATTTTTTCTCAGGGTTTTTTTTAAGAAAATGATTGCTGATTTTCTTAGTAATAAGTTTCTGTTCTGTATTTGTCTGTCCAAAACAGCCTATGGCTCACAGGCCTCAGGATAGGATAGAGCAATAGGGCTTGGGACACTAGGTGACCATAAATACTGAGTTTCAAACATTCCTCCTATCCTGCACACAAATCTAACCTGAAATAATGAGTATGGTGCTCATATAGTGTCTGTTGCAGAGTTCATCCTTCTGAAAGTGTAACTACATTGTATTTGCCATAAAATATAGTGTCTTCAGTATTTTTTTTACTTTAATTATAAGGAAGATGTGCAATTGCAGTATCTTTGTAGTCTTCCATGCTTTTTACTGAGATGAAACAATGAGAAACAAAATTAATTTAGATCACCTATCAGAACTGTTCTGGTGGCCAGAATTCTCAGACACATTTTAGTGTTTTGTGAAGGATGCAATTAGTTGTTGTACATGTAATTTAAAGGGGATATTAACAAGAGGAATTCTGATTTTTCCCT
Source organism: Psilopogon haemacephalus (assembly GCA_013396835.1). Lineage (NCBI taxonomy): Eukaryota > Metazoa > Chordata > Aves > Piciformes > Megalaimidae > Psilopogon > Psilopogon haemacephalus. The sequence continues at coordinate 275,497 of VWZI01001722.1, read as the reverse complement.
TCCTTAGTCCTGAAGGGGCTAAGCTGAAGCTGTTGACTTAGTTTGGAACATGTTTCTAGTATATCATATGACAACTCATGCCTGTTCATGGGATTTGATTTTCCAGTGCTTTAAGCCAGTTTTATGTTAGCGTATTTGTGTTGATTCCTGGCATGTTGCATGTGTTCCATTCCTCTCTGTCAGTCAGTGCAGTGTGAAACAAAAATACAGAGAATAAAATTTTAGCACATACAGCAGAAAACAAAGGAAAAGCAGATTTTACTCATAGGGAGACAAGGGTCAGTTCTTGTGTTTGGAAGCAAGTAGCTTCTGTGTTTGTGTAGTGGAGAGTCGTGAGAGAATTTATCGTTTCCTCTCAGCTTTCAATGGGATCTAATAAAACTTGAGGATAAATTAACAAAGCACAGGCCTTTCTAGAAATAACAATTCTTATTTACTCTGAGAAGGATAGGTACTCTAGGATGGAGGATAATAGCAGAACAGGGGCCTAAACAACTGCTTCTGGAACACCTAGAAAGGGATATGTGGAAGTAAAAGAGGGTCTCTTTCAGACAGGCTTAAAAAGAAATTTTCTGTGTTGGGAACACAGGTGGAGCAAAGCCTTAATCTGTATTATGCAAATGCTTATTTGCCTCAGGATCTAGGCGATTGTAATAACTCCACTGTGTGGAGGTATTTTGGTGTGTCTTGTATTTATTACACCAAAATATAAACCAATGCATACAAATAAGGAAAAAAAAATAGTAATGACATTCCTTAAAAAAACCCAAACAAACCATAACAAAGCAGTATAGTTAATTGAATGGATAGAAATTAATATACATTGATATAAATGTATTGAAAATTTTAACATGAATAGGGTATATGTAAACATTACAAGTGTACTAACACAACCAGACATATTTCCAACAGCCCTGGTGGCCTTAAAAAAAAATAAAAGCATATCAGAACCATCATTTAGGCTTATGTACTGCAAAATAACTGACTTTTGCCTACTTTCCTAGTCTACATGTCTAACCTGTCTTAGCTTTCTAGCTCAGTGCTGTTTCTTTGCCTCACTTGCCTTGCTGCAGAGGGTTGTTTGTCCCAATGTATCAGCAGGATGAAGCAGTGTTAACGTGACAATGTTCTTGGAGTCCTTCTGACTAGCAATATGAAATGTGAGAGCCACATAATTCACAGGGTGTGAAGAGGAAGTAGGTTAATCTTGAAACAAAGTCTTTTTACCATACCTTTCCATGCTGCAACTATATTCCCTCCAGGGAAGGGATGGAAGTGTTGTCTGCAACCTTCTCCAGTGGTGAGAAGCATCAGGTGGTGACCATCATGTACCTACAGAGACCTACAGGAGAAGTAGTCCAGTGAATGCAGCATGGAAAATAGCTTTTTGGACTTCCCACAGAAACTCTGGCTAGCTGCTCTTTCTGTGGAAGTGGACAAGCAAGGAGGGCAGGTGGTCATAGGCTCCTTTCACTCTCCCATAACCATTAATGACAGGCACTACTCAGTGACTTACCTTGCTTGACACCACCCTGAAAAAGGCATCCTTGAAATCATATTTTATTTTCACTAGTGTTAATAACTATTATCACTGCTGTAGGGATGTCTATCTGCAAACAGTGAGAAGTCATTGTGCCTGTCACATCCTTGAGCATATATTGACTGACTTGGTGGCAGATAAAACTGAACCTCTGTTCTGCTCAAGAAACATGAGACACTGATTATGTTTCAGACAACATCAAAATGACACTGGAATTTTGCAAAATGTAGCTTCCTCTGGTGTTGAAAGTAAATACTAGGAGACAAAAAAGATACACAGTTTTTACACTACCAGTCTCTGTATTAGAAACTACTTGAGTACAGCAACAAAGGCTCATTTTGAAGTACAAGAAGTTGAAGCACAGAGAGTTTGATATATTTTGTACACAGTTGTCTAAATCTGTTAAAATCTTCAAAATTTCAAAATTAGTTGGCATTCTATCACAATGGTGATAGTTCTTCAAAACTAGCATGCAGTTTGGAAAGGCCTTGAGTGACCTGTTCTAGTGAGAGACATCCTGCCTATGGCAGGGGGTTGGAACTGGATGATCTTTGAGGTCCCTTCCAACCTAAACCATTCTATGATTCTATGAAACTGCCACTGATTGTGGCATTTAGGGAATATTCTAGAAAATATCTAGGCAATGAAATCCTCTGTAGAGGATTTCCTGAATAGTTTATAGTGAATGTTGGAGAATGTCTCTGATAGAGTGATGCAGCTATGCAAAAGGTATAATTTCATTCTTGGCATCATAATCAAAGTTACAGGTCGTTTTTAACTTCATGTGCTCAAGCATGCAATCACACTGTAGTTTACTTTTGAGGGCTTCTATAGTTTAAACAGAGACATCTCAGATATATTAAACAGTGCCTATTTCTCTCCATGAGGTAACTGAAGATGACTAGTTCAGGTGTAGATGTCTATGGTGCACATATCTAAATGTTAAAGAAAATAATTCTACCCCAGTAAGTTATGTCAAAACTTACAGAGAAGGACTTTCACTGAATATGGAACAGATTCACTGAAGCCAATGTCTTTTGGTTTTGCCCAAAAACCTCTTTATGTAGCTAGGTTAGTGACTCTGTCTTTGCCCATTTCATTGGTTTCTAACATCTGTCTTTTCAGTTTCTAATTAAAGTGTGGTATAGTATCTGTTTTAATGGAGAGACATATTTTCTTTTCTTGTATGAAAGCAATTTGTCATATATTCTAAAGTAAAAGGCAAAAGTGGAGTGTGGCGATTGATGGCTACATGCTGTTCAGAACAGAGAGGAGAGGAAGGAGTGGAGAAGGTTTTGCCCTCTATGGTAAGAAATTGGTATATTGTGAGGAGATGTTCCTAAAGAATAGCCATGAGCAAGTTAAAAGCTTATAGGTAGGAATTAGAGACTGAGGCAATATGGGGAACCTGGTGGTTGGTGTCTACTACTGACTGCCTGATCAAAGAGAGCCTACTGATTAAGTCCTTTGACTCCAGTTACAGGAGGCATCATGCTTACAGACTTTCATCCTGCTGCCGAATTTCAACCACTCAAACATCTGCTTGAAAAATAACACAATGAGCTACAGGCAATCCAGGAGACTCCCGGAGTGCATTGATGATAACATATTAAGTCAGGAAATAGCACTATCTGAGGGGATGTAATACTGAATCTGATGGTCACTAATGCAGGTGAGCTTGTCAGGAATGTCAAGACTGAAAGCAGCCTGGGTTGGAGTTCTCAGTCCTAAGGGGTGTTAGTCATAAAAGGAGCATAGACAGGACCCTGAAATTTAGGAAAGCAAACTTTCAGTTCTTCAGTGAGTTAATCAATAGGGCTGAGCAGATTTTTATGGTCACTTTTCACAGAATGCAAGATCTCTCAGTCCCAAGGTGTAAGGAATCAGAGAAGAACAGAAGAGACCAGTACAGCAGAGTCAAGACTTGCTGGTCAAACTAGAAGGCAAGAAGGAACTGACTAGGCAATTCAGGCAGGGAGAGGTGTTTGGAAAGAGTGTAGGGATGCCACCGGTTTCTGTAGGGGTTATGTCAGGAAGGCCAGTTTGTGACTGGAGATGAACTTAGGGATGCAAAGAATAATAAGACAGGCTCCTACAGATATGTAAGAGAGCAAAGGACAGTTAGAGAAATTGTACTACTTTGGTTGAGCAAGAATGGTGAGTTAGTAACAACAGATGAGGAGAAGGCTAAGGCTCTCAAGAACTTTTTTGCCCCAGTCTTCATCAACCTTTATGCCTCCCACGTTGAAGCATCAGGGACCACAAGATGAGGACCAAGTGGACAAAGTCTCTCATACTGTAAGTGAATGCCCACAGAATCTGGACAATACACAAGTCTATGGCACCTAATGAGATTCATCTCAGAATTCTGAGGAAATTGGCTGATACAGTTGCCAAGCCACTCTCTGTATTTTCAAAGTCCTGTCAGTCAGGTGAAGTTCCTGGGAACTGGAATAAAGGAAACATTACACTCATTTTTAAGATAGGTGGAAAGGATGATCCTGGGAACTACTGACCTGTCGGCCTCACCGCTGTGCCTGAGAAGATTGTGGAACAGATCCTCCTAGAAGATTTGATAAGGCACACAAAGGACAAGGAGGTGATTCAAGATAGCCAGTGTGGCTTTGCTAAAGGCAAGTCTGACCAATTTAGGGGCTTTTTACAATTGAATGATTCAGTGGGCAATGGAGGAGCAATGGATTTCATCTGTGGGGACTTCTGCAAGGCCTTTGACACAGTCCCTCACAACATCTCTCTAAACTGAAGAAGTACGGATTTGTGGACTGTTTGGTGAATAGCAATCAGCTGGATGGTAGCAACCAGAGAGTAGTGGTCAATGGCTCAATTTCTAGATGAACATGGGTGAGAAGTGGCATTCTGGTCTGTACTGGGACCACTACTGTTTAATAACTTTATCAATTATATAGACAATTGGATTGTTTGCAGATGGTAACAAGCTGAATGGTGCAGTCAATATGCCAGAAGTACGAGATGTCATCCAGAGGGATCCAGACAAGCTGGAGAAATGAGGCCAAGTGAGCCTCATGAGGTTCCACAGGGCCACATGCATGTGATTTGAGACAGTCATTATTGTCAGTACAGGCCGTGGAAGAATGTGAGAGAGAGCAGACCTTCAGAAAACAACCTGTGATGCTGGTGGCCAAAAAGCTGGGCATGAGCCAGAAATACACACTTGCAGCCCGGGTCAGTTGCATCAAAACAAGTGTGTCCAGCAGATTGAGAGGTGATTGTGCCACTTCTCTGATGAGACCTAACCTGGAGTATTGTGTCCAGATCTGGAGCCCTTAGCACAAGAAGGACATGCACCTGGGAGAGCAGGTCCAGAGGAGGGCCACAAAAATGATCAGAGGGCTGGAGCATCTCTCTTATGAAGACAGGCTAAAAGAATTGGGGTTGTCCAACTTGGAAAAGAGAAGGTTCTGAGGAAACCTCATAATGTCCTTCTAGCACTCAAAGAGGGCCTACAAGAAAGAAATAGGACAAGGGGCAATGGTGTTAAACTAGAGAAGGGTATATTGAGATTGGCTGTTGGGAAGTTCTTTACTATGAGGTTGATGGAACGCTGGAACAGGTTGCCCAGAAACGTGTTGGAGGCCCCATCCCTGGACACGTTCAAGGTGAAGTCTTGATGGGGCTCTGAGCAACATCACGTAGTTGGGGATGTCCCTACTGACTTAAGGGGATTTGGACTATATGACCTCTAGGGGTTCTTTCCAACCCAGTGCATTCTGTGATTCTGTGGTTCTAAGATTCTAAAGGTATACATTTTCTAACAAGATGCACTTGTTTTGAATAAGCCGTTTGAGTAAGCAGCTGTGTTATTTAAATTATTAAAAACTTGTCAACTGTTCAACTACTTTGCCTGAACTGTGGGATCTATTAGATTACCTGTATAATTTCCATTGATATTTATGCATATTGAAGAATTGTTAGATGACTACACTCTTTCTGAATAATGGTAAAGCCAAGAATTAAGGTCACTTCTTTTTTCCTTCAGACCATTTATTACAAGTACCTTGTCTGGTATTTTCCAGTATGTGGTTGGGATAGGAATGCCATGAAGCAATCTTTCAGGCACTATAATATTAACTCAGCTTGTTATCAGAGGGAAGACATCTACAAATATCAGAAGATAAAATTTTGGTATAATGATAGGTTGGGTAGATTTCAGTCTCAAAGTTCGATTTTAGAAAAAACTCAATTGCAAGACCTTTTCCTTTGCCTAGTTAACTGTTCTCATTTCAATAGGAGTTTTTTATCTTTGTAAGTAATTTTTTTTTTAATCCTTGAGCTATTTTTTTTTAAATTTTAATTTTATTTGGAAGCTAAAACAATAGGGTATGAATCATGTCAAATTAAACACTCTTCAGACTCCTTGTGGACTATGCAATCTATCTTCTTATCATACTGACTAAGGGTTCTGCTAATTACAATTATTTTGTGTATTTTGAAGAGAGGAATCTACAAAAAGTATGAGGAACTTCTGAGCCTTGCTCCACATATGGCCAAAATGTGGGAGCAGAGGAATCAGCACAAAAGATCTCCTCTTTTGCTTTNAGTTTAAAAAAAAAGATTCCATACATAGTTTTTGTTGAACAACAAGCAAGCATAGCAGAAAAAAAACAAAACAAAAAAAAACACAAACCAAACAAACATGTCATGCTCTCTATATAGGTATGTGTGCATCTTTCTTCATTGGAATGCTTTCCCCATCATCTTGGAAAGCTTATGCCCTCTCACTTTAATATTATTTTTCTGTTTGAAGTCTCTTTCTGCCATCTGATGATTACCCGCTGACTAACACACTGCTAACAGAGGTCATGTACAAGAGTTGTAATGTTTTGAGTATAGCCGCCTCAGTGGGGTTGTGATATTAAAGTTATAGTCTATCTCCAAGAAGACCATTATCATTATAAAGTAACACAGATCATTAAGGAAAAACTCCACGAAGACCATTATCATTATGTGGTAACACATCATTAGACAGTATCTTTAGTTTCACAGCCCTCTGAGGAGGGTACACTCAAGACAGCTCTCTAGAGTGACATAAGAGTGTTTGGCCATTTATTTCAGCAGGGTTTACTTATGTCTTGGTGATTCCTCTTGGTATTGCTTTGCAACTACCAGTTGTTAAGTAGAAGCTGCACTAGGATAAGTCCCAGGGCTCAGTATAAAAGAAAATTCCCACTGGAATTGGAGTGCTTCTTTGATAGAATCATTGTTTACTTGCAAAACATTCAGACCTGTTTCCTCTGTGCCAATGTGACCAAGTCAGAAAGGGAAATACCTTAGATACCTGCACATTATTTATGGATTTTGCAAGAGGCATGCGCTAGGATGGAAATAAGGTGGGCACTAAGCATATGAACCTACAGCTACAAGGCAAATCTGTTACTCAGTACAATAGATACATTTGGCTGTCTTATTTATGCCATCAGGTAACGAAAGTCGCTCAGTTATCCAAACTTACAATGGGATGGGGAGAAAACTAGATCCATACTACCTGTAAAAAATGTGTAGTCATACAAAATAGGGAAGTGTAGAAGGATCACATCTATACTTCAAGAACCAAATTTATATGCTTCAAACACACTTAACTTTCTCTTTTGACTATGTAACCCTGTCCTTTTCTGTTTAGTTTTGCTGAACCAAAGCTAGGTTCATTGCGTATCACGGGTGTAGAAAGCATTTCTCTTACTATTCAATATTCATAACTACTGTGATAATGTTACATTCATAATAATATATATGTGTTAGGCATTATTTTTCACTGAAATGCTCTTCTTCATTTGAAAAAAAAAGTGCTTTATACTCCTGAAACTCATGCTTCTGTTTATTTCCATTCAAAAATTCTAATACATAAAACATCTTTAGCTACTCATCTACAAGAAAAAGTACTGTTAAAAGTGAAGCCATTAATTTGCTACCTCCTTTCTGGATTAGGAATTAAAATATTTTAAGAATGAAATGTGTGATCTTTTTCACTGAATAAAGTTTTTAAGGTTTCCACATATCTGTTCCATAACATGTTTTCAAGAGCCAGTAGAGGGTGCATTTTCCACAGCATAGTTTGATTGGAATTGTAGTCATGTGAATGACTAGTCTGTAATAATTATATTCTTTAGAATTAACTTTCACAGAAAGCAGAGCAAAATCTATCCACAAAATGATCAGGCCATCCATTTTTAATCTTTCAATTTTAATTTTAAAATGATAAAATGTTCGTTGAGATATTTTCTGGATTTTTTATTTATTTTTTTTTTTTTTACCTAATGGCCTGAAATGGCTTCCACTTACAACACAGCCTGAATACTTGAGCATAACATTCATAGCAGTACTGCATTACAAACTTTGCAGTATACGTGACTAGTGAATGAGACTAAAAATGTCTGCCCTATTTAACAAAATCACCTGGTAACAATTGGTGTGCAGATAAAACCACAAACTCAGTCAGCTTTACGTATAATGGCACATTTTCCTTCCCCTTCAGAAAGTCAAAAGCAAACAGTCAAAACCAAACCACAGTCAGGCTGTGGTAGGTATGCTGCAGCATATATTGGGATATGGAAGATTTTCTAGAAGCATGCAAGCTACATGGCCTTCATACCAACCCCCACATACCACAGTGAACAAAGAATTTGTGACTGTAACTCTATTGAGAGCCAAATCTTTTGACATATACATTTTTTTATTCCTGACTACAGTTTTATCTCTTGGGAGCACTGTGGTCTATGGAACCACAGTTCATTTCCAACATATGTCAAACAGGTTTCAGCAACAAATTACAGATTTCTTTTGTTGTGTGTGGGTTGGGGGCAGGGTGTGTGTGTGTGTGGTTGGCTTTTATTTATTTGGGGTTTTTTTTGTTTTGGTTTTAGTGGGGGTTTTTTGCCTTTTGTTTCCGGGATTTTGTCTGGGTGGTTGGTTAGTTGGTTTCATTTGTTTTGTTTTGTTGTGGGTTTTTTCCAGTCTGCGTTTCACATTTTGCATAAGGAATATTTAGTACTTGTATTTCTCTGTGTCTTCCAAATAGTGTTATATTTCAAGTGTTATTGCCTATTCCTTTTCCACAGTAGATCAAAATAAGTTCATACTAGCTGCACAGAATAGTGTGTTGCTCTCCACCTTTTGCAGAAATCCTGGGGACTGGAAACATAAGCATTTAAAAATTAGACAGTCCTTAAACAGCTCACTTTTCCTCTCTCAGAAAATACCTAGCAGAATACCTTTCTGCCACTTGGATTAGTTCTGTTATGAAACCCCTGGGAGGATAGGTGAAAAGCCAGTGAAAGCAGTGAGGCTGTCTTTATGGAAGCCATTCCCATATCTGTATGGCAAATGAGTGGTCCTTGCTGCACTCAGCAAAGATGAGGCACATTTACTCTGCATGGAAGATCTTCTCACCTCTGAGGCTATAAATAGGGGTGTAGTATTAGCAACTAATATGTATCTGTCTGATTTTTTTTTTTTTTTTGTAATGTCTCTCTGTAATGGTTCCATTTTCTAAATGACATTTACTTAAATCTATTTTGAGCAGCAAACATACTTCAGAGGTCATTCAGAAAATTACTTTCAGAGACGGTCACTCCTAATGTGTTTTCTCCTGGAGATACACTTCTAACATATTTCTGAGCTTGCTATTTCTTCTTATTCACTTGAGAGTTTTAAAGAGTGTAATCTTTTGGTATGACTGTTTTTTCAACACAGAAATACAAAGCCTAGGATTCCTGATGTCATTTAACACAATTTGTAAAATAATTAATTCTTGCTGGCAAATCCCAATGGTATTCTACTCTCTTACAAGATAGATCTCTTAATCTATGATGAAACTGATAATTTTTGATGGGCATCTAAAAATTTACCATTACTGCCAAACTTTATCATAGTGATAAGAACAGATTTAATTTAATGAGTGAGAGGAGAAATTCAGCTGTGACTGGATAATCTCTGCAACTAGTTTATGAAGCAAGAAATGGAAATGAATGTAAGAGCTAAAATGAGAAGAAAGTGGTAGATTTACTAGATCAGTGGCTAGGTAGAAAGTTGAACTGCTGTGCCTAGTTCCTCTAGAAGATTGAGTCAGAAAAACTTAAATGGAAATCTATTCTGATCAAAATCTGGAAAACAAAAGGCCAAAACTTGAACTTAGGTTGCAAAATTTCAGATTGTGTCAGAAAAGTGTGGTAGATTTTGTGTTGAAGGACTTGGTGAAACTTTTCACCAAGTTTCAAGAAAAGGAAATTCAGACAAGCAGAGATGCAGAACAAAGCTACTAGAGTGACTACCGATAGTGAGTAATACGTGAGAGGAAAATGAAAGATATTGTCTTAGGCAAAATGTAAAAACACTAGACTTTAGTGATGTTGTCTATTGCTGCCACAACAAGAAAAAACAAACAGGAAAAGAGCTAAGAATATCACTAGAGAAGTAGCTACGTTTTGAATGACTGCAAGTAAATGGATCTGGAAATAAAGTATTTAAGTGACAGTCACAAGATGCTGGAAGATAGACTCTCCCACTGGAAGTCACAGGGGCAAAAAGTTAATTAGTTTTAAGATGGAGATTAATCCAATTTTTAATAGATTCTGTGATATGGCCACCTGAAATAAGAGGGAATTGGACTGTGTTCTGCAAGTTTCCTTCCTGAGACAGGTTCCAGCAGTTTTGTCACCAGTCCTGCAGAACTTGGTATTTTCCTAAAATCTCTAGGGGCTTGTATCAGTGCGAAAATCTTTCTGTAACTACCTACTTCTAATGACTACAGTGAACTGGAAAATGTGAACTTCAAGGGTGTAATACCTGTGAAGAAAATAAGGCCACATTTACATATATTTTAATACTTGTGAGATTTATTGCACTAATACCTAGGAGATGGAGACAGTGAATTGCAGAATCTGAATGCTAATCCTTTATTGACTATCAAATACTGTCTATGACATCTTCTCATTTCAAAGCCTATATATACTTCAGGCTCACTATTTGAGAACTTGACCTTCATTAGCCCTCTCCTGTTTTTTATGTGGACTCAGCTTATTCTTAATCATAAAATCCCTGTCAAAAAGGAAATGTATCCCTCTGCAAACTATTTACACCTTGATCTTATTCCTGCAAAAACTTGTGTAGCTCATGTCTAGCGTATGCTAGCAAAAAAATAAAAAAAAAAAATTAAAAAAAAATCTGTCTATGAATAGTCAATTATTTCTATAGGATTGCTGACAGGAAAATTAACACTTTTACACATGTATGCAGAATTATGATTTGGGAGTTTGTGTGAGATCCAGGTGATGTGTAGTCTTGGGAAAGAACCTTTCATGAAGGATGGAATCATTCCAAGGAGATGGCTATGAATCAGATCAATAACTCTCTCTCCCAGCTGAAAATTGTAGCTGCATATGCAGTGAAATACTTTTCCATGGTCTGTAATACAAATTTTTGGCTTGACAAATGGGAAACGCTGTGCTCTGGTGCATTGCAAGCCCCATAAGTGATGTGCAATGGTACCATGCTGAAATACCTTTTAAAAATCCAATCAAAATAATTGATTTTTCATAGATGGAGCTCACTTTGTCATTGAGTTGCATTCCTCACAACCACCTCAGAAATGCAACGTGCCAGTAAAATACGTAGAATGATTACAAAACCGCTACCAGTTTTGGTTGTGATGTTTGTTCCAGCATCCCTTATATTGAAACATTATGTCTGTTCCAAGACCGAAGTGCCAAGAATGAATATTGTTTTATTCTGTAGCTGCCCATTAAACTCCTTAAAATGTGTGGGTAAAATTCCAGATTTTAGTGAGCACCTTTTTCTAGCTATGACTCATGTACAAATAATTTAAAAAATATTCAAGAATCTTTCTAGGCAGATGTATGTTTATACAAATCCTACCTTATTGTAAAATTTAATTATAGTGTTTATGTTTTTAAAGACTAAAAGATTTAAAGTACTAGATGCACTTTCAGCATCTTCAGCAGGATGTTTCTGGTATGGATTTTCTTAAGACTTTTTAAAAACATGTTTCAGCTTTATGAGGCAGGAATGTAGATGAGTAACAGAAGGTTTGTATGTACTAAGGAACAGATACATAACAGATGAAAATCAGTGTAGCTCTATTCAAACCGAGGGGACTTTCCAAGCTTCAAAAATCAGACAGAAACAAACTTTGGCCTATTATTTCCATGGCTTTTTTAAATGGGCTCTTGTAGACAGCTCAGTTTTCCCACTCTTTTTTTTCAATAGCCCACATCAATTCGCAGATGGTTGGCAGACACACTTGATCATAGAAGTGTATTTTTCTTAACTGTGGCTGTAACAATGGTATTCACTGTGATTTTACCACTGAAGTCTTTGCTGCTTAACCATTTGAGTCTTACAGCCTGAACCAGACAGCAATGAACACTCTTGCATGTAATTATAGTCATAATTTTTGGTGGTACTCAGACACACTAAACCCACACAAGTGGGCCCAATTGCAAGATTAATGTCAAATATTTAAGCATCTTATTAAAACATTTAACTACTGTTTTCTGGATCATGACCATTCTTTTTTTTAAATTATTTTTTACTTCTAAATATCAACTTCTGATTTTTTCATTCATGTGAAAAACCCATATCTAGTGTACTAGGAGTGTGATTAAAGTGTATCCTTTGTGATGTGAATGGACTGGCACCAGTACATAGTGTTAAACATTTATATTACTTGTGTATTTTTATAACTTAAAATGAGATCAGTGGTGAGACATTGGGACAAGTCATCCAGAGAAATTGTAGTTGCCTCATCCTTGAAAGTGTTTAGGACCAGACTGGATGAGACATTGAGCAGTCTGGTCTAGTAGAAGATGTCTTTGCCCATGGCAGTGTGGTTTGGAACTAGATGATCTTTAAGGTCCCTTCTAACGGAAGCCATTCAATGATTACAGTATATTATTTTTATCTTCAGGAATTATTTGCCTGATCTTCATACAGAAATATTTTAGGAATTAAAAAAAAATACTAAGTTTGAATACTTGCTGTTTGTTCTCTTAGAAAAACCCAACCAATCAACCAACAAACCAAAATCCCCAAATCCAAAGAACTAACAACAGAAGAACAACACTGAATTATTTAAGACAATGAAACAGATTTAATCTTAGCAGAAAAGTAGATTGGAATATATGGATGGATGGATGGATGGATAGATAGATAGATAGATAGATAGATAGATAGATAGACAGACAGACAGATTCAAGCCGCCAATAATGTCTGTTTTGAAATCAGCTAAAGTTAAATAAATTATGGGCTCAAGTTTAACTTTAGATCTGGTGGAGTCAGCAAATTTTGCTGTGATTACACTGCATCCTCTCATCTGTTGAAGAGAGGGCAGCACTCAGCACAGATTAGCTTTTGTTTCTGTTTTGGTTTTGTCCTGAAATGCTCTTAAAGACGAAGATCAAATGCAGAGTTCAAGTCTAGGGAGAGCACTAGCCTTTGTAAGATTTTAATCATAGAATTATGGAATCATAGAATCATACAATCAGTCAGGGTTAGAAGGGACCACAAGGATCATCTAGTTCCAACCCCCCTGCCATGGGCAGGGACACCCTACCCTAGATTAGGCTGTCCAGAGCTTCATCCAGCTTTGTTTTAAACACCTCCAGGGCAACCTGTTCCAGGGCCTCACCACTCAAACGGTGAAGAACTTCCTCTTCACATCCAATCTGAATCCACCCACCTCCAGCCTTACTCCATTTCCCCTAGTCCTGTCACTCCCTGATAGCCTAAAAAGTCCCTCCCCCAGCTTTTCTGTAGGCCCCCTTCAGATACTGGAAGGCCACAATAAGGTCAGCTCAGAGCCTCCTCTTCTCCAAACTGAACAGCCCCAACTCTTTCAGTCTGTCCTCATAGGAGAAGAGCTCCAGCCCTCTGATCATCCTCATGGCCCTTCTCTGGACATGCTCCACCATGTCCACATGCCTCTTGTAATAGGGGCCCCAGAACTGGATGCAGTACTCCAGGTGGGATCTCACCAAAGCAGAGTAGAGGGGGACAATCACCTCTGTCGTTCTGCTGGCCACGCTTCTCCTGATGCAGCCCAGGCTCTGCTTGGCTTTCTGGGCTTCAAGTGCACACTGCTGGCTCATGTTGAGCTTCTCATCCACCAGTACCCCCAAGTCCCTCTCCTCAGGGCTACTCTCCAGCTAGTCACTGCCCAGCCTGTATTTGTGCTTGGGATTGCCTCAACCCAGATGCAGGACCTTGCTCTTGGCCTTGTTGAACCTCATGAGGTTGTCTTGTGCCCACCTCTCCAGCCTGTCCAGGTCCCTCTGGATGCCATCCCTGCCCTCCAGTGTGTCTGCTGCCACACACAGTTTGGTGTCATAGCAAACTTGCTGAGGGTGCTGTTAATGCCTTTGTCCATGTCACCCACAAAGATGTTGAACAAGACTGGTCTCAGGACTGATCCCTCTTGTCCCTCTCACTAGCATGTGTTCCAATGAAAGAACATACAAACAGACCTTACTGAATAATATCTGGAATCAGCTGCCCTATTCCAGAGGAACTTGACTTAATGAACAGAAAGACACGTTTTCAACATAAAGGTTACAGTCACACTCTCAATGTAATTGTTATTCTACTTGTCTTTCCTTTTTATAGTTGATAAAAACAAAAGGAAGAGAAGGTGGAGCACCTACTGAAGAATTATAGCTATAAAAAAAAAATTAAAAATTAATCAAGTTACAATGGGATTGTGCATCTCACGAGACAACCTCCTGCCTGGTTGTATTAATTACTTCCTCCATAAGGAATGTTGAACAATTACTATAGAAACAAGATCAGTTTTGATTGGCATATAGCAATCCTAGCAGGATGTTGTCATACCTATGTTTTTTTTTTAAAAAAAACATAGTGGCATCCATTCCAGACATTGCCAGCACAGTACACGAACACATAGAGGAATTACTGTTAGATATTAACTGTGTGTATTGAATGCTTCATTGCATATGTTTTAGAGTCTCATGAGAAAAATCTCAGCGTATGCACAGAAATGACATGTGTTGCCACCACAGCTGCTACAGTATTTTCACACTTTAGCATGCTGTCTCATGGCAGTCAGGAAACTACAGTTTTGTAAAAAAAAAAAGACAAACTTGAAATGGTGGATTTTGTTAGCCTTCTGTATGTTAAAAAAAAAAAAAAAACACAAAAAAACCCCACCCAAAACCAAAAAATCAAAAACTCAACAACTCAACTCACACCCTAATCTCTGCAATCTACCTCCAAAAATAACCAGCCAGCTATGCATTCTCTGCCGTCTGTCTCCCAGTATATCATCCCTTCTCACTTGACAAAAAACACTGCTTTTGGCCTTTTGTAAGAGTGGAGTGTAAGCTGTTGTGAAGTCTGGGATCCAAAATTGTATGGAACCACAGCTTTGCCATTGAAATGGCAAGTTATCACATTTAATGTCCATGCTTAGAATATATTTTCACAAATAAAGAAATACCCAAACAAGAGGTGCTTTAAGTCATTTTCGATTGCAAATAGATGGCCTGATACCACAAAGTAGGAACAAACTGGCATTGCTAAGATTCTTTTACCTCCCTCCACATGCATTGTAGTGTTTTTTTAATATACCAAATAGTATTTTATAATACTTTTAAAAAGTAAAATCTATGTTTCTTTAGAATTTTATAATAGGTTGATTTCAAAGCCCAAAAGCTCAGATCTAGTACCAAGAATAGAAACTGAGCCACTAATATGTGGAACAGGATACTCTCCATAAAGTAGCAACAAACCTTTGCTTCATTACCTCTTTTCAGTATGGTAGGATTGTAGCTGTTAATCTGTACATGGCAGCTTCCCAGGTGGAAAGCTAAATGCAGCTGTGCTGGCACCCCTGTTGCCAAAGAATTGCTAAGGACTTGGCACAGAGATCCTGGTATGTGTATGCTGTAGGTTTCATATAGCTTCTTTCCTCAGATAGAGCTATTCTTGGTTGGATACTGATTTTCCTTCAACCTCCAAAAGCACCTGGAAAGGATTTGGGATTTCCTATTTTGTAACAAGCTATGAAATTTCTGTGTTGATCTTGAAAAAGTGTGCCTAGTATTCTGTTGCATGAAGCATCAATAAGCCACACTTAGATCAATGGAGATTTGCTGTTCACACTTTTAGTGAATGCACTATGGTGTAACTACTGGAGTGGACTAGAAAAAGCCAGAAAACTTCTCTTGTAAGAATTAAAAAGGAATAGAAACCCACCACTGCCTCTGGGTTGGCAGAAGACAAGTTGCAAACAACATATTTTTACCCAGAAGAAAGTAGCAGATGTTCCTAGGACAGCACAGAGAGCATCTGGAGTGCCTGTAGTGATAGTAGCATAAGTTCTGCAGTTCTGACTTAATCTTACGTGCTTTAGTGTAAGGAACTAAAATCTTAGCATGACTTTGATCAATGAGAAAGACATAAAGCTGCATTTTAAACAAAATGTCTTTAAACAAAAGGTTGCAAATTTTAGGGGTTTTCTCTTGGAAAATATTTTGAACATGCTGCTATTCCTCTCCAAACCCTTTTATCTATAACAAGTGCCCCCATAACAAAATGGAAATACTGATGCCTAGAGGGTTTATGGTTTTCACATTTTCTGTTAAAATACGTACCCTCAGTCAAATAATGGAGTACTGGAACCATTTCTTATTTATTTTCTTTTAGCATTTAAAGATACAGGTCTTGATCATTGCATTGTTTCAATCCTGTGTACTCTCACTTCACTGGAATCAAAAGTGTGACACACAGATTTTGGCGAGTATCAGCTCTCACACCTGAAGTGGACATTGTTTTGCCTCCCAGTGTCAGAGCTGATGTAAGCTGTGGCTGTATTTCACTTCTCACCAAGAGGCATAGTGAGACTAAGAAGGAATGAGACCAACATAGGAAGGGGGCGGCTACTGCCTGCTTCCTGCCATACCAGCAACTTAGCAAAGAAAAATGCCACATTGGGCACCACTGTGACAGCAAGCAGGAGCAGAGTGGTTTGCTGAACCTGTCAAGCTACTTCCGAGCCTAGAGCACAACTCTTCAGGGTGAGGTTTCTTACCTATATGGCTGTATGACTGTTTCATTTTGTGAAGAGGCTCAGCCTGTCTCCTGCTCCTACAAGGATGAGGTGCACCATCAGCCTCAGCCAGGCAGACTGGAGTCATGGAAAAAAGTTTGGGGATTTTTTGCTTGTTTATTGGGTTTTGTTTGGTTTGTGGGGTTTTTTTTTGTTTGTTTGTTTTTAAGAACTTACATGGAAGTGTTTAATATTATAGAGAACTCACCTTCTGTCAGTTGACTGGCACTGCTTACGTTGTCACAAGTGAAAACAAGGCTTTCCCATCATCAGTGTTCATGCATCTGGAAAGAGATCCAACAACATGTTATTGGTTTTCAACTGTTTGTGCTCATTCCAGGTGCTGATTAGAGGACGGTGTCTTTACATGAAGTCTCAGCCCCCCCCCATATCAGTCAAGACTCCTCCTACAGCTGCAAATTTATTTTCATGGCATATTCTGCAAATGATTTGAAGGAATGTTAGGACATTTCCATCAAAAGTAGAGATGAGGGACATGGAAGACTGAGACAGAACAATAGAGATGAAGTCTGACATGCTTGTGCTGCAGCATCTAATTTCTCATAGCCTTATGCTAATGTCCTTTGTCTTTATCTATTCAGTACAGTGTTATTACTGTGATGATGTATGGTTAAACCAACAGAAACTTTAATTAAATAAGAAATCCACATGTCATTTTACCTATTACAGTGGTATGAGATTTAGTAGGCGTAAGCATTTTATTTCTGCCTCTGCTCCTTAGTATTTTTCCTAAAAATATTATCAGGTAAAATATTTTCCATGTACTGTGCAATTTTTTATTTGATAAATTCATATCCATAGCAGCTACCTACTGACTTAGTAATCAAATATATGAAATTATGTAAAATCAGTGAAGTATCAGGAAAACTCTACCAGCTGCTTTTAAGTTTTTGTATTTCTCTTCCAGTAGCTTGTAAACATACAGTAGAATTGCTTTTGTGACTATAGCAGAGGAATCACTGATGATTTATCAAGGAGAAGCTTATTATTAGTCTTGTCAAGATGACAACTTCATTAATTATACAGTGGTTTTGTTGATCATTTCATTTCTTCATATGAATAATTTAGAACTTTGATACATACAGTAATTTTCATTAAAGACCTTCATATTGGTCAGCTTGTCAGTTGCATATAGAAGACTTAAATCCCAAATTAAATATCTAGTGTCCTTTGCAATCTCAATGAAGTTATTGAACACTGTTGCTTTTCTAATCCTGCTACAGCAGTCTAAAAGAAATTACCAAAATAGAAAGTCTTATTGTCATAAGCAAAATTTTAATTGGTTTTATATTTTATTTCATTGCCACTAAATTTTTGTGACACAAGCAATGTTTCCCTATGTTCTTTTCCCTCTAATCCTTATGGCAAAGCAAGACGAAGAATTAAGAGCAAGACACTAAGGAACACATAATACATGAAATAGTCAAATGTTAACAAATGTTGGCAAGTAGATCTATATTACTAGTTCTTTAAAAAGAAGCATAAACAAATCCAGTATAATTTTATTCCTATATCTGTGATATGGAATTTCTGAGGACTAATCCTAAATGAACTATCAAACGTGGACTACAGTTTGGAGTTACTGCCTTTGAACAGCATTAATATGTAACTGTCACTTTTATTGTTGCATTGGATACTGATATTTTCCTCTCTACCACAGTGCCTGATGATGGATACACTGGTACATTTAAATACATCTCCATCTTTCCAACACTTGCTTTGAAACTCTTCCCTCTTTTTCATTTTTTCTGCTCTTCTATTTTAATCTTTTTTTTTTCCTCCTGAATGATAATGCAATTTAATCTTGTCTCACAGACACAGAACTGAGTAAAGCCAACAACTTTGTCTTGCTAAATTTGCTGAGTATTTATGACCACAGATTTTTTTTCAAAAGCTGATAAACAGAAACAGATTTTTTTTTCCCAAAAAATATACCTCTTAGCCAAATTAAGCACAAAAAATATTTAGCCTAGGAAATAATGAAATTCATATAGACTGTCCATTATGGGATCACAGTATCACAGGATCACAGGGTGTCAGGGGTTGGAAGGGACTCAAAGAGATCACTGAGTCCAACCTCCCTGCCAGAGTAGGTCCATACAATCTAGCTCAGGTCACAGAGGAACACATCCAGATGGGCCTTGAAAGTCTCCACAGAAGAAGACTCCACAGCCTCTCTAGGGATCTTGTTCCAGTGCTCTAGGACCTTTACAGTAAAAAAAAATCCCCCTTGTGTTGAGGTAGAACCTCCTGTGCTGCAGCTTACATCCATTGCTCCTTGTCCTATCCCAGAGAGCAAGTGAGAAGAGCATGTCCCCCACCTCCTGACACCCAGCCCTCAGATATTTATCACCATTTATTGAATCTCCCTCAGCCTTTTCTTCTCTGGACTATAAAGCCTCAGGTCCCTCAACATGTGATCCACTCCCCTAATCATCCTTGTAGCTTTCCACTGGACCTTCTCCAGCAGATCACTGTTCATCTTTAACCGGGGAGCCCAAAACTGAACGCAGTACTCAAGATGAGGTCTCACCAGGGCAGAGTAGAGAGGAAGGGGAACCTATCTTGATCTGCTGGACACACCCCAAGATTCCATTGGCCTTCTTGGCCACAAGGGCACATTGCTGTCCCACTTGTTACCCATCAGGACTCCCAGTTCCCTTTCCACAGGCTGCTCTCCAGCAGATCACCACCCAAATGGTACTGGTGCCGTTTATTATTCCTCCCCAGATGCAAGACTCTGCACTTGTCCTTGTTGAACTTCACTTGGTTCCTGTGTGCCCAGCTCTCCAATCTGTCCAAGTCTGTCTGGATGGTCACATAGCCTTCAGGTGTATCAGCCAAGCCTCCCAGTTTGGTGTCATCAGCAAACTTGCTGAGCAGACACTCATTCTGAACATAAATTAATATTCACATGCTAAGCATATAAGTTGAGTATTTTCCATGGAACTATTTCCTTTACCCATTGCAGATCTGATAGAGTATGTGGTCTACTTGGTTTCTGATTAATCAACTACTTCATGTTAAAGTCCTGCATTAACTCCTCATGTAGGAACAGGAAGCCAAGACTTAAACAGCAGAGGAAACATTTCTGAATGTTATAGATAATTTTAAGAATGAAAATTTACATTTTTTTAGAAATGAGTAAAAAGTGTGGTGATAAGATGAAGTCATCTAGAAATTAAACATTCAGAAACAGTGGTCAGAGTATTTGTCATATGTTACAATCATCTGTAGTGTCAGAGGTGGAGAAAGGCACACTCAACACTTTATTGGAGTAAGCCTTCAGACTCCAGATTTGGCTGCCTTCCAGTGCAAGGGCACATTGATTTCTCTCACTGTACATTCAGATTTTATCTCTTAGAGAATTAAGTCTCTTTCAAAAGAGATCAGTATCTTAAGGGATGCTGTCCAAACACACACATTTAGGATGTTTGAGGTCAGTAGATCACTTCTGAAGTTGTTCTAGATGATTAGCGAACAGCCATTCAAATACACCAGAGAGGCTCTGATACTTTATTTCTAATTGCTGTCTTGGTCCACGTGCTTTTAATACCAATCTTCATCAGACAAAAGCAGACTCTGGATCTTTCTGTATTTAGTATAATGCAAAATTACCTCAGATTATTGAAATGTAAAGTAAGGGTAGGCTTCCAATAATATCCCCTAGAAAGAGAGCAGGAACACAAACCTTGTTTAACTAACCCAGCTATATTGATCAACATATACTCAGAGAAGATCAGCAAGTTCAAGAGCCAAACCCAGCAAAGTATACATTCCTAATATTCCTTGTACAACATTAGGGTTGTACTTTTCTTCACAGATCATCTATATTATTAGGATGGATTTACTGCCCTGTAGAGAGTTAGTCTTCATTTAATGGATCTGTGAACACACTCTGTTAGCTAGCATCAGCTACGATTTTCATAAGAATCCTGTTTAGGCCTTTGTATCTTGGATCTTCATGTATATTGGCGGGTTTGGAAGTTGTGTAAGGCTTAAATCACCTGCAGAAGTAAGTGAATATAAGGCTCTACTAGCTCCGTGTGTTCAATTCAGTAATTTTTGGCATTGAGAATATTGATTGACTGGTGAAGTTTAGGTGGTCAGATGAATTTCTTCCCTGGGAAAGAGACTTCAGAATTTGCATTGTTTTTTTCAGTTCCTGAAAGATCTGACACTGTGTTCAACATTTTGCCCTTTTTTCTTTTGTTCTTTTTCTTACAAAATCTACACTGTCAGGGTCACTTGCCAATTTATTCTCTCTGAAACGTGACTTACGTGACTACTACTGGAGATGCATGGAAAAGCATGCCTGTTGGCCATGTCTTTTCCTTTAAGGTGATGGATGTCTCAAAATGCTTTCACTCCTACCCTAAAAAAAAATGTCTGGTGCCTTTACTGATGCCATTCACCATTCAGTCAAGCAGCCTGATGACAGTCTTTATCCTTCCTCTTGCTTCATTGACTACTAACAGTTTGATTCTGTCCCTCGTAAGGAATGCAGTGCAGTTGTGCCATAGTTCTAGGGTGGGAATTCACCATTAGTTATCTAGGTGCTAATTAATCTTATCTATAATGTCATAGCACATATGCAGAGGAGTCCTAGGGTGTTTGTTGATAATTACTTTGAGCAAGATAAGATGCAAAAGGAAATGGCTTCCACCAGTGTGAAATATGTTATTGAGGCATATCCAGTTGCAAACAAGAAATAACACACATATAGGGATATTACGAATGTGGTGTGGTTTCATACAGTATGTTCTCCAATACAAGATTCAAAATTACAATTTCTAAAGCTGCAGAACTACAGCAAACCCATACTTCAGCTTTTTTAAGTTTCAAACTTCAGTGAACTTTAACTTTTGCTAATGTGCAGTACATCTTATTAATGAGGTTGAAGAAGCAGAACTATACTCAAGCACCGAAGAAATTTTGTTTACAAGTAAAAGCAACTTTTCTACATATTTTATTTTAATGGAAAAGAGATTAAAACTTTTCAATTATGGACATCAGATACAGTTTCAATGGTGAATTCTCATACTGCTTTTGTCTCAAGATAATTTTTTTGTTTTCTAATTAAACTATAGAGATGCAGCCAGATACGAGGAACTGTGCAATTGAGCTGATCAAGATTAGCTAATGAATAAACAAAGAAATAATCAATGGAAAATGTTTACAAACAGAAGAAAAACAATTATTATGAAAAGTAAAAAGTATACTTAGTGAAGTAAATGTTTCATTGCGATAGATTTCCAATAATTTATTCTGCAATTTAAAATATTCTGAGGAAGTTCAAAGGAAAACTGAAAAAAATATATTACTGAATTAATATGTCTAAACCAAAAACCTTAGGCTAAAAATTCAAAGTTGTCTTGTTTTGGTTTTTTTTTGTGGGGTTTGTTTGTTTGTTTGTTGTGCTTGGGTTTTTTTGTTTGTTTCTTTGTTGGTTATTTGGGGGTTTTTTGTTTGTTTGGATGGTTTTGTTTCGCTTTGTTTCTTTTTTTGTTTGTTTGTTTGTTTGTTTTCTTTGTTTGTTTGAATATTGAGAAAATTAAATCATACAAACCTGAAGCATACTGGCATTTCCAAATATAAATGTTGTAATTAAAATCACAAAATCACAGCAAGCTAACTCTCTACAGGAAGGTCTTCTCTTCTTTTATTTGTAAGCAACTAAAAAAAAATAGATGGGGGGAGGAATTATCAAATTCTTTTATTTGACCATTTATACAGTGCAATGATCATTAATTGCTTTTAAAGTGGCCACCACAATGTAGACAAGAATTATTTCATTCCATGGAGTTGCATACCTCCTTTTCAGTTCCCAGCACAAGAGTTATGGATACAATGGAGTAAAGTAGTGTTCCTGGCTGGAAGCAGGTGCTCCTGTGGCATTTCTGTGTGCAGTTCAATCAAAGAAGCTTGCAGCAAACTGCAGCCACTCAGCCAAATTAATATCCTCATCAAGGTAGCACTACCCCCCACTGCAACAGTTCAAAAGCTGTGCAGAACCAAGGTAGCAGTCCACTTGGACTGCTTTTAGGTTGATGTGATGATGAACTCTCCTATAAAAGGAACTCTAATAATTCAAACTGAGGAATACCTTTCTGGATTACACAGGATAGGGGACAAAAGACTTATTTAGCCTATACATTGGTGGGTGAGAAAGGTTTTATATTCATCAACAAAATTATGTTTCAAATTTTCAGAAGAATAATTCTAGTAAACATCAGATTTGTAATTTGTGCACCAAGAAACAATGAATGCCATATATTTTTTTCTTCTAGTATTTAGAACTTTTTCTTTTTAGGTGTATGTATATATATGTGTGCATATATATACATATAGAGTATGTTTATGTACAGACCCACAAAATTTCCTCAAATTTCCATAAAAAAACATGTAACACCAAACAGCTTTCTGTAAACGCAGGCAACCTAAGTAAAGAGGAGTGCATCAAACTCAGCAGCATTGAAGTGCATGATAAATGTATGTGACATAAATAGTAGACTAGACAGCTGTAAAAAAGTGATCCTTTTTAGTAAACATTCATTTAAAAAGAAAACTACTTGAAAACACCACAGTGTAGATTGTCAGTATTGAAGTTCAGAGATGACCTGAAAGCAGAACTATCTAGAAAAACTGGGCCTGACTATTAGGGCTACCATCTTGCCAAGCTGAATTAGGAATATTTTCTGTTAACTTAAAATTATTGTGGCTTTGAGTCATGTTGCACTAGCTGGAGCCACAGAATGTCAGGAGCAATGTGGCAAACCAATAGATACCAACACAAGACATGTGGAAGCATGGGGAGAGTTTGAGTAGTGGGGATGAAGTGTTCTACACAGTTTAAATATTTTAAATATGTGAACTACAGAAAAGGATCTTGGAAAACTACTAATTGCTTATCCTTCTTCCTGTGCCTCATCTCTGATTTCCTTTCACATGCTCTCTCCACTTATTTGTACCTACTCTGCTCCTGAATGCAAAACTTTGGATTTCACTGCACTCTGCAATGCATCTACTTCACCCTTGCCATGTGCTTGTTATCCCAGTTCTGCTCTCTCTCTCTGACTTTCTTGTTCTCTTGTCAAAATGTTGATATGCACTGGCATGATTCCTCTGACAATGCTTTTATCTCAATGGTTTGTAGAGGGAAAAAAGGCAATCCTTTACTGTAAATCATTACTGTGTTTCATCCATCAGGAGGCCTTCCTTTGTTGTCCGTTATTGATTGTAATGTTGTGCCTAAATTTGAGCACTAATCCTGAAAACACTTATTTGTCTGCCTGGCTACTCGCCTCAGTGACCCCATTGACTGAAAAAGCAGGTTTGTGTGATTAAGAATAGTGGAATTTGGCATTTCATCTTTGTTAAATACAAAAGCTAGTTATTCTAGTTTTACAACACTTTCAGGAAGCTACCAGATTTTATATATATATACCAGCAACCATTTCTGATTTAACAGTTTAGAAAAAGTAAATAAAATGTATTTCCATTAATTTCAGTTTTAACTTGTCCTGAACAGAAAATACATGCCCTATGGATTCTGGATTGTTGCCTGCTTGAAAAAGCTTTCATGTGTCTGAATATGTGTGTGTGTGTAGAAATATGATTTATGAAAGTATTGATTTTTTTGTTAAATAATGAATTAGATGTCCTACCACAATATTATTTATCAAACTTTTTTGTCATATAATTAAATTGTCACATAATGGATTGCAGCCATATAGATCCATTAAATATTAAAAACTACGTATGACAAAGTTCACTTTTTCCTTTAGCTAACAACATATTTCCTCTGTTCTTTTCCATTAAGGTCAACAGTACTTGTTCTTCAGCATTATCATAAAAGTTGCAATATCTGTTTTTTAGGGTTAGAAAAAGTATTTGTTTTATAAAGTTAGAAAACAGAAGGCAAGAAGAGCTGTGAAGCTTGTAGATTTGCTTATTTTAGTTTGGAAGCTAATTCTTGGTGGTTCTAAGTCTGCTCAAACACCTTTTTTTTGCCATAGAGACAGTTACTCCATCAGTTGTGTCCAGATGTAAAATAATCAAGTCTGCTGAAGCGTAATAGAGGGGTTAATCAGACCAAGTTCTTATTTTGAAGATATTAAAGTCTAGGTGCAACTAAATTTTCACCCTTTAAGCAAGGAGCAATAAAGGAATTAAGAGGAAATATTTTCTCCCGCTGGACATTATTTGTATAAGTTGGAGCAGATAAAAGAAATGTCCACAACCATCTCAGATGGAGAAGCGTGTAGATAAGCTTTCAAGTAGCAGTAACTAAAACTGTGTTTGGGAAATGAAGTTGATGAGAGAGTGTATATATAACTGCATCCAATGACAGTCACTAAGTCACTTTTCAAGAGTAAGTCCTTATTGAAAGACAGGTTTAAAGAAGCTCTAACAGAAGAGAATGTTTTAAGAGTATGTTCTTTGCAGATATAAGGCATAATATATTACTGCACTTTAGTTGAAAATAATTTTGCACTCAAGGTAATCCTAGTGATCTCTTGTCTGGCAATGTTGCTGGCTCTCCAATAGAGCTTCCAAGTAATCGTTACAAAAAAAACAAACCAAAACAACAAACAAACCAACACTCAAAACAGGAAAAAGGGAAACCCCACTGCAGACAGTTTTTACCAACAACTTCTACCCCAGATATTTTGCAATAATAAAGAAAATATCAGTTGTGGGAGTACTGCACTGCGATGTCCAGTTGTCATTACATTGAGGTCTATTTCTATGTGCTTTGATCAGTGCTGAATGATGTGAGAATTAAACTCACAACTTTCTTCTCCTCTTCTTCCCAAAACATAGATGAGATGTTTCAATTTTGTGAATCCCTGACTCCACACTATGGCCTGTGTCTTTTCTTTTCTGCCAGAACTTTTGCAAGCTATCTATTCCCCTCGAGAAGAGAAGGCTTTGAGGAGACCTTATAGTAACCTTCCAGTATCTGAAGGGGGCCTACAGGAAGGCTGGGGAGGGACTGTTCACAAGGTCTTGTAATGACAGGATGAGGGGGAATGGGATTCAGACTGGCAGAGGGGAGATTTGAACAGGATGTTAGGAGAAAGTTCTTCACAGTGAGGGTGGCGAGACACTGGAACAGGTTGCCCAGGGAAGTTGTGGCTGCTCCCTCCCTGGAGGTGTTCAAGGCCAGGCTGGATGAGGTCTTGAGCATCCTGATCTAGTGGGAGGTGTCCCTGTCTATGGCGGGGGGTTGGAACTGGATGACCTTTGAGGTCTCTTCCAACCTAAACCGTTCTATGATTCTATGATTATTGCATTCCCAATATTGATTAATTTTCTTCTGCCTTCAAAGTCCATTATCATTTATGAGACTGCAACGTAAACTTTAATTACTGTAACTGGAGTCACACTAGGGATTTAAAACAAACTAATGTTGCACTTCAGGGAAGGAAGCGTGAGCAAACTTTAATATATACCGTGGAATAGAAAATGTATATCATAAAAGTGACTATATCTAAGTGTTCTGAGTGAGTTTCCTCTTGCCTAAATTTACAAGACTACAATCTGAATGTCTATGACTGAATTTGTTATCTAGAATTAATTTTTAGTTAAAAGAGATAAGCAGGCACTTCCAGAGGCACAAGATCAATTTCTTTGTCCCCTTTAAAATGCCTCTATTGATTAAAAAAGTACTCTAGACTACTCTGTACACAAAATCAGTTTGTAATAATAGACAGCAGTTTCCTCTGTATCAGCCATGCCGCCTGTTGTGGGAGACAACACCCTGCACTGACCAGCACGCTGTTGTTACGCTGTTACAGACTGGTCTGTACATTGCTTGTTAAATAATGGACAGTGCAATATACAGAAATACCTCCTTTATGTGCCTAATAGCTTAGTAATATAGAGAGAATACTTTACTTGGCATACACATAAATATGAGCATACATATATATTCATGCATGTACTGATATGTTCAATGGGAAATAAGATCATAATAGCACTGTCCTAGACCCACAACAGTTGCATTGTAGGTTTGACACCTTAGCCAAAATAAAACCAGTTCTAGAATAAGAGACTGAAGCAGACATGACAATTCAGGCATGAGTATAGCATGTCTTGCACCACTACTGTAATGACTTTTAGTCCTCAAATTTAAAATATAGGAAAGCAATGTGTAAAGGTTTGATTTGTACATTTTTTTTTCCTGAAAATCCAGGGCAAAATTTTCTTATGACTTACATGATTCTCTCAAAAGGATTATAAAAATGGCAATTGACCCCAGAAGAGAAATAATGTACTTTTGTAGGGGGTGTAATTTGAATGCCTACAGCTTAGGTCATTAAAAGACCAGTATTTTGTATACCAGTATTTTGTGGACAAAGAGTTCACAAGGTTTTTCTCTGCCATAACTGTGAGCTCTGTATCATCATCTTTCTTGATCTATTTTGATGAATGTGAGCTATTATTTTCTTTAAGAAAGTGAGATTATATACAGACTAGATTCAGAGTATGAAACTTATTCTAGTCTTATGATACACATGTAAAGGTATGGATGGGATATTTGTTATGTTTAAAAATTAGTATAGTTTATTATTGTTTATTTTAATATATACAATCTCATAGCATGACTTATTTTTAATCAGGTTCTTTGCATGGTCATGAAAAACATTACACAGATGAAAACACAGAGGCAATCTAGAACACTTAAGAAATAACTAGCAATAATACAAACATTAAACTATTAGAACTGGTCAATTACACTTCTTGTCCACCAGAGTGACTCGAGACGCTCCTTTGTGCTTAAGGCAGAAGGAACTTAGAATTACTTTGAGAGGCTTTAAGTGTTTCCTCATTAAATATTATCTCCAGAATTCTGGGGCTAAACTATAGTTTCCAGACAGTACCCAAACACTTGCAGGGAATTCTGTCAGTGTCTTAATAGCCATTGAGGCTTCTGGATCTTTCCAGGATCTAACAGGGTGCTGGGAGGGAGGAAGGTAAACTCTGACCTGATCCTGGTTTCTCTTGGATGACTGTACTTTTCAAGGCTCTCAGTCTCAGCAGAAGACTTGCAGATGTCCATATAGGCACAATATCACACTGGCTAAACAAGCCTAGCACATGAAAGTACTTAATGCTTATCCCCTGGTAAACCTGAGGCATGCCAAGTTCCCAGTAGACAAACCCAAAGTATCAGTGCTTGATATTATGCAGCAGGCAGAGCATGGTGGGTACAACAGCAGAGAGCAATAAGGCAGAGGCACAATAAGGCAGAAGCACATTGTGTTTTCCTGCTCATCTCCTTTTATGAATTCAGCCCAAGACTAATGGTTCTTCAGCCACAGAATAGCAGTTTGCCAAATTTCACCATACTAGGTGAGCTAGGGCTTTTACCCTTTTAGGGCAGAACACAAGTGTATAAACATGTGAGCGTACCCTGTTTACAACTTGGAAGAGACATGATGGCACCAAGCCTTTGCCTTCCTTTCCCACAGTTGTTTCCCCCATCAGCAGGAGAGAGGGGGAACAGGGGAATATGTCTGGGCAAGCCAGGACATGTTTAGGCCACTTTTGGCATTCCATGACAACACAGATATAGGGTCTCAACTCCCTAGATATTCTGACATTTTATATCTGTACTTCGTTCTAATCCATTCCTCAGCAAAGTACCTCAAGTAAGTGGCTGTATTGAGAAGCTGTGAGAAGCAGGACAACATGTTTTCCATTTTTCTTTTTGTGCTCCTTAAAAAAAAATTTGCTTGATTGCCTGTATTGTACATGACCTATTCACAGTAAGATTCTAGAAAATATTGAATCAAAGCTGACAATTTTCCAGTAAATGACTATTCAGATGATATATGATCAATCTTAAATAGAAAAAGCTAACGTACTTCAGAAAGATTTCAGAGGCTTTTTTTTCTCAGTCAGCAATATGGAAGATATTGCTGCTGTCTATCCTAGTGTGACTACAAAAGTCTCATATGGGTTTCTTTGTGATTTTTTTATTTCATTGTTATGTTGGGAGATTTTTATGTATGTTTGGCTTTCTTTGGTTGTTGTTGGTTTGTTTGTTGGAGTTTTGCTTTGGGGGTGTTTTCTTTGTTTCTGCTTTTTTTTTTAAATTTGTTGTTTGTTGATTGACATCCACAAGTGAACACCAGAGTATGAGAACCATAGCATTTTTTTTTTCAGCTGCTAGATATGAATATTTTCACATAGAGCTTTGGTGCCAGCTGGTTTCTTTCCTTGTGAAATAACTGTACAGGCATGGACAGAGTTCTGGAAGAAATAAAAAAAATTATAAAGGGACATTTTTTTCTTCTAAGATATTTTTTTTCCAGTTATTTCAATTTTTAATCTTGAGACATTGTGATTCCTTCCCACTCCAAGTCCTTCTAAGTTATGACTTACTCTATCCTGTCCTCAAAACACTGCTGAGTATTTTTTCTTGTTTTGCAGTAACTTGTTTTTATAAAAAGATTACTAGCTCCTGCAGCAATTTTTCTCTTATACAATATACAGTCATGCAGAATGTGAAGCGGATGCTGCTTTATGAGATTTATATGCCAGCACAGGTGAATTTTGAATTTTCTGGGATCAGTGCCCTGGAGAATATAATCATCAAAGGAGGTACAGCACAACCAGAGGCTTAATTAAGGCAGTATGAGAGGGGTTGTAGGAGGATTTTGAAAACATACTGTAGGAGGATTTTGAAAACACCTCTCCCTCGTGTCAATGCCACAACCCTGTGAAGAACATTGCTGGGTCTGGTGCAGTCATTGTAAAGGAAAAGGAGGAGTCTGAGGGCAGGAGTCTGGGACACCCCTGCTGCCCTCAAACCCATGTGTGGCTGCATTACGGGTTTCCTCCAGCTCACCTGGAGTGGAAGCATGTGTTTCAAGCTGCTCACTGGTGGTTTTCTTTGCATTGCCTGGGAAAACCAGCATTTGTGGCCTCACGGCAAATAAGCCAAGCTGTTGAACTGTGAACTGTAATTAACAAATGCTTTTCCAGAAAAACACTATGAGAAATGGGGCTAAAGAAGCATTATAATGTGTTGTAGAGTCTCTTAAAGGCAGAGCACTATGTATATGGGCCATGTTGGCAACTTTTAGTTTATTATTTGATTTTGATCTTGATGTTTCTGCTTTCTTGAAAAAGCCTGCTTTTAAAATAGGTTACATTTTGAGTATATTTTCTGTTATATTGTATCGATAGCTGGTTTTTATGGTAAATGAATGTTAGAATTGACTTTTGATACATTTTCTGCAAAATCATTAAATATCACACCTCACCTGTTAGATACCTGGCAACCATGGTATTAGCTACATGTAAATAGATAAGATTATTTTTCATTCTCTCTAGAGTCTAAAAGCAGTCTACCTCTATTACTTCTATGAAGTTGCCATAATAAATGATTGGGTAGATAGGGGTTTTGGTTTTTTGGGTTTTTTTTTGGTTGGATTTCTTTATCCTGTCACTGTTAATGGATGCCAAATAGTATGAAGTACATAAGCAACAATTCTTAATACATCAGAAAGAATTGAATGTCTAAATTGTACAGGGGGAAAAATCATTGACTTTGTTGCATCTTTTGCCATATTTCAATTTATTATTTTTAAGCTTTACCACATGCTACTAAGTATACTTTTGGAGATATTCTTTGTATGCTGCTAGTGATATTAAATGATGTGGAACAACCATTTGTTGGTATGTACACATGTAAGAATTGCTCTAGAAGGCTTCCTAGCTTGCAGGTTTTTGCCCTTGGCTTATTGTTTGAGAAATGATGAAAAAACATATGGACATGTGT
This sequence comes from Psilopogon haemacephalus, assembly GCA_013396835.1. Taxonomy (NCBI): domain Eukaryota; kingdom Metazoa; phylum Chordata; class Aves; order Piciformes; family Megalaimidae; genus Psilopogon; species Psilopogon haemacephalus. Next base: position 245,023 of record VWZI01001722.1, on the reverse strand, counting down.
CAGTATGTGCATGGCTAATTTCAAGTGTTGCTTCACACTTGAAGTGTGAGTTAATCTATTATGCAAAAAAATGGCACTTTTGATGAGGCCAGAAATGCCAGTGGGAGAATAGTGATATTTTATTAATCACTCTTTTTTTGGTAATTATTCCTGTAATAAAACATTGTAAGAGAACAAAAAAAAAAAAATCTATGAAAGAGAGTCTTATCTAGAAAATCTTAAGTGATTAAGATCAGGATTCATTCATGCTATGTAACTTTAAAACAGTTCCAAAAGCAGTTCGAGAAACACAAGAGTTTGAATACTTAAATACCGTTTAAATAGTGTCACTGTCATGCATCCACAATTTACACTTGCACACACCACCCATATCCCCATTATCTCTTTCATTTAACCAAAACATCCTACACTGCATTCAAATAAAGATAACCAGCAAACTTTAGTTTTGGTGAGAAGAGAATTTTTTTTTTTTTTTTGGTGAATGTTTTAGCTCAGGCCCAGCCTGCAGCCAAGCCTCATACAGCTGCTCACACAACTGACTAGCCCCTTTCCCACATTCCACCCCTTTACAAATGGGAGGGAAAATGATGAGAAAAAGGCAAACCCTCACATGCTGAGATAAGGAGAGTTTAACAGAACAGCACAAAGAGATAAAAACAATCGGGAGGAACATTAATACTAATAAAATAGTAGATACAGGGAGTGATACAAATGTGACACTGACTGCAATGGCCTGATCTTGTCATGAGACACCACAGCTGCCTGCTTCAAGCACCTACTCTTGTTCCAGCTAGCCCTTCCCTTATAAAGCAGCAAAGGCATCAGTATGATGTTGAATACCCAATTGGCTCGCTCAACTGGTTATCTTCACTGTGGCTCCTCCCAACTTCTTGCAAAAAAACCCCAGCAAACTCTGTCTTAAGGCCCACAGACCTTCTCTTCCCTTTGAGGACACTGAATAGAAGGGCTCAATAAGCATGGGCCAGAGCCCAGCACATTGTGATGATTTGTGCTTCTCAGAATTTGCCAGGCTGACAACAGACTTTTCCTAAGTATTTTACTAGTTTATCAGGATTCAGCACTTGTTCAGGGGTAAAATCCCAAAACACTAGAAGTGACCACTATCCTAAGCACTTGACCATGTTTTTCCACACACCTTGTCACTAGTAACTATTCAGCCTCAGCTGGGCGGTATTCTTGGAAAAGAATTCTACAACTTTTCCTGGGACAGACCTGGGACGCATTTGGGAGAAACAGCCACAAGGGCATACTGGCTTGGATGTTTCAAGGATCTCTCCTGTTCCATCAGTAATTGGGCAAAATTACTAATAAATGACAACATCATATTTAAATGCCAGCTAAATCTAGTGACATGACAGCAACATGATAGTCCTGATCTGTTTCCCCAAAATGATAAATATGACCACAAGGACCACACAGAGGACATAAGGATTTACATAAGAAAACCATATAGGTAAATGGGCCAACATTGTAAAGATGGACTATTTAGCTAATAAAGAAAATGCTTATAAGAGTTATTTTAACAAGCTTTGGTTGAATCTCGACCCTTTGGACCTCATGTTTGTGCCAAAAGAGCTTTTGTGGGTTCAGACCCAGCCAGCAGCCACTCACACAACTGTCACCCTAGCCCCAATCCTGTGGTGGAATGGGAAGGAAAATCAGGAGAAAAAGGCAAAGCTCCATGGACTAAGATAAAGAGGGCTTAACAGAACACATCCCAGATGGCTCTTTAGGTGAAAGAGGCTGTGTCTTGTCTGGTCATATTCCAAGTGGATCTTATAGTTTTTAATACAGAATTAAGGACACATCTCTAAATATGCACTGTGAATAAGATTAGTATAATCTACTTGCAGTGGCAGCACTTATACTTTGCATTGAGTCACACAACTAATTAGGAAGATAAAAGTAGTTAGCGGTAAAAGTGACTCAGGGTATGGGGAGGCTACTCACAGGTGTACATTTCCTCTACCAGTAGTCTTTTCATGTGAGCGTGACTGCATATGTACAGGATTCTTTACATCACATTAGCCAGTCTTTTGGCAATTCTTTTTTTTTTTTCATTATTTCTACTGTTACTCCCATCATTTTCATTCATCTTTATTAGCATAATTGATATCAAATTATTTTATTTCACTTGATTTTCATCTGATTTCCAGAACTTGGCACCTGTTCATCAAGTACATGAACTGATTTCGAAGATGTTACTACGTGTTGCATTTAGTGAAGAGCAAATTTAGTAAGAGATTATTCCCCTTGTATTTGTCCTCTCGTTAGATTAGAGGGTCTAGGGGTGACTGGACTTATCTCTTAATACATATGGGAATTCAGTGTCATAACTAGGCCCAACACCAGATGCCCAAACACCCTGTCTGCTGTAGGTCCATCTGCATCCAAAGGAAGCAGTCGAGTGCACAAATAGTACAGTTTATTTACATTCTTTAGAACTGCTCGTGATAAATACACGGAACTGAGGAGTAGCCAGGTAGTGCTAAAACGTTATTATCATTTAAAGCGCAAAATCTTCCATGGAATAACTCAGACATAACCAAAGTCAAAACTCTTACCCAAAAGGCAACCTTTCATGGGAAAATGAGGAGGGCAAACCCATCAATCTGTCCTTGCTGTTTGTCATTGAAATTCTTGTTCCTATTGTATTCATGAAACCAGGTCAAAATTTATGCCTTATATCTACTGATGCGTAGAATGCAGAGAATGGGACTGTGGTCAAGCCGTTATTCCATTATTGGTTCCACATGTATTTAAGCCAATTGACGGGTGGTTACTGGAGGAGTGTGCCTCCAGGCCCACTCAGTGGAGGAATAGGCTTCCACCTATTCTACATTCCAGTGCCATGCGTTTTAACAAGTCCAAGTGTAAGGTACTGCACTTTGGCCACAACAACCCCATGCAGCACTATAGGCTGGGGACTGAGTGGCTGGAGAGAGACCTGGGGGTACTGGTTGACAGCCCACTGAACATGAGCCAGCAGTGTGCCCAGGTGGCCAAGAAGGCCAATGGCATCCTGGCCTGTATCAGGAATAGTGTGGCCAGCAGAACCAGGGAAGTCATTCTGCCCCTGTACTCAGCACAGGTTAGGCCACACCTTGAGTACTGTGTCCAGACCAATCAGTACTTCTGTGATAACATATTTAAGAAGAGGCAAAGAAATCTACATAATCATTTGCATGACCACTTGTATGACCACTCTATCATATTCTGAAAATAGGGGAACCAGTTTTCTGCTACTTTTGCAGAGAAAGTGAATCTGTAAGTTTCATTACAAGGGAGCTCTTTTATGACTTTTTTTGCCACACTAAAGGACAGTCCATCAGGATATAAATACATGAACTTCTCAGTTCTGTGTATACAAATTTATTTAATTTTTTTAAATAACTAATTTTATTGTTCGCACACATCTACTATAGGGTAGTAGTGAAGTTAGGGTGATGTTAGAATCCAAATTGTACATGTTGGTGACTTTTTCAGACAGTCATTTGATTTAAATGAGTAAGAAGCAGATTGTATTTTTTAAAAATATGTTTATATATATATATATAAACACACAGTGGAAAGCCAGTTGCTTGCTTTTTGTTCATGCTTGGTTTTGGAATAATGAGGTCAAAGCTAACCAGAGTTTTGAAGACTGCACCAACATAACTTGTTTTCTAAACTAATCAAATAAAACAATAGTACAAATAAAAAAGGTATATTGTTGTTTTGGTGAAGTGACTAAAGATATCTCTCTATATTCCAAGGCAGCTGAAATATGACACTTCTAATTACTAGTGGCATGGAGGAAGAGAAACACACATCTACATTTTTTTCCCTGAATTTCATGGATTTCCTGCATGCCACACAGATGATCAGTGAAAATGCTGGTGTTCAATAATTCTGTTCAGTACTTCAAGGGTTTGCACAGATATGTTAATAATGCCATTAATCTTCTTCCTTTATATGTAAATCTGTAGCCCAGATGTTGCATCATTTGCAAATCATGCAATTAAAACATTTTATAATTTGCAGTTATGCAAAGGGGCAGTAGACTGGAAAATGGGTAAAATTGCTTGGCTAGGACATTACCATGGCAACACACTGACCTCTGTTCAATTAGTTACAACTGAAGATCCAGCTATTAATTATAATGGTCAAAAAAGGATATAATCTGAATCTCCTTTTACCTTTCTAATATGGACATTTCTCAGTCACCATAAATCTCTGACTTTAAGAGACAAAGCTCCAGACCTGAAACATTAAAAGTGATATTACTTAAATACTGATGGAAAGTGGAGAACAGTAAAGGGATCTCATTTATCAGCTATATTCAAGGTACTTCTTTAACTTTTTGTAGTCTAAGCACTCCATCAAGCAAGCTTCAAAGTGAGTATTCGTTATTGCTCATTTTAGCTATTGAAATCTATGTTATGCACGCCAGCAATTATCTCTCACTTTAGAAAGCTACTGTTAATTAGGGCCGAACTAATCACCATGGGACTTGTGGAAACAGATAGATGCCTCCCTTTGTCAGAGTTTTACATTTTGATGTAGCAAAGTTATTATTTTCTTGGCATTTTATCAATGAAAAGTTATGTGTTAATTATAGAAGACAATCCACTTTCTGATACTGGAGCAGTCTAACCACAGTCATATACCAATGCTCTGATTGGACAGTAAATATTTTGGTGTAGGAGCATTTTTGGGGAGGTTGTGCAAGGTACACTGATTCGCCACATCCCTTCACATTCAGTCAAAAAAAAAAAAAAACCCAAAAAACAAAGCCAAATTTTGAGTCTATGATGCATTAAAATTCTCCAGATCTATTGTCTTTTAAAAATAAATAAATAAATGTAAAAGTTTCTCATCAACTCTGTATTATGCCAAGCAGCAACCAGAAGAAGGAAGGGTACTGAGCACAATGACTTCTTCTGCTTTCCCCTTAAAGTTCAATATGTTCAATATTCATGTAATCAATGCTCATATGTATTTAGGTTATTCTTACAATGTGTGAGGTTGTGAGTTTTACTTGCTAGTGGTACTTGGTGGTACTTGATGGTTTGTAGATTTGGGTTTTCTTTTGTTGTTTTCAGGGTTTCTGTGTTTTGGGAAGTTTTTTGTGGGTTTTTTTTTGTTGTGGATTTGAATTTGGGTTTGGGGTTTTTTTGTTTGTTTTTTGGTGTGTGTGTTTTATTTTGTATTTTTATTTAAACACTTTGCCATTATAATTACTGATGAAAAGCAAGGAGCTAACAGAATGGCCTGACTTGGAATAGTCTCAAAATCAGTGAACTAGGTGAAAGTTTCTCTCAATATAAAGGCGTGGAAAAAATGCAGGATTTTGGTCTAACCAATTTTCAACATTTCTGTATTAGGCCCCTATAGATTAAAGTGTGCATTTAAATATGTATTTCCTATGTAATAGCCACCAAGAAATCTCACCCCAGAAGGTGTTTGTGCATTTTTTATGATAGTCATACCCTTCACAGATGGAAATGTATAAATTGTATCCCAGTTTTTGCAGCCTTGTACAGGACTCTGATATGAGGCAAGAAGTACAGAGCAGTTTGATACTGAATATTCCCTTAAATAATTTTGAGGTGATTTTTATGCAAGATACAATTTGCACCATTTAGAAAAAAAAAAAAAAAGTGAAATCTTCTTAGCAATCACAACTATGCTGCACAAAATGATGGACTACTACAGCAAGGTCAGAACTCCTCAGCAAGTTTGCAGATGACACTAAATTGAGCTAAAGTGTTGATCTGCTCAAGGGTGTGAAGGCTTTGTAGAGAGATCTAGACAGGTTAGATTAATAAACTGAGACCAAAGGGGTGAGGCTTAACAAGACCAAGTGTCAGGTCCTGCACTTTGGTCACAACAACTCCAAGCAAAATTACAGGCCTGGGGAAGAGTAGTTGGAAAGCAGGCAGATGGAAATGGATCTGGAGGTGCTGGTGGGCAGCCTGCTGAACACAAGCCAGCAGTGTGTCCAGGTGACCAAGAAGGCCAACAGCTTCCTAGCTTGTATCAAAACCAGTGTGTCCAGCAGGAGTAGGGAAGTGACTGTGTCCCTGTACTTGGTGCTGGTGAGGCCACATCTTGACTACTGTGTTCAGTTCTGGGTGCCATAGTAAAAGAAAGTCACTGAGGCCCTGGAGTATGTCCAGAGAAGAGCAATGAGGCTACTGAGGGTTTTGGAGGGCATCTCATGCAAGGAGCGGCTGAGGGAGATGAAGTTGTTTAGTCTGGAGAAGAGATGGTTAAGGGGACATCTTATTCCTCTTTACAACTTCCTGAAAGAAGGTCGGAGTGATGACAGTGTTGGTCTCTTCTCCCAAGTAGCTAGTGATAGAATGAGAAGAAATGGGTTTAACTTGTGCTAATGGAAGTTTAGGTTGGATATTAGGAAAAATTTTGTTACTGAAAGAGTTGTGAGGTGTTGGAACAGGCTGCCTAGCTAGCCGGTGGAGTTCCTGGAGCTGTTCAAGAAGCATGTACATGTAGTGCTTCAGGATATAGTTTAGTGGTCATGGCAGTTGGATTATGGTTTGACTCGATGATTTTAAAACTCTTTTCCTACCTGCATGTTTCTATGATTCTATGAATTGATGGCATAGCTGTAACTGTTGATTGTTGTGATTCTTTCCCCCTCTGCCTCCAAGGCCCTTTCCCGCAAGCCTCCAAAGTATTTGCCTGTGGACATAATTTCATTTCATAGGTCTACTTTGCAGTTGTGTAAGGAGCATATGAAACCTGTAGCTTGAAGACAGAACATGATAAATTACTTTATTAATGGTAGGGTTTCCCCTACATAAACTGCCTCTGATCCTTGTATAGCAGATGGCTCAAAGATGCAAATCCACCATGATGCATTTCTAAACAGTCTTCAAATTATTGGTGGTCCAGAATTGAACACAGAAACTTAAATATCTGTCTTTTCTTTTTACCAATTAATATTTACAGTATTTTAAAAAATTATTTATTAACTTGCTTTTTTTTCCCCTTGCAAACTACAGTCAGCTCCCTCTTCTCCACAAAACTATTTGCTGAACAAAACTATTGCTGTCTGAGATTTTAAAAAAAAAATTAATAACATAATGACATACATTTTTTCTTAATTTTTATTAAATCAATCAGAAAACAAGGAAATAGTAAATGTGGTTACCTGAAAGACACATACCTTTCCAGAATGTATATAAGACATTCACGTAGAAGAGATTTAGACCATTTAGTGAGGTAGATGGGGGGGAAAGTTGTTGTAAAGAGAGAGAAAAGAATTGTAAAATCTTTCTGCAACACAGAAAAGCCACTTCTCTCTTTTCCAAAGTAATCCTGATCTTTTCTTTGCACTGTCTAGCCTTCTTACAGTTGTCATTTGATTGCACACACAGAAGAATTTATGTTCTGAGTCAAAAGCACTGGATTTCAGACGGGGGTGTCTGGCAGTAGGCAAATTTGCTATTGTTAAATTCCGCCATGTCAGCATATTTCCCATATCATCTAAGTTATTGCTATCTGCTTCTACTTGGATTGAGTTTAATTAGTTTCCTACTCTTTTCATGAGACATGAGATCTGATTGAGTCTAGTTTCTCTGAGTCTGGGCTGTCTGAACATTTCAAGAATATCTGGTTTACATTTAATCAATATCCTTTTGTAGGCATTTAAATGTTTTCATGATGTCCCTTTTAGCCATCTGTTGAAACCCAGTAAGACAAATTATTTTTTCTTTTCAATGGGTCATTTGCAAAGCCTCATGTTTTACAGGATAGTAGTCTAGGAATGTGAGGTTCAAAACAAGAGCATCAAAATAAGTTACAGTTGGGATCCAGGAGCAAAATAATGGCTAGACTGTAATTTTCTCATATATCTGCCTCTTACTTATTTTCTTAGGCATAATTATATAATTGCTCACTTTTATTAACTGTTTCAAACTCTCTTGATTAACTGTTGCATTTATATGGAAGCAGACTTTAATTCTGCTGAATCTTCATATTTTTCATGGTTTCACTGTAAGTGCCTTGTCAGAGTCTGGAAGGTAGACCTCAGGGACTATGTCTATTTTAGGAAATAAATGGAGAAAATCTTGTCATCTGGTCCTGCAGATAAAAGGCACAGCACAGCTTTTTCCATGTGGTTAATTTCCTTCCTTTCCTCTCTTGTCCCCTTCCTTTCAAAAGAGAATGGCTTAGTTGATTCTGCCTGCTGAAAGTTTCGTGATTCATGATAGTCCTTCAAATTATGCCTGAGTGTTTTCTGGATGAAACTAGTTGCTACAGGCCAGAGGCAGTGCCAACAATTCTAGTGCTGGCCTGTTTGGTTTGCTGCCATGGGTGTAGCTATAGTTAAGCTCTATATCCATATGGGAGACTACAACCAGACTCAGCTCTAGCCACAGATGAAGTGGCAGGACACTATAAAAGCTGTACAGCAATCCTGATTGCAGCCAGAATGGATATATTCTGAATATCCAGAAGGCTTATTATTTCAAGCCTGGTACTTCTGGTTTCAAGTTGGCATGTGCTCTATTAGCTGAGGAAGCATAGCTCTCTTGCATCTGCCTGGAGAATACCATCTGCTGCTATCTTTTCATTAACAGATCTAGTAACAATAGCCATGTGTAGTTTTACACAAAGCTAAATTGTTGTCCTCAAAACCTCTCTTTGGAGTGCTTTTTGAATTTGGTGCCAGCACAAGTGAATAAGTCATGGAAGCTGAACTTCATTAATCAGCGAAAATATGTCAGTGGAAATACATCATAAAAGAATAATTTCTTTTTAAATTTAGCTTTTATCACAAATATATAGTAAGAAATGCTTGCTTGTAGTCATGTGTTACTACAAGTATATACATATGCATGCACACATGCCTACAAACATGTGTCTATAAATGTACAATATATGTATGCTGTAAGTAGTGTGTATTTTAGAAGTCCAGACTGCTATTTGCAGAAAGGTTAGTTGATTAGGAAGGTGGTGAAATCACTTTGCCCTGAAGAAAGGGTTTTGAAAGGAACAGAATTTATTGTGGCATATGGTGTATGGACTTTGTAATACCTACAAAGATGATATAGATTGTCCCATGACTACTCATCCTGCATTATTCATTACTGTGCAGAAGATATTCAGTGTTGACCCATTTCTCAGAAATATGTCATAACGATTTTTGCTTTCTCTGTCAAAGTAACATGACCAAGAATATGAGCTTCCATTTTAGCTAGCCTGTGGTCCATCTAAAAAGAAATGAGGGGATCTGCCTGAAAGCTTGTTCTGTGCTGCAATAGTAAGGTGAACTCTGTAATGCTGCACTTTCAAATGGTTTCTATCCATAGTTGAGCAGTACACTGAACATATGCAAAGAGAATCAGACATATGTAGAGAGGGGGAAATCAGTGTATAATGCTATACTAATAGATGCTCCCAATCATTTTGATTTCTTTTTTCTGCCCCAAAGAAATTGAACTACTGATCTAAAACTTAGGTTATGGCAAAACTAAAATCAGTTGAAAATAGTCCAACTTTCTTTGGAAAGGTTGACACACTGTGACTCAGATGTCTGTCCTGATATTGCTCTCATTTCTAGTAGTCACCCTACAGGCATTATCAAAGCAATTTAAACTACTGTACATTTAATTTGCAGTGACATAATTAGAACATTAGTAAACTTGGCTATCTAGCCATTGCAAGTCATACTCTGTGTACGTGATAAAGTTACAGCAGTACGAAGGCTTTGACACTTTCAGGAATAATGAGCTAGAAGTTAATGTTTTAGAACATTGCCACACTGCCACATACAAAAACTTTTTTCTTTTTTTTTTTCTTTCTAATGTACTCTAGACAGCCCTACAGTATGATCCTGTTTGCCGAAGTGCTGACACTGAAGCACTGTAAAGTGAACCAAAAAGGCAACACAGAGAAGAGAGTTGTGCTTGGCATACAAAATTACTCCCTTGCTAGATTAAACCACCACACTTGTTTCCCTAAACATCAGTAGGCATAGCTTAGACCCATCAATAGATTACTGACCTGTGCTATGATAACATTTCCATCTCTTGGAGTGCATGGTATGTGACATTTTGCAAGTATATTTAATGGAGGATGGGGGAAGGGGAGATGACGTTTATCCTGCTTGTTGGTGCGTGCTGGATGGGGCCAGGGGTATTGATTGGGCAGAAAACTCTACTGACTGATTGCCACCTCTCACTGTCTTTGAACTTTGTCATATCTGGATAAATGGAACAGTTTCCGGTGAGATCTGTCAGGTCTCAGCAAAACAGACACCATCAAAAGTGGAGGAAAATATAAATAATAAAAGAAGAAAATGTCTCAGTGCACTAAATAGCCACAGACAGGCTTAACTCTGTTGCGGGCTATTTGATTAAGAATGTAGATAACTGTTTGGAACAATAAAAATTTTAAGATCTTGTCACACACTTACTTCCAGAATGACTGTCCTTCCAGTTAGCCTCAGGTCAACATTAAAAGTGAAAGGTCAGAATACCAATTAACTTATCTTACCGATGAAAAGCTGCTCAGTTCAGGGATCTTATGTACCTCAATATTTTATTAATGTAGGATGACTTCGATCTACATTTACTTTATGAACTGATATAATTTTTTTAAAAATGTATTTTTATGTAGTTGGAAATAAACTGTAAGTCTGAATTAAAGATTTTGTTTTACTTTATTTGCATTTATTTTTGCCACATCTTCATTGTTGTCTAAAAGGTGAACCAATACAATATGAACTATTTAGTCACTAAATTCAGTCCGCTTTTATTTTTTTTTTTCCCCGTTTTGATTTGGTGGCTGAAAAATGATTGTCATATTGTACACTAACATGTTCTGAGAAAATGTTTGTAATACTGTAAGTAGCATATTCTGAAAATAACTTTCCTAATTAATAGCAATTTACAAGTTCCCTAAAAATTTAGCAAGGAGTCCAAAAAGCTAGGGATGTGTAAAAATATAGCTGGTTTGTAGGAAAGCAAAGAGTGTGCATTTTCTCATTTCGTCATCTGGAAGTTCACTGAAGGGTCCTAAAAGAATCCTGCACATAATATTGAAAATAATTCTGAGGTTTTCCTTACTCTCCACTTTTCCTCTCTCCCACAAGGATATCCAAGACCTGCTTCAAGTCCCTGCCTTACACTACAAACTTATTAACTTACTTGCATTCTTAAGGCCCTTACATTCTTGGACAAATTCCTGATTTGGGGGACTTTTATGTCTGTGTGCACATATTGATTAACTTCTTCAGAAACAGGAAATGCATTCACAGGATCACAGGATGTCAGGGGTTGGAAGGGACCCAAAGAGATCATCAAGCCCAACCTCCCTGCCAGAGCAGGACCATACAATCTAGCTCAAGTCAGAGAGGACTGCATCCAGACAGGAATTGAAAGTCTCCACAGAAGGAGACTCTATAGCCTCTTTGCGGATTCTGTTCCAATGCTCTATGACCCTTACAGAAAAGAAGTTCCCCCTTGTGTTGAGGTGGAACCTCCTGTGCTGCAGCTTGCATCCATTGCTCCTTGTCTTAACACAGGGAGCAAGTGAGCAGAGCCTGTCCCCTCCCTTCTGATCCCCAGCCCTCAGATATTTATAAACATTTATTAGATCCTGTCCCAGTCTTCTCTTCTCCAGACTAAAAAGCCCCATGTCCCTCAGCCTCTCCTCATAAGGCAGTGCTCCAGTCCCCTAATCATCCTCTTAGCCCTCTGCTGGACCTTCTCCAGCAGATCCCTGCCCCTCTTAAACTGGGGAGCCCATTAACTACAATCGCTTCATGTTTTCACACTGAAATAGTGCTGATAAAAAATATTTTCCCAAGTCCTTTTATGTGCAACACAGGACACCTACACTCATCTTGCTGCAAACTCACAGCTTTGCCAGAAGTACTACATAGCCCCTTTCTGCCTTCTCTAGCAGAAAGGCATTCCTGGACATGCTCTGTGTAATGACCACCACTTCCCATTAAGCATTATCCAGTACTCCACTCAGTGCAGCAGCCTTAGAGTCTTAACTTCTTTCCTCAAACATTTTTTTTTACTGTATGGGTTTTGCTGTTCCTGTGGTAAACTGAGTGCCCTAGGCTCTTACATTAGCTTATCAGGTACAGTCATTCAACTAGGTACAAGGCCTCAAGTACAAAACAGAGCAAGAAAGGAAAAAGCTAAAACTTTTAGATATTGCTCTTCATTCACTCCATCTGCTTTTAGCCTGTCTTCCACCCTGCTCCAGGAGATACAAGTGGCATGCCCTGCTTTGGACATAAGAAGAGAAATGTATAGGCAAACTCTTTGCTTAGTTTCTTATGGTACTCTGTGAAGATCATCATGTTTTGCCATGACAGACCTCTTCTTAGGCAGCTTCTGAGATATAAGCTGTTTCTTGGCAGTCCAAAAAAATAGATGACTTAGCTGTGTGACCTCTTTTGGACCTCAAACTATTTTGACAGGAATGGTAAATCTTTAGAGGAAGGGCTTTAAACAGTGTCTCAGAAATTACTCTTACACAAACAATCTGCGTCCAGATAAATATTTAATCTACGATGCCGAGGCTGAAATGGCTTAACTGGAACCAAGAATCCAGGTCCCCTCAAAAGAGACAGCTCCATATCATGTGAGGTAGAATTTTGTTGCTCCAGTCTGTCTCTCATCTGAATGAGCTGTTCCCACTACTAAATTACAGATACAAAGAATTGAAATTCCGTTGCTCTCTACTTAGAAAACCCTTGAACTAGAGACATTTAACCTGCTGTTTAAGAGTTTAGAACTGTGACGTTCCACTCCATTTAACAGAAGCACTCACATTTAATTAAAATTCACAGCTATCTAGAAACATGCAAACATTAACTATCCACAGTGTTCAAAGTGTTAGGGAGTTAAGGCTGAATTTAATTTTATTTGAACACGCACACACACACACAGGCACCCCCACTTCCCCATCCCCCTAGTCTCTTTTTCTCTTCAAAATAAGTAATGCTGTCTTTTTGTTCATTCTCTAAAAAGCATCTTTGTATATCTGCTGTTAGACCATATATCAAAACTGATTTTGTAACATTGTGTGATGATGTGGATAAGGTTGGTTTCTGAAGATTTATACAATCCGAACAGACAACAACATACACCTAGTATATTGTCTCATCAGCAAAACTTAAAGTCTTCTTTGTTCTTCCAGTGTTATGTTATGTTATATTATGTTATCACTGTTATGTAGCTTGCAAATTTCCATATTTTTTTTTAATTAAGTTGTGACATTATTAACAAAGAATTTGTATTCATCTCTCCACAGCTTTCTTTCTAGGGAATTCCTACAATTCTTTAAACACTGTTTTCAAGAAGATATAAAATATGTGTATGTTCCCTGGCAAAGCAATGTTCAATTGCAAAGCTTTCTTAGTAACCAAGTGATGGATTAGTTCCATGAAAGAAGCAAATCAAATAAAATGACAAGATCTCATGCAAATGTGTTAAAAAATAAAGGCTGTTTTTTGGAAATAATAATAATAAAACATCTTTATCTGAAAATGTAATATGCCCTTAGGACTCAATATTCAATGCTGCTACATGAATTAAATTTTGGAATGGCAGGATAATCAATATAATAACTGCTTCCTCATAAACAGCACCAAAGGTATGAGGAGGTGTTTGTAGGAGAAATGTATTTCTGTAGGGTTAATATCTTTACTAGTGTTTCCTTCTTTTTGTAGCAAGAAATACACCTGTCAGCACAGTTGGACTGCATTATTAAAAAAAAAACAAAAACAAACAAAAAAAACCAACCTTTTTTTTTGTGTTTTGAGTCACTTGTGTTTAATTATAATATGTCCTACACTCAGAGTACATCAGTGCTGTACTTAGTGCTCTGAAATATCTATGGCAACATCCGAATCTGTTTTATGGTTGCTTTGGCTAATGCAAACACCTTCCACCTCTGGAGCTGAGGAAGGAAATTCCCTTACTAAACACAGAATAGTGTTTGGTTTGGAAAAGAAAGTGAGGCAAACATGGCTTCTGGCTACGGTTGAATTCATTTATGAATGACTTTACATATTCAGTAGATGGAATAGGACAGAAAAAAATGTGTAACACAACTCCACTCTTTCTTAGGATAAAATTCTCAGATGTTTTAATTTGCTTCTTGAAAATAATCAAAATACTATTTCCTCACCTCCAAAAGGTGAGGTCCACAGAAAAGGTGCAAGTTCAGGTATGTCTCATTCATGTCTTTAAAATGAATTCTTAAGTGCTGTATTGATACAAGTAATTCAAGTAGAAGTAGGCAGGCTTGAGTTGTGGGTATGCATTCCGGCATTTGGTTTTGGGCTTTTAAAAATTACCTTCAGGGTTTTCAAACAGTTTTAAACACTTAACCAGTATAAACTTTGTAGCAAGTCCAAAAACAGCATGGCAGAAACTATTACAACCCCATGGTTGTCTGCAGCTGTCACCACTCACATTCTGCCTGCCTGCCTGTAGACTCTGAATTTAAGGTTTTTAAGGACTCCACCACTTTAGATTGCACAGCTGCAGTACAAGCAATGCACACCTATGGTAGCACGGGTGTGGCTGATTCCTCCCAGCCGAGAAGGCAGAGTCTGCTGGATAAGACACTGTTACTGGCTGCCAAGAGGCTGGAGCTGAACAGAAGCTGATAACCCAGATGTGAGCAAAAATCAGATTTATTTATGCCTCAATAAGAAGAAAGAAGAACTTCTAATTCTGGTTGGACCTTCTGGGATGGCTGACTGCCTTAAAAAATGAACAAAATTAGGGCATATGTCACGTGTTTTGGCCTGGCCTTCTCTCCGGATGCCCCTCTAAGCTCTCACGGGTCCAGAATAGATATGACAGATGGCTTAGGCTGTGGTACTCACTCCAGGCAACCCTTCCTTGCCAAAGGCCAGTAAGTTCAGTTCTCTAGGTCACTACTGCTTGTCGTTGGAAACATCTAAGAAATTTGTACATTAATAAATTGAATACAAATACCTGCAGCAGTTTGGCACAATTTATCAATCTTTTATGTGCCACTAAGCATCAAATAACACAATGTAGTTCATAGAAGACATTAATTCTACAATCTGAGGATGTTGTTTGTTCAAGAAAGCTGAAGTTGGATTCAACAGCATCTGTTTTTCAGTTCTGCTTTCATCTAATTTTACAGCTGGATTGTCTGAGCCACAAGAAGGTCAAATGATTTGCCCTGACTCTGCCTATGAATTTATGGCATATGTTTGACAATCAGATCCCATATGCTTGCCAGAAGTGTTACATATTTGAAATGTATGGTTAAAAATAATGCCTTTTTTTCATTAGGAGAAAATGTTGCTACTAAGGTGGGTTTTTTTGTTGTTGTGGTGCTAAATTAACAATAAACGGGAAACACTAACTTGGGACTAAACTTGTGCCGGTATTAAATATTTTGGTGATTTTTTTCTTCTTCTTTCTATGGTGATTTTAGGAATAAAATCTGTACTGTAATTTATGGCAAGTGGTGAATTTGACTGCACAGCACAGAAAAATAATTCATTTACTTCAAATTTAACTGTTGTGTCTTGAATCTATACCAAGTATTTATCATCCTGGATATAACATCCATGACATATTTCATATTTCACAGTCTTGTCTTTGAGAACCTTCTTACACACAAAAGAAATGAGCAAGGTGGCAGAATGTTTCTTTAACGGTTTCTTCTTTCACTTTTTTTGAGGTTTGTTGGATTTGTGGGTTTTTTTTTTATTCCCAGGTGGGGAAGAAGATGAGGAGAGCATTTCAAGGTATCAAATTTGGTTTGAAATTTGATTAATCGTGGTGGTTCTGCATTTTGGGATTATGTAAACTCTATTAACTGAGCCTGGGGAAAGCTTACCAGGGGTCACTATGATGATTAGGCATCACAGGGTCTATGTGGCCAGGAGTCACAGCTGTAGCTGATGAGCTGAGGAGCAGCAACATGCAAACTCTCCCCAGCAGTCATTCACAGGGTTTACCTTGTCTACAGTGGATACTCAAATGCCATCTGGGAGTACCTTTAATTTAAAATACTGTTATATTGACCATGTGGATTAGGCTAGCTGACTCATTCTGAGCAGCAGTTCAAAATCTCAAAAATTTCTGTGACAGTACTAGTGCTAAGCTTTACCTTTCCATAGATACCATTGCCTCATGTTTTAATGCTTTATACTCAATTATGTATCCCTAGGAGTATACATATCTATATTTAAAACTGCTCAGTTTTTAAGACTCTTTTCCCCCATCTTTTCTCAAAGCTCAACAGACTAGACATCAGTTCTAGCCATGCTCTCCATTTCATTCTGATTTGAAGGGCAGTGGCTTTGGTGTGGCATTTTGAAGTGCTTTTTGTGTGTTTGCTATGACTGAGAAGTGGTTCACAGTATCCAGACTCAGGGAGGCTGCACTAATTTTCACTTGCCAAAACAAAACAAAACAAAACGAAACAAAACAAAACAAAACAAAACAATGAACAAACCTGACCAACCAAAGAAACCCTAAATGCCATATATATATATATATATATATACATGGTGTAATATAATCATAGAATTGTTTTGGTTAGAAAAGATCTCTAATATCATTGAGTCTGACTGTCAACCTAACACTGCCATGGCCATTAATCAGAGTCCCAAAGTGCTATGTTTACATGTTTTGTGAACACCTCCAGGGACCCCACCTCACTCCAGCCTCCTTTCTGGTTATTGCAATGAGATATTCCCTCACTAATATCTCCTCTTCTCCAGATGATTACTGCTGTCAGAATTTGGAAGGTCCTGCTGTCATCAACATTACAATTTAAGTAATGCATTGCTGAGATGGGATTGAAGGTCTGAGATATTGTCATAGTATTGACACCAATCATAGCTAGAGAGTAGCACAGTAAATCATAGAATCATAGAATCATAGAATGGTCTAGGTTGGAAGAGACCTCAAAGATCATCCAGTTCCAACCCCCTGCCACAGGCAGGGACAGCTCCCACTAGATCAGGATGCTCAAGACCNCGCTCAAGACCTCATCCAGCCTGGCCTTGAACACATGCAGGGAGGGAGCAGACACAACCTCCCTGGGCAACCTGTTCCAGTGCCTCACCACCCTCACTGTGAAGAATTTCTTCCTAACATCCCGTTCAAATCTTCCCTCCACCAATTTGAACCCATTCCCCTCGTCCTGTCATTACAAGACAGAATCTTCCTCTGCTTTGTACTTTTTACCTGGCTACAAATGGATGTGCAAAATGGTTTGACTCAAATATCATCTGTATTTCTTCTCATCTCATAATTACTTTTGTGGAGGTAACAAACATTGCTGGCACACTTAATTAACAGCAATGGAGAGACGAGAAGCTACTTGATGCAAGTAAGGTCTCTGTTTATTGTGTGCAAAGCACCAACTTATATATTCTAAAACTCAAAACTTTTACATGATGTGTAATAATAATTGGTTAGTGTGACTGTGTACAGGAAGCAATTGGTTAGTAATGCATTATTGGGATGCAACTCCTTATTCAGACACAGCTTACATTCCTTTTGCTTGACACTGCTTAACTTCTAGACACTCATTATCTCTAACAAAAACATCTGCCAAGTCTCTGCTCTTTGTGTCTTTTCAGACCTTCACATTATCTATCTCTGCTTTAATAGTAGTTTTCCACCAGCTCAGTTGCACCCTGTACCCATGGCTTTCATCCCACTAAAGTCAAAATATCTCCACACACCAGTGTCTCAGTACTGTGAATAAAGTCTAACAAAGCATTTCCTACACTTAATAACTTTAAATGCAATACTTTAAAAATGTATTTATTTTTAAATAAAAAAATATTTTTTTTTCTCAACACAAATAAGTACATATGCTAGGCAAATGCCAGCAAATTATGATCTTGAAACTATAAAGGACAATGAAGTAGCAGTTACTTAGAGCTGTGCAGGGACCTGAGCTCCTCTTGATAGAGCTCTCTAGGAAGGCCGTTGTGGTAAATAGGTTTAGTATGCCTCATTGGAGAAGACAAAACTGTTAAAGTTCTAGTAAGAAATATAAAATTAAGATTTTCTTGATGTTGGGACACTCACATGGTGATTTTTTATTATTTTTTATCTTCAGGCCTTTTCTGGAAAAAGCAACTATTGTAGCTCAGAAATAAACATTCTTTTTCAACAGATGAACCCTATTCTAGAATAACTACAACTTAATGTTACATGCCTTTTACTTGTTTTCTCAAGCAAGCTCTCACCTGGTGTACTTCAGCGACCCTCAGATTTCCTTTTAGGCACTGGATACACATTTTGATACTTGAGTGTTTAATGGAGGTTTCATATTTCTTCCTTAATTAATAAGAACATTGTCTCAGAATATTCTAGCTGTACGACAAGTGGCAATTGTTTTAAGCTGAGGAAGAGTAGATTCAGACTGGATCTTAGGAAGTTGTTCAGTATGAGGGTGGTGGCAGTCTGGAATAGGCTGCCCAGGGAGGCTGTGGATGTATTCTCCCTGGGACTGCTTAAGGCCAGGTTGGATACAGCCTTGAGCAGCCAAGTCTAGTTGAGAGGCATTCCTGCCCATGGCAGGGAGGTTGGAGTAGATGATCTCTAAGATCTCTTCCAACCTAAGGCATCCTGTGATTCTATGATACTTAGTTCCAATTTAAGTAGTGATTAAAAAACTCTGGCTATAGAAAACTTTCTTGGTTTACTTCCAAATATATTAGAATGNTTTTAAGAAAAGTGTTTCAGTATAAGCAATGAAGTAAAATCCTGTTACATGTTGGACTGAATGTATTGTATTGAACTCCACTAAATATAACTGCAAATCCTTTGAAGTCAAGTACTGTACATGGGCTGATCTTTCAAAGGAAGGTGTTGAAGCTGCTGACAGCATACCTGGTCCCCTCAATTCAAGAGAGATGTTGAGGCACTGGAACATGTCCAGAGAAGGGCAATGAAGCTGGTGAAGGGCCTGGAGCACAGCCCTATGAGGAGAGGCTGAGGGAGCTGGGGTTGTTTAGTCTGGAGAAGAGAAGGCTCAGGGGTAACCTCATTGCTGTTTACAACTATCTAAAGAGAGGTTGTAGCCAGGTGGGGGGTGGTCTCTTTTCCCAGGCAACCATCAATGGAACGAGGAAACACAGTCACAAGCTGTGCCAGGGGAGGTATAGTCTGGATATTAGGAGGAAGTTCTTCACAGAGTGAGTGATTTGCCATTGGAATGAGCTGCCAAGGGAGGTGGTGAAGTTGCCATCCCTTGAGGTGTTCAAGAAAGGACTAGATGGAGCACTTAGTGCCAAGGTCTAGTTGTTTAGATAGGGCTGGATGATAGGTTGGACTGTATAATCTTGGAGGTCTCTTCCAACCTGGCTGATTCAAAAAGCTCTATAGGAGAAGTACCTTATGGTAATATTACCAAACAATTCTGTTTGGAGGTGGTTTTGGGTTACTTGGTAAGAGCTGTTTTCAGATTTTTGCTTTTTAATCTGCCTGACACAAAGATGTGGAGCTAGGCATTGCTTTGAGAGCAGGGCAGATTTTTTCCATAATACTTCCTGATCTCTCAGTGTTTCCCTAAGCTGTCTTTCTGCATATAAAATGTAATGTTATTCAACAACCAGGCTTTATTTTTTTACAAAAATCTACCCTATAATAATAATAAAAAAAAAAGAAATCATTATACCACACAGCAGATGTATGCATCTTAGATATACATCTTCATGGGCTCTTGAAATTACATAGAAGAGTGATATTGAAAACTTGAAGCAGTTGAGAAAAAAGAAATCTTTAATGTAATGGGTTGTATGCTTATTTTCAGATCGCATTAAGTAAGAAAGGGCTATGTTACTATTTTTAAATTCCAATTTTAAGTATTATAAACTTAAGTATATTAAGCAAATTAAATGGTCTGGATTTTGTGAAGAGCTTGTAGAAACTGTAGTTCTTTAATTCCAAAAGCAAGAGCAATTGAGATACAAGCTCCATTTAATTAGAAATTATGAGGTGGATAAGATGAGAAGAATAGCAGGATTTCCTTTCCACTTATCCATTTCTAATAAATACCTGTTTTGACAGCAATAAAGCCATTTTAAATAGTTAATGTTACATGAAACTTCTATCTTATTTATGTGGACTGTTCCCATTACATTAAGGAGCCTGTGAAATGCTGTACCTAACAAGGGTCTATGCTGGATTTGAGAGAGATGGAGATGGAAAATTAATTCTAAACGCTTGAGAGAAAATCCATAACAGTGTTCTTCCCCATAAGCCCCCATGAGCTTTCCTTCAGATTATTCTACTTCCAATTCATCAAATATTTTCTCTGAAAGACCCAAAGTGTCTCTATCAAATCAGAGATCTCTCATCTTGCTAATCTTGGTAAACCATGCCTAAGACTTTGTTGCTTTGCAATGGGGTATACACATGAAAAGAATGCAAAGGAATTCTGTGGGAAAGGTGTGTAAGATTTCTGAATTGGAAATTATGTTTTGTCTTCTTGTTCTAGAAATGCAATTTCTAGTTTTCTACCTAAATATACCTAGTGCGTTTAGGCTATGCCTGAGCACTCTCTAAACCTGACAATATGTCTCCAGTAGCACTGCACCAAATATTGCCTATGATAGAGTAATCAGCAAGATCATGGAGCAGATCCTCCTCAAGGCTCTGCTAAGGCAGATGGAGAACAAAGCAGAGGTGCCTGATGATAACCAGCATGGCTTCACCAAGGGCAAATCATGCCTAACAAATTTGGTGGCTTTCTATGATAAAGTCACAGCAGCAGTGGACAAGGGAAGGGCAACTGATGTCATCTACCTAGACCTGAGTAAGGCCTTTGACTCTGTCCCACATGACATCCTGGTCACCAAGCTGGAAAAACACGGACTCAATGGGTGGACAACTCACTGGATAAGGAATTGGCTGGATGGTCACACACAGAGAGTGGTGATCAAGGGCACAATGTCCACCTGGAGACCAGTGACAAGTGGCGTCCCTCAGGGGTCAATGCTGTTTAACATCTTTGTCAGTGACATGGACAGGGGAATTGAGTGCACTCTCAGCAAGTTTGCAGATGACACCAAGCTGTGTGGCACAGTTGACTTGCTGGAGGGCAGGGATGCCATCCAGAGGGACCTGGACAGGCTGGAGAGGTGGGCCCAGGCTAACCTCATGAAATTTAACAAGGCCAAGTGTAAGGTCCTGCACCTGGGTCGCTGCAATCCCAAGCACAAATACAGGCTGGGTGGTGAGTGGCTGGAGAGCAGCTCTGAGGAAAAGGACCTGGGGGTCTGGGTGGATGAGAAGCTCAACATGAGCCTGCAGTGTGCACACACGGCTCAGACAGCAACTGTGTGCTGGGCTGCATTAAGAGAGGCATTACCAGCAGGGCAAGGGAGGTGATTCTCCCCCTTTACTCTGCTCTCTCAGACCCCACCTGGAGTACTGTGTGCAGTTCTGGAGCCCCCAGCACAGGAAGGACATGGAACTGTTGGAGAGAGTCCAGAGGAGGGCCACAAAGATGATCAGAGGGCTGGAGCACCTCTGCTATGAGGACAGGCTGAGAGAGTTGGGGCTCTTCAACCTGGAGAAGAGAAAGCTTTGAGGAGACCTTATAGTAACCTTCCAGTATCTGAAGGGGGCCTACAGGAAGGCTGGGGAGGGACTATTCACAAGGTCTTGTAATGACAGGATGGGGGAAAATGGGTTCAAACTGGCAGAGGGGAGATTTGAACGGGATGTTAGGAGGAAGTTCTTTGAAGTAAGGGTGGCGAGGCACTGGAAGAGGTTGCCCAGGGAGGTTGTGGCTGCTCCCTTCCTGGATGTGTTCAAGGCCAGGCTCGATGAGGTCTTGAGTGACCTGATCTAGTGGGAGGTGTCCCTGCCTATGGTGGGGGGTTGGAACTGGATGATCTTTGAGGTCTCTTCCAACCTAAACCATCCTATGATTGTACGATTCTATGATCTCTGAGTGTAAGAGTCCATAATACACTTCACTCATCAGATCATGTGCCTGTGTGTCATACATGACACAAAGAAAACTTGTGTGCCAGAAGAAGCTCTACAAGAATGTAAAATGCATTAAAGTGCTTAGCTGCCAGCAGTGAACATCTGTGTGAAATCATCTCTTGTATCTCATTTGTGATCCTAGAGAAAAGCCTAATTTTTTTTTTGGTGGGAATTTAGAATACAGTGCCAAAATATCAGTGATACAAGTGTGGTAGTTACTTTTTTTTTTAATTATTATTTATTTATTTTTTAATTATTTTTTTAACAGCATATGTATTAGTTTAAGCTAGCTCCCATGAGTTCAAAAGCTCAATAAATGGACTTAATTCAATTTGAAACTAAGAAATTAACTTTAATAATAAATAAAATGTATTTTAGTTAAGGGTAATTACAGAGGATATGGGGAAGGGACAAACAAAATACAAATTATAGGTATACAACCAGTAGATGAGAGTGGATGGAGTTGAATCCAGGTGATGAAGTTAAAATTGGTGGTGTATACAGATGGGTGCAAAATGATGATGATGGATACAGTGAGGAGAAAGAGTTCCAAAGATGGTTGCTCTCCCCACGTGTTTGCTGGAGAGCATGTGGTAAATGGCAGCAACAGCAGGAAAGCAGGACACTGGCTGATAAGGAATGCAGGAGCAAGAGAGAGAACTGTGAAGTTCATCTCCCCTTTATAGAGGGTCCCAGCAGGAAGTGGGACAGGCTAAATATGACACCTGGGGGGGGCAGGTCAGACCACCCCTAGGGAGGAGTCAAGATTCATTTCAAGTAAGCCCTGCCACGGGAGGGGTTAACCCTTAAGAGCACATTAAAAGCTTTTCTTTCTTACCATCACAGAATTTGTGTTCTATTGGTTTTTGTGGTTTTGTTTTGTTTACCTTTTTTTTCCACCCCCTTATCAAACACATTCTCACCCAGTTCTTCCCAGATTTCTTCTGTAGGACATCTTGCTTTCATCAGACCACCCACCTTTTTCCTTCTTAAGGATGGGGAATAGTCAACACACACCTAACTAAATGCTAAGCATTTGCTGTCAGAGGACAACCTTTTTTTCTCTTAAGCATAACACTTAGTGAAGGCCAGAAAAATCTGCTCTTGGATGCTACCCCAGCCATGAGGAGTGTTCTTATTGCATGCAAAATTGCACAGGTGTCTGAGATTTCTTTTTTAAATCCACAGATTAGCACAGACCATCTGATTTGAAAGGATGATGTGATGAACACGTGCAGTCAATATGATTTTACTACAGAAGGGATCAACGGTTTTATTTTTATCCATGCTTATGAGGCACTAAGAAAAAGTTCCATATGTAATTTCTTTAACTCTTAGCAAGTAGTTTGAGAAAGTATATCCTGAACATGCATATTGGAGGGGCATCTCTCTGGCCACAGAAATGCACTGCAGCACTATTCATTTGAAGCTAAAAGAAAGTAATTGCAAATACACAAACTGAAATATTTAATTTGTGTTGATACAGTGTTCACTTTCAGTCAAATACTTAGATTCACTGCCTTTATGCCACAGCTACTTCAATTTCAGTGGTCCTGCCACCCAACTTCTTCATACAAAACATAATGATGTGCCTGGTTTCCCAAGGAAAAGGCAAAGAAACATATTCCAGGACTCTTCAATGAGTTGTGACTTATTTTCAGAACACTTTAATACTTCTGCCTTGATAGTCTCTGAAAATGAGTGGTAATTAGTCTTCCTGTTTGGCAGGAAACTGCCATATTGATCATTTTTAGAAGCATTGTATATAGAAAGGAGGAAAAATCCATAGGAATAAACATTTATGTGAGTTGTTGGAGTTTTGAGGGGTTTATTTCCTGGGTTTTTTTAGCTTGAAGAATTATTAATATTGGGATAAATACAGAAGAACAATATATACATTGCTACAAATTTAGACATTTAGAAAGAGGTTTTACTACTATAAGTGCAAATCCAATAGAATCTTAAGGAAGCTAAGGCTGCTTTGAAGTAAGACCACGTAATGCTCAGTTGTAAAGGAAATATTGCTCTTTAAAAATGTAAAACAAATCCTCCTAACAGAACTTTTCAAGTTAAGCTGTCTCTAAATAAAAGATGATGAGATATTTAAGGATTTTCTGAGTTCACATTAAATGCATAATTCAGGACTGAATGTTGAAAAGGAAGTAAAAATGTAAAAGGCTTCAGCAGTATATCTCTGTGATTCTATATAGTTTGTCTGGAAGGTTTAATCAGCAGAGGAGATGAAATGTAACCAGGGAAATAGTTTGGATTATACTGATTTTAAGGTCTTAAAAAATTGCCAACTCTTCAGAAATTCTTCCAGTAATATAACAGGCCCAATTTCAGGATTTTCTACCTTATGATATGTTAATAGATTATAGCAGCATTAGCTAAAGCAGCTGAAGTTTTACAGTGGCCATTTCCAGTCTTATTGCATCATTTTGCAAGCCCAACTTAGTGATGGCATTTTAAAATCAAATAACCCTGGAAGACATTCTGGATGTCTTCCAGGCTTATGTTGCATATAAGAGACCCATATCAGTCTCTGAAATGCAAGCATATATTGAGGAATACCTTGTAAAAACCCTTGCAATGTGATTCATGGTAGGATGTATCTAGATGTTTGGGATCACAACTGGACTCATCATTCCTAATGTTTCAGACTTTAAGGGCATTCCATGATTTACTTTTTTAGCAGCTGTCACTTGAATTAAATACTCTTCTAACAAGAGAGACAGAAACTCTCCTATCTTGAGAAAGACATGAAAGACTGAAAAAAAAATTGAGTACTTCTAAAAACTAAAGTTGCTTTTCTAAACACCTCAGTATTTTTAATGGGGTGAAACTTTGATCGGTATATTCTTTATAGGATATGAGATATCTAATATAAAAACATTTTAAAGGGTTTGTTTTTTTTTTTTCCTTCTACAGAACTTCAATAATCATGATTTGAGTTGGCAACTTTTTCTGTGGCTGTGGCAAATCACATACCTCCATAAAGGACACTGGCCATTTAGACTGCAGTTCAGTAAATTTGCTGAGGTGTTATGTTTTGCTGGAGAAATACCATCTTTGTAGGCAGAATGCATCATACAGGGAATCCTGCTCTATATTCTTTCTGTTAATAAGGAAACAAAATACTTCTGTTATTTCAAAGAATTACGTGGAGCATCCTACTTTTAGAGTTTTTCTCCTGTGGACTGTGCTATTTTGTCTTTTTTTTCTGGTTGCATGAAGCTACGTCTCTCACCATGTCTACTGTTGTTTTGTAGCTTTTTTGTGTTGTTACTGGATCAGCTGCTTTCTAGGTTGATCCAAACTAATCAAACCCCAAGTACAGTTTCCAAGTTACCGGTGATAAATGTGTTAATGCCCAGTTACTTTGAGGCACAACTGTGCTGACACCAGGATATTTTTCAGGTACTTTAATCTTCTAGTTGAATATATATTTAAATTGCAAGTTCCAAATATTCTGATTCTTTCTAGTGCAAATGATATTTCAGATATCAATGGATAGAGGTCATTAGATAGAACTATAGTGATTTTGAGTGTCCTTGGAAGGTGTGGGCATTGCAATCTCACCAGTATACTGGGAATGTTTCTTTTTCCCTGAGAAATCATGAAATTTTGGTGAAAAAATGTTGTGTGATACTCATGTAGTATAAAACTTACTGTAATACAAGGAGGAGATGGGATGTTACAAATTTAGTGAAAATTGTTTAGTTATGGAAAGATAATGAGACCCCCCTGTAGCCAAAGAATTTGGACTTGATATAAGTCCAAATTCCTTTCAGTTTCTAAAAAACAAAATCATTCTCTAACATGTGCAGTTATAAATTAAGGTTCCTTTTGAGCATATGCTTTAGTCTTTTTCTGAACTATTATTTTCTTTTTAATAGAAAACTAGTATAAATGCAGCCAAGCATTTGTAGTTTGTATTAGGGAGGTAACTTAGTCTTTGAAAACTTGCAACAAAAATATGAGTGAGAAAGAGCAAACCATGAGTTGGCCTTCCCATGAGAAGAGGGAATGGACACCTTCACATAGAAAGAAATCTGACTCAGTATGGAGGGGGTGGAGGTGATGTGGACCATATTTTTTTAAATAGGGGGCATACATTAATGGCTAAGATTCTTGTCAAATTCTATGCCTGGAACTTTGCCCATCCTAAACATTCCAAAATAAGCTTTTCCTTAAGACTTTGCAGCCTGAGTTGGCATCTTTTTTAGTCCTGTCACTCTTGTCCTTGAATGTCTTCTCTAGTCCTATTAATTTTGTGCAGTGAAACAATATTTAATTACTCATGTAAATGAGATATTCCTAATATCTGTTTTTGTTGTTAGAAGACAGGAACTCACTGTGTATCACATTTTCCACTGCTCTCTTTGAGAAAACTGCAAACTATCTAGCAACCATTGCTTTGTTCTGGGGCGAAAAAATAATTGCAAAATGCAGGAGCAAGCATGTTAAACAGAGTTTTTGAAAGAATGTAAAAGATCAAGAAATTGAGGTTTATGGTACGTTTATGGATGTGCATGAAATGCCGTGTGTGGATTACTGATTTTTTCCCTCTCCATTGTCAAGCTTTGCAAATTAAAACTGGCTGTGTAACAGCACATTTCAAAGATTCATATGAAAGTAAGCTTCTATGGAATTCAGTGCTAAGGGCTCAGACCTAAATTTGGAAAGAATTAGGTTTTGTTGCTATGGGAACATATACTTCATTTAGTCTGGAAAGAAAAAGAATATACAAATATGTGATTAAAAAAAAAATAACACTATTAGTCCACTTGGTGGGGCAGGAGGCACTAGAAATAACTGTGTAATCTGGGCATATAGTATCTCCCTCTTGTATACAGCATGATTACATTGAAAAAAAATTTCCTTGTCATTTTATTGCTCTATCATAACCTTTTTTTCCCTAAAAGTTCACATTTGTTTGCATTGTAAAATCACAAACTGTACATAAATAAGTGGGTTAGTCATTGTTTGCCTTTGTAAGGCATCTCTGGGGATGTCTATTAATTCTCATGTGATTATCTTTTTTTTTCTTTGCCTTTCATAAAGTTTTGTATGAAGCATAGATCTCAGCATGGTTTTTTTTTATTCAGCTACCAAGGAGTAAGGGAGAGCAATTTGGTGTTGCAATTGAATTTATTTCAAGTCACTATTAACATGAATATGAAAGTGAGTTCTGCTGCTGACTCCTGTGTTTGCTTCTTTGCTTGAGAGACAAGACTTGCTGACTGTGAAGGAAGTGGTGGCAAATGTCTCACAATTAGACTTCCTTGCCTTGGAAGGTGATAGAACTGTGGAGAGGTTTAACCACACTCTTTACAACTTTCTTTCCAAATATTTTTTTTTTTAACCTTTATTATTTTGTGAATAGTCTCAGCATGAAGGTTTATCTGTGGAGAATTATCCAGAAAAAAATATTGTTTATTAAGCCTGAACATGTTCTAAAATGAAATGTCATGCACTTATCGTATGAAATTTACAATATGACTTTTTATTATGATTTTTTAACTATGATTTTGGGTGCTATGACCACCACTCTGTCCTTTATCTGGCAAAGAACTCAAATGAATTTACTTGCAAATGCATGTAATGCAAATTTATACTGCCTTTTATGTTCAGCCTTTGTGCAGTTGCATGCAGATATTTATTCTCCTGTTTCTCTAAAGCTTGATTTGATTTTCAGGTTCAAATGGACATGCAAATGAAAACAGAATACATTAGAAACTGCAACTATCAGGTGATCACTCAGTGAAATTCTCCAGAGGTGCACTTTTTGTAATATTCTAATGTAAAAATATTCTCTAACAATAATGTAACTGCTCCAGACATGCTGTTATTAATGCTGGAAACATCTTTTAACAAGTCCCAAGTAACATCTGCCCTTTCCAAGTGATGTGTATAAAAAGAGAGAGCAAGATACAACAAAATCAATAAGAAATGTAGACAGAACTTAACATAAAAATAGGAAGACACAGAGGCTAAGAGATCTCTCACTTCATCTCTGTGATGGAGAGGAACCATGAGCAAAATTCTTTTCGTCTTTTGGAAATCCCTAGCCTCATCCAGCATGATCTTCACTTCTCTCACATGACTTCTGCTGATGCAGTAAGCAGTTAATGTTGCTTTTGTTGAAATGCTGCCATTATCATTTAATCATCAACTATGTAAAGTGCTGTGCCCACTTAGTGCAGAGATTGTTCCCTGGCTTAGTGACAAACCGTTTAAGTGGTGGAGTGGTGGTTATGTTTCATTCTTTCAAATGAAATCCTTTTCCAAGAAATTAACTGGTGAAATGTTTCAGCTAAGGAAAAAAAAAATCCAACACACACACACAAACAAACAAAAAAACCCTGAAACACCAAAACCCTAAATAAAAACCNCCCCCCCCCTAAAAAAAAAAAAAAAGCTAACATTTTTCTCAGTGATATTAATTTGTTCTAATTCTGTTGCATCTCCAAAAGCTCACCTACTGAACCACTGTGGTCAGGCTGTATTGAATTCTTCACCAAAGGAAAAAAACTTTTCTTTAAATTTTTTTTAAAAATTTATTCTTCAGGGAGGTATGTTTAAATTACATTCTGTAAGCATTATATCAACTAAATTGTATGTGACTGAAATTGAAGAATGTGGCAGCAGCTGTCTGAGAAACCTGCAAACTCCATCATCACTGTGGAAGAGAGATGAGCATTTGGTATTTCTTATCCACCTAAAATGTAGAATACAGTACTGTGTGCCTACAGTAGTATTTTAGTTCCCAGCAAGTATTCCACCTGGAGGAGAAATCCAGTTTCACTTACTGTCTTTCATCTTGCTTTGTGAAGCATCCTTGGAGCACATGAATTGGACTCCTTCCAGGTGTCTCAATATCCACAGGACCAGATCAGAGGTCACCTTAGTAAAACACCTGAAATGCTTATGGTGTATGCCCTTAGAAATAAGGTCTTTGTTGCACAAAACCTTTCCTGCTGACCACCCTGCATGGTATTGTAGGTGAGTCTTACATCATCTGAGATACATCACATCCTCCATGTTCCCAGTCACTCTGCATACCTTTGTAACTGAGTTACAAGGTTTAGACTTACCTCTTTTTGCCAGGTCACACTATAGCTGTTTTGCTGCGTGTGTATGTATGTATGTAGATGCATAAACCCGTGGACATGTGAACATTCTTATTAGTAAACAATCATACATAGACATTGCCTTTTGTAATTTATGGATGCAACATCCTCTTTCCATTGACGTTATACAGAATCTCTATTTATATCTGTTATTCCTAAGGGGACAGCAAGGGAAGGGGAGAAAATACCTCTCTACTTAGTAATTTTTAGGGAAACAGTTGCTCCCTGACAGTTCCTACCTATCTGTATCAAAGAATAAATCTCTCACCATTTTATGATCCTGCTTGTGTTTACATTCTTTATTCTAGCTCTTGGATAGAAAACTCTAGCCTCTGCCAAAATATAGAATGCAGAATGAGAAAGATGATACATTTGGCAATGGGTAAGACTGAAATGGTAAATACAATTAGTTTCTGGTAGTGTCTATGAAGCAAAGTGTTGTTTTAACAAAATATCCAAAACTTGACAGTGAGACTGAGTGTGTCCTCAGGAGTTTACCAATACACCAAGATGTGTGGAATGGTGTGGTGTAGTCTTGAGGGAAGATCTGACATCCAGAGGGAACTAACAGGCTTGAGAGCTGGACCTATGCAAATCTCATAAAATACAAGGCCAAGTGCAAAGTCCTGCACTTGCATCAGGGCAGTCCCAAGCACAAATGAAGGCCTGAGGAAGGAGCAGATTAAGAGCAGCCCTGTGGAGAAGGTCTTTGGTTCATTGCTGGGTAAAAAAACTGAACATGAGCTGGCAATGTGTACTTGCAGCCCAGGTCAATTGCATCCTGAGCTGCATCAAGAGAACTGTGGACAGCAGGTTAAGGGAAATAATTCTGCTGTTTTGCTCAGCTCTGGTGATACCTGACCTTGAGTAATGTGGACCTGCTTGAGTGGGTCCAAAGGACTACCACAAAGATGAAAAAGGGGCAGGAGTGCCTCATTTGTGAGGACAGGCTGGGAGAGTTGGGGCTGTTCAGTCTGCAGAAGAGAAGGCTCTGAGGAGAGGTTTTAGAGGTCTTCCAGTATTAAAAGGGGCCAATAAGAAAGACATGACAATCTTTTTAGCAGGGGCTGTTGAGGCACAGCAAGGGATGATGGATTTATATTGAAAGAAAATAGGATTAGATTAGATGTAAGGGTGATATTCTTTATTGTGAGGCAGATGAGACACTGGAACAGTTTGTCCTGAGAGGTCATGGTTTATCCCTACCTCAGCCACATTCAGAGCCCTGTGTTTACCTAACCTGAACTGTGAATCTGAACCTCATCTACTGTATTTCACACTGATGAAATTGCCAGCAGGCTATGGGCTGTATCATGCCTTTTCTGGTAGATGGCAAAGTGAAACAAACTTCCTGACCCTAGCTCTGAGTAGCAGAGACATGATATAAAGAAAATGGAAGGAGGGAGCTTAAAGTTTGTTTTCTGTGGTTTATAAAGGAAATGTTTAAATTTATTTGACTGGGAAAGGAGAAAGAATAGTGGCAATGTTTTTTATACTTTATAATTCTGAAGTATATCTAAGACATGAAAATTCTGCATAGTAAACTGGAATCTTCTGCAAACATAAAGTTATATCACAAAAAGTATAATAATTCTTCAATTAGAATCATAGAATCATAGAATCATAGAATCACAGAATGGTTTAGGTTGGAAGGGACCTCAAAGATCATCCAGTTCCAACCCCCCACCATAGGAAGGGACACCTCCCACTAGAACAGGTTGCTCATGACCTCATCCAACCTGGCTTTGAACACATCCAGGGAGAGAGCAGCCACAACCTCCCTGGGCAACCTGTTCTGGTGCCTCACCACCCTCACTGTAAAGAACTTCCTCCTAACATCCCATTTAAATCTCCCCTCCACCAGTTTAAACCCATTACCCCTTATTCTGACATTACAAGACCTTGTAAATAGTTCCTCCCCAACCCCCTTTTAGACCCCCTGCAAGATATTGGAAAGCAACTATAAGGTCTTCTCAAAGCCTTCTCTTCTCCAGGCTGAAGAGCCCCAACTCTCTCAGCCTGTCCTCATAGCAAAGGTGCTCCAGCCCTCTGATCATCGTGGCCCTCCTGTAGACACTCTCCAATAATTCCACATCTTTTTAGAGTAACTTCATATGAAATGTGTACCTATATATACATGCATATATTTATTTACATGTACACATATAATAAAAGCCCTTCACTGGCTGAGTGGGAAAAGATGCCCCTTTCAACCCAAACTGACCAAAGGATCTCTGCAGAATTTTGCCTTGTGGCAGATAATTCCTCAGACTCTACAAGTTACTGTAGGCAATTACTTAAGCTAGTGCTGCTGTCAGGTAACAACACTTTATTGGCATAGTCAGAACAGGAGACTTGCCAACAGCAGATATTACAATATTAGTTAAAATCAAGAGCCATTTTGAATATCTTTATTATTATAAAACTGATAATGAGGCAGGATATTTGTGTCCCTTTTCTTGTATGTATGCTATATAACAATAAAGGAGAAAACTCAGTTTTTGTCTTTGTAAAACCTGTTCTTGTATCAAATGGATAAAAGGTACAAAGATGGACCTGCATTCCTAAATGCTTATTTTCAGTAATAATTTGATTTATTTTCCTGGAAATATTTTTATTTGTTCCTTTTAGCTTGATCTTTATGCTGCAAAAATAATTAAACACATGTACGAGTAGTCAAAGCTTTCAGAATCGCAGAGTAAGAATAAAGAACCAAAGATCACCGTGGTGTCCTTTTTTATTTGCTATCTTCTTTTTGACTAAGCTGAGCAAATTTATCTCTATGAACAATTAGAATTCCTGTTGGTTGTATTTGTTTTAATTCTTTTCCTTAAGTCATCTATGAGTCCACTGTTATTGGCTACTCTTTAGAGTCCAGACAGCTGTGCAGGTTCAGGAATTTCTGATCTATCCGAGACATTTCTTGGACTCAATGAAGATAATGATCAAGAGAATTAAATTAATCCTAATTATGATGCCATCAGCTAATATGTTGTAGAAATTAAATGAGCAAGAATTTGGCTTAGTTTGTAGTGGAAGAGAGCGTGTTTGATAAACAACAGCACAAATAAAAGCATGAGTGTGGAATTAAGTTATATAAATCAATCAGTTTCTTTCTTCAGAGGTTGTAAAATCTCATGATTTTTTTTTTCTTGTTTGGTTTTCTTCATGCGCCCAAGAACAACATTTCCAGCCAAGCCTGTAAAGATAAAATATCCTACGTTTTACGTATGCTTTGCTTGCAATAACAAATAATCTCTTCTCAGAACTGAGCCAGGACTTCAGATGGTTTAAATCAACACAGACTTCAATAAAACTGTGTTGATTCATTATTTTTGCTATTAGATGTTTATGTAGAAGATGCCAAGAAAAATTACTGGCCTACAGAAATTTAACACATTACCAAGTTACCAATATGTCAGAGTATTTCTTTGGAGCAGATCCCTCTGATTAGCAATAGATTCTAATTAATTTTGTGGTTTCATTTTGTGGTAAATAAAGTGAAAAGGACCATTTAGTATAACACTTCTCAAAACCATTTTGTGTGACTAACACATCAAAGTCATGCAATGACAAGATTTTTGCTCAAACCCTGGTGTGTGTGTATAAAAGACATGCCAAAACAATCTAGGATTTTGTTCATTTATAGTCTGCATTGATAGTCTCCTTCTCCTAAATTAGTCAACTTTTATTGTGCTCTGTTTCTTCACTTCGTGCGTGGTATTTCACAATGAACATATGTGAAACACACTTGTGAAAAGGCGGGTTAGCTTCTCTGAGATAAGGAGACAACCACCATCTTAGAAGTATGTTAAACAGTATCAAAATGTATGTACCTTTGTATTCTGAGGATGTTTAAAATGAAGAGAAATATAAGCATTTGAATCCTCTCGCTGAGTTCTTTATGACATCACCTGTATGTGTTCCAAGTGCAGCTGTTACATGCAGTGGAGCAGGTGTATAAGATTTCATGTTACTCTAAATGTTTGTCATGGCTTTAGCCAATTGCATGTGCTGTTGAGTTTTCACTACCATACTGATGTCACGACAGCTTTAAAATGAAAGTGCAGCCTGGAGTGTGCTGGTTTGAGGCTAGCTGGAATGTTTTACTGAGAAAAAATAGGTTATAGGCTGTGGAAAGAAAAAAAAATGGTGACGTCTACTTTGCTCATAGGTTTGATGAGATGTACAAGAGCAAGGACATAAACATAGATAAGACAGAATTGCTCTGTCCTGAGCTCTGGTTGTTGGTCTCTCTCTCTCTCTTCTTGCCTTCTAGCTTCATCTCTGTAACCCAACTAATCAATTCTGCTTCTAACTCCCCTTGCTGATCCTCCTATTTCACCTTACATCTTATAAGGCAGGTTCTGGGATAAGATTGCTGGGTGGGAAGAAGGTGGAAGGGTGGTTGAGAACCCCTGGGGACTTTATTGTCTGGGAGGGGTATTGTGTTTCTGTATTACCTTTTTAATATATATATACCTGTAAATAATTGTTATATATTGTAAATATCTGTTCGTATGTTGTGCTAAACAGTACATATAAAGCTTCATTCCTTAGCTTCCATCCAGCTGAGTCCAGTCTGGGTTAATTCAAACGTGTGGGGTGGCAGGTAACTCCCAAACCATCACACAGAGCAAAGTTATTGCGGGGCTTGTGATGCAGATTGTAACAAGAGAGGCCTGTTTACAGTTTTGGGTTGTTTGTCTTTTCTGCTATGCTGCATATGGGCTGGAGGTGGGTAGGAGGGTCATTTTATCACTGGCTTCTGTAGGTTTTGCTATGCTTTCCTGGAAAATAGGTTAAGGGAATTGTACATCACATTATTTCTATTAAACTACTTATCTCAACTACAGGACTTCTTGTCCCCAGTCTTTGGGGATGAGAAGGAAGCGGATTGCATATGAGGAAGGGTGTCTTAAACCAGGACAGTCTATTTTAGCATGCAACACAGGGCCCAAAAAGTGGCTGAGATACTAAGAAGTGAGGCAATGAGAAGATTCAATTAGACTCTTGTTTACATTTTTTTTTCCAAAGTAATTTGCCATGTTGATGCTTTTGCTTCCCACAGGCAGCTGGGGCTGATGTGCTGGGGTTTGGCCCCGGTTACATTACATAAAATCTTATGTACTTTTATTTGATTTGCTCTTTCTGGTGGTGCTTTTCACCTTAGGGGAATGAATTAGTACTATTGTGTGGCTGCACTTCATACTGTCACATTATTTGTATTATGATTACTGCACTAGCCAAATATTGGTTTAGGTGAAATCTCATCCAATTGATGGGCCAGAACTTGTCCATAGTAATACAGGACTTTTCCAAAAATACTACCCAGAGGCTAGATAATTAGGAGGAGGAGGGTGTGTAGGAGACTATGGAGAAGTGCTAAGGACAATGGTCACCTCCAATTTCTTGGAGTTTCATGCCTTGAAGAAGTGAAAAATTCTGACAAATAGGTAAAATATTTGGGAAAATTCTGTTGCCAGATGAGAAAATCCCAGGAGATGGCAATCACTGAAATGTGTTGGGACCTGGCTCAATGCCTGTCAAGCTCTTCTCATTGCTGTTCAGAGCACACAGGGACAAGAGAACGTGTCTGGAACTACAGACAAATCAGGAGGCACTGTAGCTACTCATAACCGAACAGCAGACAAGGCACCTGCTCCAGAGAAACAACCTGTGTCAATATGAGCCTGTGCAGAAAAGGAAGTATACAAAGAAAGCAGCTCCTCTGACAAAAAAAAAGGATGTATCAGAGTCATCAGGGAAGCAAGAGGAAGAGCCAGTGGTAGTCTTTACCTCTGGCCTTGAAAGATGGCCAAGGACAAACGATGGATAAAAGGACTAGCAGGTTCTGGCAATATGAGAAAGGTCTCTCTTCCTCTGTACAGGCTTGTGTTTCAACTGTAAAGATGTCTTGGGAAGTCCATCAACTCAAAAAGAACATGTCCTATTCTCCACCTGTATGGTCTTATATTTTGGTTATTAGGAGCAAGTGCTTGCCTATCCAAGAGTGAGAATCCAGGAGGTACACATAGTGGTGTACCCTGTAGTTTTACTTATGTGACCATGGAAAGGACATGAGTAAATGAGGTGGAAAACCCACTTCAGTCCTAGCTGTGCAAGTCTGTGAATTGCAAAGAAATTTTCCCCAGAAGGTGCTATCCCATTTTCCAGTGGAAAATGGCCCAAGAAGTACAGACAAACTAGCACTGTTTCTGATTATCCTAAAGCATCTTCCAATGCATCTTCAAAGATGCAAGTGATTCCAGTCAGAATTAAAGGGGTCCTGTCCCTAACCAGTTGAAGGAGCGGGGCAAATGAGTTTATTGCACTGTATGGATCCAATGGCTTGATAAGTCAAACCCACAAAAGTATAAAGCTTTAGTAGATATAGGCACCCAGTGTACTCTGATTTCATCAAACTATGAGGAGTGGAACTCACCTGTATTTCTGCTGTGACAGGGGGATCCCAACACCTAGGTGTGTTGGAAGCTGATCACCAAATTTCTTTCCCTTGGAGGGATGGAAAGAGCCACTGGAATCAATTGCCCCTGTGGCAGAAATGCAACCCCACCATTCAGACTGATCATGGACTGATCTAGACTGTACTGGAACCAGGTGGAGATGCACAAGATCTACAGTAAGAAGTCCATTTTGTACCTCAAGGTGATATAATTTTGAGAGAGAATGGACAGTGAATGATGCATGCTTTATGCTTTTTTATATTAATTACTGCTGGACATGATGTAGATGGTATTGAGTAAGGGGTGGAGCATGTTACAGATTTAGGCAGCTGAATCTGCTGATAAGTGTTTAATACTGTGCTGGTATTATGCCAGCCTTAAAATGAAAGTGCTGGATGGAGCAAAGTGTCATAGGGCTTGTAGTTCAGATTGTAACAAGAGAGGTCTCCTGTTGCTGCTTCTAGTTTCTCATCTAGGTGTGTTGCTCTTTTCCATTGGATTGAATGCAGGTTTAGGGGATGGGGGGAGTTCCTTTCTTTTTGGCTTCTGCTGCTGCTTCTGCTTTTGCTGTGTTTTTCCTTGAAATAGGCTAAGGTATTTGTACATTGTGTCATTTCCATTAAAATCCCTATCTCAGCCACAGGACTTTTTGTGTTACTTTCCCTCCTGATCTACTTGTGAGAGCAGGTTGTATCAGACCAGGACAATGTTTATGCTCTATTTGTACTTTACCACTCTGTCATTTTTAAACAATTTAATTTTTATTTTTGTTTTTATTTCTGAGCTTGCTATCTCTTAACAAATGAAGCAGTAGCAGGGCTGTCATGGATGATACTGCTGTTTTAATCATTCTGCATGGACATTCAGGAGGCCTGTGCTAATTTCTGCCTTTGCCACAAGAATCCTGTGTAATTTTAAGGAGCTCTTTTGGTTGATTTGCTTCAGTGATAAAAATGTCTGTCTTTTTATCTCGGCTCTTTAGACCATGGCTGTAAAATTAGTTGTTTCCTAGATGCCATTTTAATTTAAATTAACAATAAAAGATGGCAACAGCCATTGGACATGTACCAGTAGTGTCTGTGAGAAGCTGAGAGTACTGAATGAGATATGCCAAAAGAGTTAAAATGTATAGGCAAAAAACCCCCACCCTTATAAACCTATACAGATGAATAAATTATTTCCTATTTCATCCTTTTTTTTTTTTTCTAGTTATGGACAGAGAAGTATTCTCCTGCAAGACAAAATACTAGGTGGAGCTCTCGTTATTTATTCATCAATATGAATATAGAGGAATCTTGCTTTTAAAAATGTCTACACCATATATTACTTTACCAAGCAGTTTCACAACCAGCATTCAAGCTTCTGCATGTAACATAATTTCCTTGTCTTTTCACTACAATGCTGTTCCACTTCATGCAGGAACACTCAAGTATATAGCAAGGGAGATTATCTTTCCCCCTTCCCTAAATCATTTAGGTTTAGGCAAAATTAGGTGCACTAGGAGACCTGTAATTACAGAAGCTGGAAGCTGGCCAGGTCACTCAGATTAACATGCCTAAACAACCTCATAAGTGGCCATTATTTTAGTTTTTCTTCTTATCTGAAAGACAGAGCCTCCTAAAGCACAGTGCCCCCTAAAGCACAGTGCCCTCTGCTATCAAGCTCTTATGTTTAGTCTAAATTCTGTCCTATCTCTTCATGGTCTAAATAGAAGTTTGTTTTATGAACCGGTTTTGAATTATTTATCTTACAATGGCACTAATTACATAACTATTACTAATGTTTTCTCATATGGAAGATGATGTTTAACGAAGTCTACAGAAAAGAATGTTGGCGAACTTAAGATATTGCCTGTTTAAAAAGCTCTCTGTGCACAGGAGCTCATTCAGTTTTCATTCTTTCTTCCTAAGGTTATACTAAGCAGGCAATGAAATGTTTCTTAGAGTTTGACTTCAAGACTAATCTAAAATTGTAATAATTGTAAATTTCTATTATCTGGGTTGCGTCATCCAGTTGAGATCAAATGTTTTCTGCTAAGAACTGCAAGTTGAGAAATGCTGTATTTCTCTGAAACAGAGTTGAAGGGTTTTTTCCTGCTTCCTTTCATTTTCCTAATGTCTGAGGTTCATAGTGAATTCAAGTCACTTCATTTTCCCTTTTGCTGTAACTTTGCCATCCTAAATGGGGAACTCTGCATCTTCCACTTCCATGTGGTTTGCAAAGGGACTGTAAATATGCTGGACTAGGTTGACCTTTTCAATACACCATCCGTTGATTGGTTAGCCGGCCCACCTCTCCCACACAGGTTAATGAAGCTGTAAATAGGAAGAATGGAAATGGCAAGACAATCAAAAAGGTCAAAGTAGTATAGTGCACCACTGCAGCTGACAAAATATATGAGGCATTAAAATTTGGATACCTCATTCTTAGTGACAAAGATTATAATGAGAGCAGAAAAGAGAGTTTCATGAATCCCTTCACATCATACAGAATGTAATGTCAATGAGTAATGATGCAACCTGCCACAGTTGTATTCCAAGATGAACATTTTAAATCTCTTGATATATTTCAAGGATAATATAACAGTAAATTTAGGTTGGAAGCCATGTTCCTCGAGATAGGAATACACTCTTCCATTTTCTTGCTATTGTATTGACAAACACTGCAAATATACCCTTTCATACTAAAAGAATTCTTCAAAGAATGGTATAGCATGGGAGGTGTGTGAAAAAGAAGGAAATAGAAAGCTGCCCAGGTTTTATTAGAAAGAATGCATGAATCTGAGTGTCAAAGTAAGATCTGTCACATGAAATAACTATAAGCTCTGTCCTACTGTGTTGATACAATGAACATATTGCTGAAATAACATTCATAACTATTTTAAATGAACAAAAAGAAATTGTAAAACACACAAGGATACTGCATGTAGCAACTGCTAAGCTGAAGGGCTTGATATAGTTTGATTTAAACCAGTTTAAAAAATACTCTCTCATATTTAGTCCCTATGAGGTAACACACAGCAATGAAGCGGACAAAGAGGTTATGGCTGAAACATCTATTTATTTTTTACTTCTTTTTGTTTGTGTGTTTGTTTGTTTTCATTTTACTGAATAGTACTATTACCTACCTTTATCTGAAGGAGAGACATCACATGCTGATGTGCTACCTGACTACCACCTTCTCTTTGTTTTGAAATTCTTCCCCATAATGCTGGCTACCCATGTCACTTTGGGAGTGTAAAGTGTTAAGCATTTTCCCAAGGTAGCTTAAAGGACTTCTGTATGAAATTCATGCTCCGTGGTGTAAAGTAAATGTAGATGGTGAGAGCTCTAGTTAAAAGAGCATGAGTTGCAACTATACAACACAGCTTTTGAGTTGAAACTTT
This sequence comes from Psilopogon haemacephalus, assembly GCA_013396835.1. Taxonomy (NCBI): domain Eukaryota; kingdom Metazoa; phylum Chordata; class Aves; order Piciformes; family Megalaimidae; genus Psilopogon; species Psilopogon haemacephalus. The sequence goes on along the minus strand of VWZI01001722.1, from coordinate 206,022 downwards.
CTCTTTCCTTCAAAGACAGGCAGAGGTTTTGTCCACAGGAGTGTAATTTACAGTGGCTTGGGCCAGCCCCGCGGCTTATTTATGTTGGATAATATTGCACTATTCTTTCAGTTTAAGCACATATATAGTTAAATGTGTCTTTGACAAATGGCTTGGTTTCTCTGGACTCAGAAGGAGCCTTCAGCTGCAGCCTGGAGGACCCCTCTCCTCTGCTGGATTTCCAAGCTAGTGGCATGAGTTACAGGGACCTGTGCCAAGAGGTTCCTTCTGCTGCACTTTATCACTGACTCTAATCCAGCTGTCTGAAATATTGCCAAGCTAATTAGCTAGTTCAGTGCCTGTTATATCAAGAGCCCAAATAAGCCCAGAGAGGTCACTTTTCGAACGGGAGAGAAGCTTTTTCATTTGTCTCTCTGTTCCTGCAGACCCGAGATGACTCCCATATGGGACAAATCCCAATTAATACCTCCTATTTAAACATGTCCTAGCATATTTTAGAATGTTTACCAATTAACAGTAGCATTAAGTAATAAACTGCTTTAGTGAGGGTGTTAGTGGAGACAAAGAGCCTTTGTTTTTGTGAAGAACACCTAATCTTATTTTTACTTGGTTAGTACAGGAAAACCAAAGAAAAGATCTACCAAAAAATGAAGCATAGCATTATTAAGCTGTAAGACTTAATTATTGCTCGAACTCAGTAGATATAAACACAGTCTCTGTCCTAAGGCATCTCCTACTCTCTAATCTGTAGTGCAGCCAGTAATGCTAAGAGCAGGCAGGAAAGAAAAATGATATTATGATGATAAATACAAGGAAAAAGGACAGTGAAAATAAATATTATTATATGTGAAAAGCTGCTTTCTCTATTATGTAAGCTTAACCTAAATAGCAAGGCAGCTGGCTCACACACATGAGACTGTAGATAATGAAATTACGTCTGTCAAGATTTCCATAAGATCTACCTTAACAAAGTGCAAGAGTGAAAGCCACAACATGACATTTTTAGTGCTCTCATTTCATAAAGTTAAATCTTTACTTGACTATGAAAGCCAAGCCCATTTCTTCAGTTGCTTCAAATTAGTTTTCCTCTGCCAGTGTACTTTGTGCAATTTAAGTCTTTCATAAAATTATGAAGCCAGAGCAGCCATGCTCATCCCAGATCTTTGTTCTGTTGATGAAGCAAAGAAAATTGAGAATAATGATATTCACAGATGCGTGCATTACCAATCCTCTCATTGAAAGAGTTATGTTCTTCCAGGAGCCAGAATGAATATAAAAGAATATCAGGGTAATTCCTGTTTATTTAGTTTATAGATCCTTTAACCACACAAAACCATCTTTATCAGCACATCATAATATTAGTTTTGTCTTAGAACGAAAAAATAAGTAAGTAGCCATTTTGACTGTTGTCACTGTAATACTTATATAAAATTTGGGTAGCAATAAACCACAGTGGTGGAGCAAAGTTTGCTGGGGTGTCAGAGAGGTGTGGTAATTAAATTAGTTCACAATCAACTTCAAGAACACAAAATGTATAGAGGTGGTTTTCTCTTCTTGTTAAGAATTTCTGTGGGTCATTTGGATTAACAACTTCACCAGGGTAAGACTTTTTGTTGTTGTTGTTAACAATTGCTTATTTCAAATGCATGGATAGGTGCACAGACAGGTTTAGTGAGAACAGACAACTGAGGCTTCCGAAAGCTTTTTCCTCAGGAAAATAAAAAGGAAGTGATTTGAGGCATAGCTTAATAATAAGATGCTCCAAGGAGATCTAATAGTGGCCTTCCAGTACCTGAAGGAGTCCTATAAGAAGGCTGGAGAAGGACTGTTTACAAAGACTTGTAGTGATAGGAGGGGCAATGGTTTTAACTTACAGAAGAGTAGATTTAGCTTGGATTTTAGGAAAAAATATTTAACGTGAGGTGGTGCAACACTGGAACAGATAGTTCAAGGAGGCCATTGAGGCTTCATTCCTGGTGATATTCAAGATCAGGCTCAACAAGTCTCTGAGCAACCCGTTCTAATGGAAGATGTCCCTGATAACTTTTGGAGGTCCCTTCTGACACAAAGCATTCTAAGAATAAACAGCGTTCTTGGTTCTGTCTCTACCTGTTTCTGAATAAGTCACTTGAAGCTGCTTGCTTGACAAGCCTTGCTTAAAACAGTGGGGATGTTTAAAAAGCCTGTTGTGTGGGTGGGCTTTTTTTTGTTGGATTTTATTTGTTTTGGTGGTTTTGTTGGTTTGGAGTTTTGGGTATGTTTTGGTTTTGATGGTTTTGTTGTTTTGTTTTGGTTTTTTTTTTTTTTCATAACAAAACATGCATTACGGTCTCTTTTTTGACAGTGTGTAATTGAAAGTTCTGTTTTGGTGCTCTGAAAGAAAATTTGAACCACAAATCCTTATGCAGGAGTTTTGTTTGTCATGCCTATGGCTCTTTCTGTGTTCTGCCATTCCTGCTCATCTGTCCTTCGTATCTCTAAATGCTCGCTTTCTATCTGTACCGTTGACGGGCAATGAGAGTGTTTCTTCTAAGGCTGGACTCATCTTCAACTTCTCCCAAATCTTGATTAAGCTTCAGGTCTCTTATTTAACTTTGAGAATATTTTTCAAAAGCCTGTGTCTACAATTAATGGATTTTATAAGGGGAGGAACGACTTTCTGCAACTGAACACTAGCCTGAGTTTGGGATCATTCCCCATACTGCAGTATGTTATTTCTCTTCCCATTCAGAAGTTTTAGGAAACTATGTGAAGTGTTGTAACTGAATGTTGTCAGCTTCCCTTGTATGGTAAAAGTGATGAGCTGACTGCAAAGCCTGAGAACTAATAGAATCATTTGTCACATAAAAAAAAAAAATTGAAAATACAGCAGAAGAAAATATTAGGTGTTAGAACCCAGAAGGGAAGTATCTACTGTTTCAGTCAGGTATAGTGTTAGAGAAGGTTATCACCACAACGTGTCAAACTAGGCAGAGTCAACATTTCAGGAAAAAAAAAATAGAATCCGAGTACTGTGGGCATTGCTGAATCCAGGTAAACTCAAACATAGCTTGGACCACAACTGTAGAAAAATTGTAACACAGTTGCAAACATAAGGCCATGAGGTCAGACTGAAACTTTGCCATCAAAGAACATAGCTTGATACAAGTTGCTGCAGATTCCACTGAGATTCCTACGCAGGCTAGTTGAGGAAACTGAACCTATTCCCCAGGGCTATAACAATGTTCCATGTAAACAGCTGCAGCCTGAATTTACTTACCCAGAGCAGCTCATTTTAACCTGTGGATGAGAATGCAGTGAGCTCATAAAAATTTATTTCTATTTCTGATACACCAGCAGAATAATCAAATACTACTAAATTGGACAGGAGTTCTGCAACTGCTGTGTTACCTGTATCTGTTGATATTCAGTCTTTCAGAGATTTTCCCTTCACTGAGTCCAAGTTATATCTAATGAGCTACTTAGAGGGAACATTTGTATTTGTCATTGCATCTGATATGCAAACATGAATATGATTATCTTGTAATGTGCTGATATCTATATTATGAATACTGTTGATTATGCAGGCAACAGTGTCAGTCTGCTGCTATAAGCATGCAAATACTTCAACAGTGCACTTCTTTGGTACCATCAGTGGTTACTAAAAGGCAACCCTTTGTTTCAGCTATCGCAAGAGATGCAATCAAGGAACTACTTGATTCAGTAAAAAGGTTTGACCATGTGGTGGTTTGGGAGTTATCCACCCGCCATAAACTTTTGAAATTACCCTGATTAGACTCGGCTGGCTGGAAGTTAGTGAATGAAGCTTTATATGTACAGCTTAGCAAAATATACAAGCAGATATTTATTATATATTACAGATATTTACAGGTATATACAGTAAGACGGTAATACAGAAACACAATGCCCCTCCTAGAGATCAGAGTCCCCAAGAAGGGTTCCCAACCAACCTTCCACTTTCTCCTACCCACCAATCTTATCCCAGGATCTGTTGTAAGTGCCAGGTAAGCAGGGGAAATCAGCCAGGGTGGGTTAGAAGCAGAAATTGATTAGTTGGGTTACACAGATTCAGCTGGAAAGCAAGAAGAGGAAGAGACCAACGGCCAGAGCTCAGACCCAAGTGGCTCTGTCTTATCTATGTTTGGGTTCTACTTCTGTATCTGTCAGCAAACCTATGAGCAAAGTAGAATAATACAATCATAGAATGGTTTAAGTTGGAAGAGACCTCAAAGATCATCCGGTTCCAACCCCCTGCCATAGGCAGAGACACCTCCCACTAGAATAGGTTGCTCAAGGTATCATCCAACCTGGCCTTGAACATCTCCAGGGAGGGAGTAGCCACGACCCCCGCGGACAACCTGTTCTAGTGTCTCACCACCCTCACTGTGAAGAACTTCCTCCTAACATCCCATTTAATCTCCCCTCTTCCAGTTTAAACCCATTACCCCTCATCCTGTCATTACAAGACCTTGTCAATAGTCCCTTCCCAGCCCTCCTGTAGGCCCCCTTCAGATACTGGAAGGCTACTGTAAGGTGTCCTCAAAGCCTTCTCTTCTCCAGGCTGAAGAGCCCTAACTCTTTCAGCCTGTCCTCACAGCAGAGGTGCTGCAACCCTCTGATCATCTTCATGGCCCTCCTCTGGACTCGCTCCAACATTTCTGTGTCCTTCTTGTGGTGGGGGCTCCAGAACTGCACACAGTACTCCAGGTGGGGTCTAACGAGAGCAAAATAAAGGGGGAGAATCACCTCCCTTGCCCTGCTGGCCACACTTCTTTTAATGCAGCCCGGGACATGATTGGCTGTCTGGGCTGCACGTACACACTGTTGGCTCATGTTGAGCTTTTCGTCAACCCAGACCCCCAGGTCCTTTTCCTCAGGACTGCTCTCAGCCATTCACCACCCAGCGTGGATTTGTGCTTGGGATTGCACCAACCCAGGTGCAGGACCTTACACTTGGCCTCACCAATGTTTTCCTTTCTCAACCTATAATCTAATTTTTCTTATTAAAAAATCCAATTGCCCCCAAACCAGCACAAACCACAAGATTTAAATCTGACTTCATACAATGGATGTTACTCCATCCTTTAATTGTGAAATTCTTTAAAACTAGAGTTTAGAGAAGTGGAAAACACTGAACTACTTCAAGGATCTAAAGCAAGTAACGACAATACTGACAAAAATAATTTTTCACTGAAGTTAAGGGAGCAAAAGAACACCACAGCAATTAAAAGCTATCTACTTACATATCTACTTGTAGTACTTTGTGGTTGAAAAAAAAATAAAGCTTTTTCTACTTATAATAGACACATTGATATCAAAAGTGGTATTAATAAGGGACATGGTAACCTAGCAGATGTCAGTTAATGATCATGATAAGCTCTTGTGCTGTAGGAAGTCATGCTTACTTGTTGTTTTCAAAGACCATAGCTCTTCAGTAAGCAGAAGTTATTCAAATAATTATGGCATGTTTTAGATAGCTCACTAGGTATACTTGACCTGGCCAGAAGAAAGCAGAAGGATGTTATTTTCTCATCAAGTGAGCTTTGTAGCAGATTTAAGCTCTGATATAAAGGGTCAATTCAATTACATAAAATCTTTTTCCAAGGAATTGTTGGAGTTATGCAAAGCTTATTTTTCATAACTTTTTGATGCAGGTTTATATAAGTGTCATCGCCATTTAATAACATTACTTTGGAAGGATTTGGACAAGTGAGAATGCAAACACCTAATTCTACACAGGCTAATTTCCTTTAGGTATGAAAATGAGTACAAAGTGTACCCTGAAAGCATGATAGCTGACAAGTTGATATTCTCACTTAGATACCCCCATGAAGGCAGCTGAACATATCACAAATGCACATCTGCACTTTAAATGCAACAAATGTAGGCTGCTTCTGTATCTTATTGGGAAATAATTAAATTAATAGGCTTTGATCCCTAACAGCCTGAAAATCAAACACTGCGTTCAGTCAGCTAACAGACTTTCAGGCTAATGGCCATTTCTAGCAATCTATTATTACAGAGAAGCCACAAGTTAAAAACAAGTGCCTATCTCACAATAAACATCAGGACATCATATTAGTGGCCAGAAGTGGATAATAAAAATGAAAGCCCTTTATATGTTTTTATAACTTTCCAGGTTTGCAATACAGCAACTTTGTCTTAGAAATCACAATGCGATCTGCCTATCTACTGGATGCAGGATAGGAAAAGCTTAGCATTGACAGCCTTGTCTACCTGTGCTGTATTGTTATTATGTTTAGTACTCTGATACTTTATTTTTTCTATTACGTGGGTAGAAATATTATTTGGGAATTTAATTTTTTTTTAATTCTACAGAAGTCAATTTCCTGATGAAGAGAAATTTTGTGTTCATCAGGATGTTAGTCAAAATCTCACAGAGTAAGCAGTAAAGAAATAGCAAAAATATGAAACACACAGTTAATGAAGACCTTAGCTTTGGATACCACTCATCTGTAAGGAGAAAATAAAACCTGTTATTTTTGAAAAATGAGAATCAAGAATCCACATTACCTTCTGCAGCTGCCCTTTTGCTATCTTGCTGACTGTTGTATCTTAATTATCAAGTGCAATATGACCTTCCTTCTAGATTAGTTAAAGAGTAATGTTTACTTTTGGCCTCACATTCAACATGTGGCTTGAGAATAGAGTGTGACATTGCTAGATCTACCATTCTCCTAGGTCTAGCTCTTATGAAAGTGCTGGATTCAGCTTTAGTATTATTTAATTGTCCTGAACCAGTAGTTTATATAATTAGCTTTTACCAATTATATAAATAGATAATTTATATGAATACATAAATAGAGTAGCTACTAAGAATCTTTTACTGCTGTGCTTTGTAATGGTGTGATTTATTTATTTGGCTAAGGGTGGAGGATAAGGTTAGTATAAGCGCTGAGTGGCAGTTCCAGTGCTCATGTTGAGAGGCACACAGACAAGCAGAGATCCTTCTGCTGAGATACTTCATTTGATTTTGCCCTGACCCATTGCTGTGCACCACAGCTGGTCCTTTATACTTACAGAATATATATCTGAAAGTTTGCATTTGTGAAAATATAGCACTAGTCAAAGCTGGAAATGATCTGTCTTATTTCAAATATGCCTTAAAAAAAAGTCAGGTGGCAGTTCCAACTTCATTAACCTGTAGCTACTGCAACACTTCACTTCTCTGAGTTTCCCAGCACTGACCTTCAGAAGGGTCCTGCAGTCACGACCTATGATGCTGAGGCCAACATTGAAAAGCTACTATAATTGGTATAATTATAATCAAAGCAGAACTCAGATTGCTGCTAAAAGATCTGTAAATTTATCAGATTTGATCTGTAGATTTATCAGATTTTTATTAAATTTATCTGTCTTGAATTTTCCTCTGGGTATGTTGAGAACCTATCCTCATAATCCTTTTCCCTTCATCACCTTGTCTCATTTCTGGCTACATCTAAAGCTGACTTGCAGAGCATGAGAAAGATTGAGCGGAAATGTAAAGGGGAGGTGAGGAGGCAGGACTTGAGGGCAATTAATGAATGATTGTGAGCAATATCTCAAAGGAAACCTTTGCTATTCACTTCTGAGTGATGAATTTCAAAGAGACTCATAGGTCAATTCTTAGTATATGCTGTATGTGTTGTACATATATGTATGTGTGCTAGTTGAGTAGATTAGCTTTCTAGTCATGGGAGAACAAAGGTTGCCAATCAACATATCTATTGAGAGACATGGAGTTTTATCTTACAGTACCTAATGTCTACAAAATTAAGAGACATGAAGCTCTGTTAACTAAGAATTCAAAGTGAAACACAGTTTTTTTTATGGCACCTCTGCTTTTTGTGGGTAGGGTTTTTTAAAAATCCTCTTTAGCAATATTATTCAAGCTTTATGGAAGCTTGACTCTCTATCGAGTCAAAAGCACACTAATTTGGTTATTAGCATGTGCATGAAGTGATCCCACTCCACTCATTCAGAAAACAGGAATTAAGATGATTTGACAGCCCTCCAATTTTGCTTTCAATGCTATTGATTCCTTTCATCCAGGCTGGGCTGTTCTGTGCTTGATCTTGCAAAAGGGACTGATGGCGCATTGGTCTAATCACATTTCATTGTACATTTACTGCATGCAATAATAAATTTGGCTATCCAGATCAATTTTGGCCTAATTTCCTCTCACAGGATGCAATTCAATGATTTTTTTTTTTTTTCTCTTAAGGGCCAACATTTATCCACATAGGCTTCTATTTTTTAATCCCAAAAATATTGACTAAAATGAGCTTCAGGGGTATTCTAGGCTTTTGATTGCAATTGCTTTGGAAAAAAAAGTTTATATTTGATTTTGATATGTCTGAGACTACTACATGGTATATAACATGAGTGATTTTCATAATGGCTTTCAAAGCACTTAGTGTATTCATAGAGCCTTATTAACTAAACAATTTAAATACGAATACTTCATACTTCCATATAGAGTACTGTTCAATGTAACTTGCAAATGCAAAGAACTTATTGCATAATTTTGTAAGCAATATTGCAAAGTATCTGAGTATTTACTGTAATGACTTTATAACAGGATTATTATTTGACAGAGAACATTGTAGATGAGGTTAATGTAGTTTTGTTTTGTTTTTCCATAGAAATGAGAAATGAAAAAAATTTCTCAGTCAACTAGTTCATTCTCTGCTGATGATTTTATCATGCCTGTTCATTAGTTCAAAGACCACTCTACTGTTGTGAGTCTCTTAGGGAAAAGGAAATACTAGGCCTGACTATTAGGAGGTTTTGCTGGTGAATGTGTTGTGACCAATAAAAGTTTCACTGACTTGTGGTGAACAAGACAAAACCGTCTGAAGTGCCTTGTAAGTGAGGAGGAAGAATAACTGTAGGCAAAGGACTGTTGGGTCTGTAGTCAGATCTCAGACTGAACCTAAGATAATGCATATAACACTTCTGAGTTGGTGGGAAAGTTGATCTTGGATTAAAGAGCTGAAGTTTTCGCCTAAGCTTCATTTACCATATAATGAAATAACATTTACATGACCCACAAATGTTTAGTAACTAAGTCCATTAACACAGTTGTTAAGTGAAATCCAATTAAGCATATGGATTATAAATACATGAGTATGGGAATGGAACCATTCTCAGTGCACCATATCACATCTAAAGTCCAGTTAACTATGGTTGGAAAAATATGACTGCAAATGAGCATAGTGGCAGACACAAAGATGCATGTGAGGAGAATCTGTGATCTTATTTTCCTCCAGTATAAATCATTATGATATGATCAGATAAAAATAAAAGTGGAAGCAGAAAACATGCTTCCTTACTTTCAATTAGGCTTGAATAAAGTTTAGCCAAAATAAATTTCTCTAGCATTATACAAAATCTTGCATGCAGACATCTGAGACTTTGGAGGTGTTATACAGTCTTCCATAGAAGTAGAACTGAAGGTCTTTAAGTCAGTTGTCATCACAACTGTAACAGGCAGAGATGGAAGATATATATTTTAATGCAAAATTTTAATAATTAGCTTTTTAAAAATGAAAAAATATGCAATTTTAAAAAATGTTCATGTTTTCCACTTTTGTTTCCCTTCTTTCTCTGAAAATATTTGTAAAAACTTTAAGTTTCAACCTCTTTATTTCAATCTATGACTTTTTTTTCTGATTATGCTATAAAATTTATTTTGTCTTCTGTCTTCAACAGGAGTTAGTTAACTAATAGAATATATTTTAAATAGAGGAAAAGATAAAACAATACATTTTAAGTAAGTAGGTACAAAAGTTCTCAAATTGTATATGTAAGAGTTTTCTGATTTTGATATTTCATTTTTCATCTCAACAAAAATTAGACACTGTAATTACTTGTTCTGTACTTTTAGAAAGTTGTAGTTCTAATTGCAGGGAGGTCATTTATGATATATGTTCCCAGTTATGAGAATGTATAGTGATTCTATAGAGCAATATGAGAATCATAGGCACCTAAAATACCTGTAATTTTCTGTACATGAAAAAAAAATCTGCTTTATCAGTGACACATTTGAAAAATAATCAGTCTTCTCATTAAGGCTGCATAGAACAGGTCCAAAGGCTCCTAGATGTTTTGGATTAAAACCTGTATTTTAAAAAAACTCCAACTTTTTATTAGAATACCTTTATTTTTTAGGTGAAAAAACACAAAAAAACTAAACAAACAAAAATGCCATTAAACAAGTTCTATTATTACAAATGGCATGTTAGGGTTTTGCAGCATTACTTGGCTGAAAAAAAAAAGTAACTTTATTATGTCAGAATAATTATCTGCATTCACTAAGCTACAATGAAAGCTACAAGCTATAATAAAATGGCCCTGGCAAGTCCATCTGAAGATGAGCTTCCTTCTCTCAGTGTAATTCTATTTCAGTGTTCCTGTTTGTCTTTCTAGTGAGCACAGGAGCCCTTCATGGTCTGACAGATATTCTGTCCTTGCCAGGTAGCTGCTGCTTTTAGGCATTAGCTGCCAAAACAATTCAGAGGTTAATGGGAAAACATTCACAAATTACAGTACAACCTCTCCACTTTCACGGAAAATGTAAGATGTTTGGGATGTTTAAATGCTGTAAAATGTCTTCATTTCTTCAGACACTTGTGCAATTATTAATATAGACAGATGTGGAATGCACAGACAACAAGCATCTAAATTAGCTTTGAGGGGAATTAATACAAGAAGCTAGCAAATACTCCCAGAGAATAAATTACTGTGACATTTTATTATGATTTCAACAGGAGATTACTAAATGCACAGCTTAAGCGTTGGTCTCAAAAACATACAAAAGGAAGCTAATATCAAATGATACAGCAAGGGAAAACAGAACAGAAAGCTACTCCTATTAGGCTCATAGACATAGATAACACTTGTCACCCTGAATAAACCATTAAATGCATTATTTTTTCCAAATCTTTAATTACAGTTGACATGCCCAAGTCTAGCACCATAGGCAGCCATCCTGTTGAAGAACAATAACCTTTGTGGCACTGAAATGGGAGAAAACAGCAGCAGGAACCATAGCCTACTTTCCAAAGTGGTTCTAATATACACTATTAGGAGAAGAAATCTTTTTATTGTAGCATGATTTACACATCTAGGTCCAGCCTTAACTGAACATGATGCTTTTTGAGCTTGTAACAACCCCTCTGATCCACTATGCCTGTAGGGTTCCGCTTCACTCCTGTCATTGTCACCTGGTAGCACAACAGGCTTCTGCAAAGCTGACTCTGTAAGGCTCAAATAAAAATTCCTTCACAGTGTCATAATTTGTAGCTTCTTAGACAAATGGGTGATAATAACAGTTGCCCAGACAGTAACATCTGATGACTCCAGTACAGTTATACAAGATAATAATGTTATGTCAGCCCCTAGGATGTGATGGCAATCATCTAGGCTGCATTTTAAAGTTTGCAACTACTGAAAAGAGAAGTATTGGTTTCTTGATTACTTCTACCCCTCCAGCTCTTTCTTCAGCATATGTTTGCATCTCCCTGCATTTCTTCTGTCACTGCACCCCCAACTCACATAACCTACATAACCTTTGCTGCTAGCTTTTGGCAGGCACTTGAGCTGCTTTTTCTCACCAAACAGAATAAATCCAGGGTGCTATAACACATCTCTGATAAAGCAATATGATAAAGCACACTGGATCTTATTTGAATTTTTGTGGTTAAACCTCTTCTCTGGTTGAAACTTCTCACGATTCCCTTCAAAGACTGAATGAATTCATGCTCAGGCTCAAACCCAAAGTGCCTTGCTTGCCACTTCATCTGCAGTCAGATAACAGTAGCCTGCTTTGATGCCAGCCATGCAACCATGTAACATCTGTAGTTTCTATGAGTTTATGTAGAAATTTAGGGTTTGTAATGTGAAAACATCTGGTCTAGAAATATCAGTGCTGAGTTACCTCTTCAGATGGTCCCTCAGAACCAGAATGGCCTAGAAGCATAGTGTCCAATTCCTTCTTCTCTCTGAGCAGGTGACCATCCATGCTTTTCTGAAAGAGACACCATTGTTGAGGTAAGAGCAGAGCTCAGACCTCTTCCTGAATGCTAAAGGGAATAGTTGAGAGGAGGGATGCAAGGAGATTTGGACTTGAGAGAAAATTGCAAGAGGAAATGGTGTATAAAAAAAAAAAAAACTGTCATTGCAGTATTGGTAAAAAATGTGTTCTGTGTTCAGCTGGTGGAAAAGGGCATGCTGTGAATCTGAGTTCCATACTACATGAGTTAAATAAGTGATATGATATAAAGGTGAAGAGGATGACCTTCTGGGTTTTAGACTGAATTAAGTATGATTTTCTTTTCTTTTCCATATCTGTCCTAACAGACACTGAAAGGTACCATAACTATATTGGTTTAGTAGTTTATTTTGCTGGAAAAAAAAAAAATCATACTTTTATTTGGTTTTGCTCTCAAACTATCTTATATATAAAATATCTAGACTAAGCAGGCATAATGACCCTTACAAAATAATTCAGAAGAGCATTTAAGCAATGCCAGACATCCCATACTTTTCTTCACAATATCCAGAAGCAAATGGCATAGTTCAACTGAGTTGTACAGTCCAGTTTTGAGGCAAGAAAGGTGTAAGTTATGTGTATCAGTAGTTTTTTAAAAATTTCTTTCTGCCAAAATACTTCTGGGAGCCTTACATTCCTGGTGACAATCTGCTGACCCAGGCAAAAGCTACTGTATAAAGCTGTGACTTGGCTTGTACTTGTTAAGTAGCTAAGTTAAAGTCTGGTACAGCTAGGACAGTCCTTAGGGTGAAGCTCTCCTTCATACAGACTGGAACATAGTGTACAGCTCCTTCCCTTGCACTGATAACAGCATCTCTTTTCATGGTGATTACTTTGAAATTCTATTTTGTTAAATTTTTCATTTAACAAAAGATGGAAAAAGTGACGGAAGTTGTCAAAAAATTAGAGTGCCTCAAGGTCAAGAAAAAAACCCATAACGACCCCCTCCCCTCCCCCCAAAATAAAATCACCAACAGTATCTTATTATGTTGTTGGGTACTCCAGCATAATATGTAAGAAAAATAAATTTCATATACATCAGAGCAAGAAACACTGAGCGTTGAGGAGGTGTTAATATTCATATTTCCTTCTCCAGCTAATTTTAAATGAGAAATCATAGAATCATAGAATCAGCCAGGTTGGAAGAGACCTCCAAGATCATCCAGTCCAACCTATCATCCAGCCCTAGCCAATGGCACTAAGTGCTTCATCCAGTCTTTTCTTGAACACCTCCAGGGATGGCGACTCCACCACCTTCCTGGGCAGCACATTCCACTGGCAAATCACTCTCTCTGTGAAGAACTTCCTAATATCCAGCCTATACCTTCCCCAGCACAGCTTGAGACTGTCCCCCTTGTTCTGTTGCTGGTTGCCTGGGAGAAGAGACCAATCCCCATCCCTGGCTACAACCTCCCTTCAGGTAGTTGTAGACAACGAGGTCACTCCTGAGGCACCTCCTCTCCTGGCTAAATAACCCCAGCTGTCTCCTCATAGGGCTTGTGCTCCAGGCCCCTCACCGGCTTCCATCACCCTTCTTTAGACATGTCCCAGAACCTCAACATCTCTCCTGAATTAAGGGGCCCAGAACTGGACACAGTACTCAAGATGTGATCTGACCAGGTGCTGAGTACAGGAGAAGAATAACCTCTCTTGTCCTGCTGGCTACACTATTCCAGGGCCATTGGCTCTCCTGGGCATGCTGCTGGCTCATGTTCAGCCTACTATCTACTTGTACCCCAAGGTCACTCTCTGCCTGGATGCTCTCCAGCCACTCTGTCCCCAGCTTGTAGCACTGCCTGGAGTTGTTGTAGCCAAAGTGCAGGACCCTACACTTGGCCTTGTTTAACCTCATCCCATTGGCCTCTGCCCACCCATCCAGTCTGTCCAGGTCCCTCTGCAGGGCCCTGCTATCCTCCAACAGATTGACACCTGCTCCTAACTTGGTGTCATCTGCAAACTTACTGATGATGGACTTGATCCCCTCATCCAGTTCATCGATAAAGTTATTGAAGAGGATTGGGCCCAATGCTGATCCCTGGGGCACACCACTAGTGACTGGCCACCAACTGGATGTGGCACCATTCACCACCACTCTCTGGGCCTGGACCTCCAGCCATTTCTTGACCCATTTCAGAGTGGATCTGTCCAAGCCATTAACTGCCAGCTTTGCCAGGAGCTCGTTGTGTCAAACAATGTCAAAGGTTTTGCTGAAGTCCAGGTAGACTCCCCAGAATGTTTCATGGATTATGGTAACTTTATTTTATCAAATAATATCTTAGCAAATTTAATTGCTGCAATGCATTTTAGCATGATTCTTAATCTATAAGAATGTCTGTCCTTGTCCCTTGCCTTTTTTTTTTTTTTTATGGAATACTTAATTTTAGATCGATGACCTACGATCTTTAATAGACTTTCTGCCAATAATGATTAGGATAGTGGATGCTCAGTATCAAATTATCAATATCCTTCCTTCTCTGAGATAACACTAATGAATCATCATCTAATAGGGATATTCTGCTCCAAATATGATCATTTACTGATACACATTCTACAAAATAAAACCACCATTTATCTTTCTGCTACCTTTCTAAAAAAAAAAATATTTTAAAATAGATATGCTGTTGTTCAGTTTTAGCTTATGGGGTTTTTTTAATGGTATTTTGTTTGTTTTACTGAAAGCTGCAACTGCAAAGGCTTTAGCATGCACAGTTGCTTATTTCTTTAATACACTTTCTTGGAAGCAAACTCCTTATATGAAGCATTTAAAATGTAGCTTAAATAAGCATGAATGGATCCCCTATTACAAATTCTGCCTGGAAATGCATGAAATTTGTGCAATTCTCATTATGTTCTGGGTACAAATGGACCTTAATATCATATTAAAAACCTTGATTTAAAAAGTGTGACTAATATAGGCTCCTTACAAGTTATTGACATTTAGTTCAGCATTTGATATTAACTATCTAAACTTATGTCAGGAGACAGTAGTAGTTTTCAGAGAAGTAGTTTTCAAGTAGTTTTCAGAGAAAGAGATTTCACAAATGAAACTTTTGATACTCTGAATGTCTCAATTAACATATTTTGACAGTCTTTTATACCTTGAAACATTATAAAAATTGTAATAAGGTATTCTGCTTTAAGTGCTGAATGAAATAATTGCAAAACTGTTTTATTGTCTTTCCCACTATCACAGATTCAAGAAAGTCTTGTTATAAACAAATGTATTCTCTGCTTCAAACCTGCACAGGATGCATATTAGGGTTACTAACTTTCTGCAAGAAAAGACCAAGATAAGCACATTCCCTGCTGGCATTTTCTGAAACCTTTCATTTGTTGAAGCAAGATAGTGTCTGTAGAAATACTCTTCTTGCAGATTTAGGGAGCAAAAGCCTTACATGCAAATTGTGTGTGAGCTTTCTAGACCAAACTCATTCTTTTTCAGCTGAATATTGCTTTCTGTATGTTTTGCAGAAACATACTGTGCACCATACAGTATTTTCTTTAAAAGCATCTCAGTGTATCACCACTTCCTTTATGGCTCAGAATTTAATGCGTACCACAGAATAATTGCTGTCAGTTGCTGCCCATTTGTGTTTCCCATCGAAGTACTGCTTCTGAAATATGTCATGTGGTGAGCCTGGAGTCACACAGAACAAAGAAAAAGAACGGATGCACTCATGACCACTTCTGCTGTCAGTGATTTTCTGCTGTAAAACCTCCTTTATAAACCTAATGAAAGCTGTTGGGTGGTGATTCATCAACGTTATCACATGGAAGGATATCACTGGTAACCTTGCTGGCCTGATGCACTTTTCTCTCAGGAACAAAACTTCACTAAGGGGAATCAAGCAGTGTTTCTTCTGCAGTGAGACTGGGAGTAGATGCTCCATGGAGTAGCTTATCTGCTAAATCTTCCCCTAAAGGAATGGGTTTGTTCCTGTTAGTTACTGGCTATAAAAATTCACACAGCTTTACTCAAATTCATGTTCAATGCAAAACAAGTATCTTCCTTACAATTTAGAGAAGAAACATAGAATCATAGAATTGTTTCAGCTGAAAAAGATGTCTAAGGTCACTGAGTCCGACCTTCAAACTAAGACCACCATAGCCATTAAACCATGTCCCATAGTGCTATGTCCACACGTTTCTTGAACACCTCCAGGGGTGATAACTCCACCAGTTCCTTGGGCATCCTATTCCAATGCCTGACCACTCTTTCCATAAAGATTTTTTTTTTCCCAATATCCTCCCTGGTGTAATTTCAGGCCATTTACTCTCATGCTATCACCTGATACGCGGGAGAAGAAACCAACACCCACCTCACTGCAATCTCCTTTTAGGCAGTTGTAGAGAACAAGGAGGTTTCCCTTCAGCCTAATCTTCTCCAGACTAAACAATCCCAGTCAAATTCTCCTCATAAGACTTTTTCTCTAGACCCTTCACTAGCTTTCTTGCCCTTCTCTGGACCTATTTCAGTCTGTCAATGTCTTTCTCGTAATGAGGGGCCCAAAACAAAACACAGGACTCAAAGTGCAGGCTCACCAGTGCCAAGTACAGGGGCACGATCATTTCCCTACTCCTGCCAGCATGCAGTTGGCCTTCTTGGCCACCTAGACATATTGCTGGGTCATGTTCAGCTGGCTATAAGCCAGCACTCCAAGGACGTTTTCTGCCGGGTAACTTTGCCCCAAGCTATAGTGTTGCATGGCATTATTGTGACCCAAGTGCAGGACCCAGCACTTGGCCTTGTTAAAACTCCTGCAACTGATTTCAGCCCATTGATCCACCCTGTTGAGATCCCTTTGCAGACACTTCCTAATATCATGAATCTCTAGATCTGCATCAGAAAAAGGCAAAATGGGTAGAAACTAGATATAAACCATGTTTTCTCAAGCAGTTTTCAGTATCACTTTGTTGCTATATCATTAGTAAGTCAAGGAAGGATATTGCTACAGAAAATAAGAGCCTTTATACAAGTAATTTTTCTTTAAAAAAAACTTCTTTAGAATCGACAACTTTAAAACAAGATATTCTTAAATGGCACAGTGGGAAGTATGAAGATAACAGTTTATTCTCCAAGACATATGGAAGGGTTTTCAATTTCTGTACACAGTTGAGGATGGGAAATCATGTTGAATACTGATAGGCTAAGTAAATGAAATCCTTTTGCACTTAATCACTATTAGACAACACTTAATGCTATATCACCAGTTTGAGGTGTGAAGGTGGAAATAAATGGAATAAAGGATTTTATGTGTGATGAGATTAATAGCATAATAGCTGACTTCAGAAGGTTTACCAGCTTTACCTGAGGGGACATTTGTCCCAGATATTGAACCAACTCAACACTGAGGCACCATTATTTTTATATTTTTTTATATCATTGAAAAAATCCTTTGTTACATTGGAGAGATTGGTTTTAAACAGAAAGGTACTTACATTTTCTCTCAAGTTTATCCCAGTGTGTGAGAGGGTCAGGTCCACTCTGAAGGAGTGGAAGCTATTTTTAGCAGTTTTTTTTCAAATGGCACTTTGCCTCATTAGTCCAAAGACGAAAATAAATAGAAATCAAAATAGTTTGCTACATTCCATTTACATTGCCTAGAATTAAACCATATGTGCAGCATATAGGCACATAGCTTCCTGTCTGAAAATTCAATACTGTGTAGAAGGGAGTAGTTTTGCTCCTCTTTCTTTGCACCTTTGTCCTGATCAAAGGGTTGCCAAGCAATATTTGACATCCAGAACTCAAGACTTAGCTCTCAACCATATTAGTTATCAGCCTTTGCTCTAGTATTTACCTGATACAGGATCCCTTATAAACTAGTGGTTTTCAGCAAGTCACTATATTTGTGAAGAAAATATACAAGATTAATTTCAGTTATAAATTAAGGGTTGATTTTCTTTTTTCCCCCCAGATCTGGGCAGATATTTTATTTGAGGTTGCAAGTTAATCAAATATGAAAAGGAAGAATGTAATGGAAACACAAAGAAAAGAATCACAAATAATCACTTAATAGGAATGACACTTTGCTTTTTATATCAGGCCTACACCCCAAACATAGACTTAAATAAGTAAGAAAATAGTTTTCAAAGTAACTATAAAACTGAAAAGCAAAACTGCACAGCTGCAGTATTCCTGAGAGATGTATATATGTGTGCACAGCTGCATAGACACAGAGATCATGTATAAACAGTAGATATCTGTACATGTGTGTGTGAGCAGGTGAATATTTTATAACCACATTGGCAGGTATGCAGTAAAACCTGAATATAGATCAGTCTTTTTCCCAGCTCTCTTTATACCACTTGAAAAGTCCTGTGTTTTCGATCAGAAATGGAACAATGCAGTTTGATTCTTGTATTAGAAACAAGTGGTTTGAAGTTGAGTCTTCAACTAAAGTAGGTTCAGAGCAGGTTTTTTTTTTTTTAAACTGCACTCTCTGCCTACCAGACAGAATACCACTGATAATGCCAAGATGACCTCATTCTTTATTGTGCTGTTCATACTTAAATATTCCAATTTTATGGCAGGAGTCCTCATCTAGATGAAAAATATTATCCTTCCAGGACATCAGCTTTGTACAATTCAAGCTATTTTGATATTTTTCCCTATTAGTACTCAAAATAGTTGAAAAATCTATTAAAAACTGTTGTCCTGCTGTTCTTTTTTTCCTTTTGCTTTCCCTTCAGTTTCCTATTGCAATTCACTTCTACCTCTTTATTGCAGTTTTAGAAACATGTTACTTGATAGGACATTCTTCACCCATTGCATTATTCTTCACCATACCCCTTTCTACACCCTCAGTTTATATTGCATGGGTAACCTGTGTAATCCAAGTAGATCTTTAGTAAAGCTTTTTAATTCAGTCCACAACAGCTTCCTTCAGAAGTAAGACAGTCTGTTATTCAGGACAGTAACTCTATGCTTGTTTAAGCATCACGGTATAAGTGGAGATGGCTCCCAACCTGGGGACCACAGGACATGGACAGAAATGAGGCATGTAGAGAATTACTGAGCAAGCTATTGGCTGCTTGAATTCAAGAATAAAAGCAACCATCTGAGCCACTTGAAAAGTTTAAGAGGTTGAACTATTGATTCTTATTGTTTTCAGAGTGTCCACTTCATTATTTTATCGGTTTTGTAAAAGTAGAGGTGTCCTAG
Organism: Psilopogon haemacephalus; assembly: GCA_013396835.1. Lineage (NCBI taxonomy): Eukaryota > Metazoa > Chordata > Aves > Piciformes > Megalaimidae > Psilopogon > Psilopogon haemacephalus. Next base: position 186,802 of record VWZI01001722.1, on the reverse strand, counting down.
TAAGAGTCCTGCTCCAACTTGGAAGGGTCTGTTCAAGAAAATACATGGACAAATCATGACACAACATTCAGACCCCTTAAACTCAAATTCTGCCCTCAGCTGCAATTTTTACTAATGACACTGGCTTGTTGCATTGTGCAAAACTTTGGGACTAAACACAACACATTTTTACTGCCCTTGTCACCTGTGATGCCTACTCAAAATTGTCCAGAATGTGACCATGCATGTTAATACCCTCTGATGTAGGCAGCTGATGATGATGACAAGAGCACAGCTGGGAAGGAGCTAAACAGACCCTTCCCTGTGCTCCTGCTGAGAAGCTCCTGAAGGAAACTGGAAGAGTGGTGAGGAGTATGGGAGGCTGGTGTCATGTTAACAACTGATTCAGAAGGCTGTGGTTTGAACAGGCAGTTTGACCAACACAAATTCTAAGTGAGCAGAGTACTCAGTTAAGTTCTGAAAAGATAGACCTAAGAATCAGAGTACCTGCTCTTTGCAGCTTTATTTATTATGACTTTGCAAATGTAAGAGACTGTTCTAAACTGATGTCCATGTTGAATAAGAAAATTCTGTCAAATGTGTAAACTATATGCTTATGAACCTTTAATTTTATGCTTTAGAAATCTATGAATTTAACTGAAGATACTTCAACTTTGTATTTTATGCTGTTTTCCTTTGTTTTTTTTGTTTTGTTCTGTTTTTCTTAAAATAATTGTCATTATATTGGACTGAAAAGAAAGATAACTGTATCTTTCAAAACATAACTATGACAAAGAAAGATACCTCTAATGTATGCAAGTCCAAAATTTCTACTTAGAAACTCTGACAAAGCATGCTACTCACTTTTACCAAGACAAAATCAAAGTTCGTTTTCCAGACATATCTCAAAAGATGGCCTGTTTTAAGGCACTAGTCTTGAAGTAAAAATCCTGGTTTCAAGGTGAGATCTTTCATATTTAGGATTATTGTCTCAAATTAGTCAACCCTTCTTTTTTGGCTCTGATGTATATATGAGGTTACATCTGTAGTGTAACTGCCATACTTGAACTTAAACATTTGCTGGGCTGTTTCAGTGGGTTGGGCTAATGCCCTGCAGTGGTCAAATACTTTCTGAGCAATTAGAAATCTTTAGTCTCATGAAAGTTTATCTCTGTTTCCAGGTAGGATTTGTGTCTGTAGCATTTATTTAGTAAATAGTTACTGATCTTCTGCTCAGCCTCATAATATCCTTAACCACAGTTTTCTTGTGGTTACTATTTTACTCACTATCTATACTAACATGCATGTCTGTCATCTCCAAGAACCTGATTTTCTTCTTTTATTGGACCTCAAAATGCTTGATCCTAGCCAGTGTGGTACAAGCTGCATAACTAGGTTGCATGCTTTCAGGAAGTTGTCACTCAGCTTACTTCATTTTCACAAAGCGTACAGTGAAAAGCTTAAAACAACTTCTATTCCTGTGACCTGAAGCTGTAGTCATTCTTGACAACAGGCAGAATATTTTGCTTTTTTTGTGCAATGAGGATATTTTTTTCTATTCCTTCAGTACACACCTTCTGACACCAGAATGAACCACTGGATATCTAAAATATAAAGCAAGGATGCCTTTACACCAGATAAACAGAGCTCTGGGTGTGCAGCTCACAGTTTGTTTCCAAAGCAAGTTGACAGGTTGTTTAAGCTAGGGTGAATTAGGAGGACAATCTGCTACAGAAAGTGGACACAGCATAATTAGGAAACATTTTTTTCTCTACACTAACTCTTATGTTTATTTCTGCATTTTGGTTTCAGGCTCTATGTCTCATTTGAATGAGAAATGTTCAGTTCTCCTGGTGCTGTCAGTTGCTAGTAATGTCTGTTTACTATATGCATTAAATTAGAAAATTAACTGTTCAAATGTGTACTTGGCTATAGATAGCCAAGTAAAATTTTATTATAATACCTGGCAGGTTTTAGAAGGGCTTAATTTAGTTGGATTAAGATCTCTCTGATTCTGTATAACCGCCACCCTGTGTCTGATGATATGCAAGTCTCTTGGCGGGGGGGGACGGGGGTGCAGAAATAAAGGAAAGTGTTTTGTTTTGGAGAAGGGCTAGAGGAATATTTATGGGAAATCATAAAGGAAAGCTCATAGAAAACCCCATAAGCGCTTCCCTCTAATGCTTCTGGCTTCAGTTGTAACAGATTTGAGAACTGTTCAAATTCAACAACAGCTATAACCAACCGAACCCTCATGCAAAAAACTGACAAGCATTTAAGAACAGGTAAGCATTCAGGACAAGCATTTAAGGACATGCTAAAGCCAGGCTAGTCTGGCTTGTTAAACTCTGCTACTGCCAGAGCTTGAGAGACACATGATGTGAAAGAGGATGAAATCAAATGAAAGGTTGTTTTCAAGAAGAACTGGACCAGATTTGCTGCTGTTACAAGTGGCAGCTTTCCCTTAGTCTCAGCTCCCTTAGAAAATAGGGGGAATAAAGAGTCTGTTTCAAGACACTTCACAAGACTGGGTAAAATCTGCCATGACACAAGGTTCTCTGACTTTATAGTGCGATAAGCAAAGCTATTATATTTATATCTCTCAAGTAACTTGAAATATATGTCTCTTAAAACTTACCAGTGCTCGGCAAGTGAGGAATTAAACACATAACTGTGGCATTTCTAATTCTCCCCTGGAAACTGGAAAGATAACTTTCTAATAATTAAGCAGAAGAAATTAACTAGTAATATAACTTTGATGATATGGTTAATTTTTAAATGGTGCAGACATGGTTTTACATTTACTGGAACCATTATATTTCTGCAGAGCATTTCATTATTAACATCAATTTACCTGTTAGTTGTGCATCCATTTGGCAACAGTGTTTCTGTAATTCTAAATAAAGAAAATCACACCTGAATGTCAGCATTTGTTGTTTGGGTTTTTTTTTTTTGGGGTATTGGCGTTATTTTTGTTGTTTGGGGTTTTTTTTCCCTATTCTGAGTTTTGTGATTTTCAGTTAAATGTTTCCAGGGGGCCTTTACATTTTTCAGTTTTTAATGTGTTTTCCCTGGGGGAAAAATTAAAAAAAAAGAAAAAAGAAAAAAAAAAGGAGGTTCTGTAGAAGCAGGAAGGTGGTATTGCCAGAATTAGACTCTTGAGAACAAGTCACTTCCTCATCTGATTTCACAGCCAATTACTTAGCATTATGAGGGCTGAATTTTGCTCTTGCTTGCAGCTGTAAGCAGTAGAGTGGAATAGTTTAGCGTTTGTGCTCTGTGACAAAGCTCAGGGATGGATGCTGAAGCAGCAGCCTCATCCTCTTCAAACACAATCCAGACTCAGAAGCCAGCATTCAGGAGGATACATATTCCTGGTAATCAGGTCATTTTTTTCTTTTAGCAAAATCGGTGAGACCAGTGAGGGGAAAAAACCAAAACCCAAACTGTATTAGAGAATCAAAGGAAAGCAATGTCAGGTACTCGGCAGTCCGTGACTCAATGATAACTGAGGCTAGTTAGTGGCAGTGCTGATATATTGCATGTTGATATTGACACTGACTTCTGTTCCTAAACTCTTCAAAGATGCTTGACACCCCTTTCCTGGACATAGTTGTCTTTTACAGACAAAGAGTTTTCTTGTGTTGCATATCAAGCTGGTTGCTTCCTGACTTCCTTCTTGTGAATATGGAAAAATATTTTGGTTGTTCTAGGACTGTTATATTTTCCTTCTAAATACACTATTTCCCAGACTAAACAAACCAAATCTTTCTGCCTTTTTGTGTGTCATAGTTTCTAAACATTTTATCATTTTTGTTGTTGTTCTCTGGACTATCTCCAGTTTGCCTAGGGTAACGCTGGAAACTAAACACAGTTCTCTTGCTAACATCTCATCAGTGGAGTCACTATTTCCCAAACTGCTCCTATCAATATGCCCTAAAAGCAGACCTGTTTTTTTTTCCCCAAAACATTGTATTGCGAGTTCCTAATGGATCTGCCTTTTTTTTTCTACAACAATGCTTCATGCTCCCATTCTACTCCCTTTGTATTTGTGCATTTAACTTTGTCTTTCCTAAGAGTACTATTTGATGCATTTGCTATTATTGAATTCCACCTTATTGATTTCAGTTATCGAGATTGCTTATGACCTAGAGGTATACACAAATTTCTTAGTTGCAAAGGAAATTACAGAATAAAGCTGTATCCAGGACAGATATCTGTAGAATCTGTGTTGAGTTTCCTTCAAATTTTCCAATGAAATAATGAGAAATTTTCTCAAAATACGATTCTGGTTCAAAGTTCTTTTTTTTTTTTAGAATTTGTCATCATTGAAAATTAAAAATATGGAACTTAGCAAAATTATTTATATACATAAAATATTGATATCTCAACTGTGTTCAGATAGAGTAGAATTTATTATTGTTGCATTCTTTAAGATAAAACTTTTCCTGTGTTGCTTCCCAAATAAGGTCCAGAATCTCTGAGAAGGTTTTAAAACATCCATTGCCTCCTACATCTACAAGATTTCAGTTTAACAAAAATATATGTGATAAGTAATGCAGGACAAATGAAGTTTATTTGTTTAGAAAACTTGATAGACTGCAGTCTTACCTAGTTTGATGAATATTTTCTCTGCTGTGTCAAACAGATTTTAGTCTTAATCTACACAGGCCATGAGATCAGTGTTTGGATGCAGATCACTTCAGTTTTAGATTGGACAATTCAGATCTCACCCAAATATGTAATGACAAATGTTAAACTGCACTAAAGCTGCAAGAGAAGTCAGTTGACTTCTTGTGAACTTGGACGTTCCTGAACCAGTTTTAAAAGCAATTTCCTGTGCAGTCTTCTGAAAGTTTAGGAAATCTCCTCCACCAGTGTAGAGTCTGTTCTACCATTTCCCTCTTTCTTGTGTTCTTTATTTTTTAATTTGATTCTGCTGTATGGAGCATATCAGGCTGAGTATTGAGGGACAAGTATTTGTATCTCTACTTTCTCAACTATGAAAACATGTCACATAAAAGTGGTTATGTGGGATGGAATTTTGTTGGGACGTTAGACTGCAAAATGCTTACATGGAGAGGGCTGAAGTATTCAACAGTTTTTTTGCCTCAGTCTTCATCGGAAACAAACCTCCCAAGCTGATGTACCACAAGATGGGGACCAAGGGGTAAAAATCTCTCCCATTATAAGTTAAGACAGGGTTCATGATCACCTCAGAAACCTGAATGTGCATAAGTCTACAAGGCCTGATGAAACGCAACTCAGAATCCTGAGACAATTTGCTGATGAAGTTGCCAAGTCACTTTGCATATTTGAAAAGTCCTGGCAGTCAGGATGTTGACTTGGAAAACATTACACTCATTCTTAAAAGCAGTAGAAAGGAGGACTCTGGGAACTGCCAACCTGTCAGCCTCATCTCTGTGCCTGAGATGATCATGAAAGAGATCATCCTTAGTAATGCTAAATTCAGATTGTAACAGGAGAGGCTTCCTGTTCCAGTTGCTGCTTCCGATTTCTGGTTTGGGATGTTGGTATTTTTCACTGTGCTGGCTGCTGTGTGTTTTGGTGGGGGCAACCATTTTATTGCTGGCTTCTGCTGCTGCTTCTGCATTTTGCTGTACTCTTAAACAAATAGGCTAAGATAATTATGCATTACATTATCTCATTAAATTCCTTGTCACAACCTAGAGGATTTTTTTGGTGTTATTTTTCCTCCTGTTTGGGGGGTGGGGGGAGGGGGAGCAGGCAGAGAAGGGACTTCTGAGAGTGAGCTCTGTTAACTCAGGACAATGGGCTAACAGTTTGATGGATAAGAAATTGATTAGATGGTTGCATCTGGAGGGTGCTGGTCAATGGCTTGATGTCTAGAGGGTGACCAGTGACAAATGGTGTTCCTCAGGGTTCTGTACTGGAACATATGTTGCTTAATATCTTCATCAGTGACAAGATAAAGGGATCAAGGGCATCGAGAGAAAGTTTGCAGACTACACCAATGGAGGGGTCAATATACCAGAGGGATGGAATGTCATCCAGAAGGACCTGGACAAGGCCAAGTGCAAGGTTCTATACCCGGGTCAAGGCAATCCTCAGTATTAGTACAGGCTGGGGGATGATGTAATTAGAGCAGCCCTGTGAAGAAGGACTTGGGAGTACTGGCAGATGAAAAGATAGACATGAGGCAATAATATGTGCTTGCAGCCCAGATAGCAAACTACATCCTGGGCAGCATCAAAAGAAGCATGGCCAGCCAGTCAAGGGAAGTTATTCTATTGCTCTACTCCACTCTAGTAAGACATCCCCTGGAGTGCTGTGTCCATGCTGGAGCCCTTAGCACAAGAAGGACATGAAGCTGTTCGAGCAAACACAGAAAATGCCACAAAGCTGACAGAAGAGCTGGTGCACTTCTCTGAGAAAAGAAGGCTGTGGAGGGGCCTTTTTGCAGTCTTGCAATATTTAAAGGGGGCCTATAAGAAGGATGGGGATCCTTCTTTAGGAGGGCCTGCTTCAACAGAACAAGAAGTATTGCTTTTAAACTAAAAGAGGGTAGATTTTTTCTAGACACAGAAATATATATGTTTGGATCATCATTATTTACCTTAATTTCTAGTGCTTCAGGGCTGGGTTCCTAACTAAACAGGCATCAAGTGTTTTCCTTGAATTACTTCTGCCTGTGAACACAGTGGAACTGACTCCATTTAACACCAACAAACTGCACATAATAAAAATTTTTGGTGCCCTAGAACAGAACGCATGATAGAACATCGCATGAGGATATTTTTAAAATAAATTATTGATAGAGCCTAAGATGGTTGAATATATGCTAATACCAAAAGACTGTAAATTTACAGAATCACAGAATGTCAGGGGCTGGAAGGGATCTTGAAAGATGATTTAGTCCAGCCTCCCTGCCAGAGCAGGATCACCTATACCAGATCACACAGAAATGCCTCCAGGTGAGTTTTGAGTATCTCCAGAGATATCCCCTGGGCAGACTGTTCCAGTATTCCATCATCCTTACAATGAAAAAATTCCTCCTCATGTTTATATGAAATTCCCTATGCAGCCACTTCCACCTATTGCTCCTTGTCCTGTCTTTGGGCATCACTGAGAAGAGGCTGGCTCCATTCTCCTGGCTCTCACCCTTTACATCTTTATAAACATTAATGAGGTCACCTCTCAGTCTCCTCTTTTCCAAGCTAAAGAGCCCCAGTTCCCTCAGTCTCTCCTCGTAAGAGAGATGTTCCCTTCCCTTAATCATCTTTGTCGCTCTGTGCTGGACTCTCTCAAGCAGTTTCACATCCTTCTTGAACTGGGGAACCCAAAACTAGACACAGTACTCCAAATGTGGCCTCACCAGGAGAAAGTGAACCTGTCCAGAGAACCTCTCACAACCTACTAGCCATAGCCCTTCTAATACACCCCAGAATGGCATTGGCCTTCCTGGCCACAGGCTCACATTGCTGCCTCATGGTCAACCTCCCATCCACTAGGACCTCCAAATCCTTTCCCCCTTTGCTGCCTTCCAACAGGCCAATGCCAATCCCCAACCTATACTGATGCTTGAGGTTGTTCTTCCCTAGGTGCAAGACTCTACACTTGACCTTGTTGAATTTCATTAAATTCTCCCTGTCCAACCCTCCAGCCTGTCCAAGTCTCATTGAATGGCAGCACAGACTTCTGGTGTGGCAGCCACTCCACCCAGTTTTGTGTTGTCAGCAAACTTGCTGACAGTGCACTCTGTGTCTTCATCCAGGTCATTGATGAATATATTGAACAGAACTGGTTCCAGTACTGAGGGACTCCACTAGTTACAGGCCTCCAGCCAGACTGTCCCATTGACTTTCTGAATTCTTTCCTTCAACCAGTTCCCAATCCACCTCACTATCATCCATACCAAGCATCCTCAGTTAAGCCAGAAGGATGTTGTGGGAGACAGTGTTAAATGCTTTACTGAAATCAAGGCAAACCACATTCACTGCTCTACTATCATCTATCCACCTGGTTACGTCCTCATAAAAGGCTATCAGGTTTATCAAACATGACTTTCCCTTGGCAAAACCATGCTGACTGCTCCTAATGACCCCGCTCTCCTTGATATGCCTAAGAACACCACCACAGATAAGTTACCTTTCTGAGGATGGAGGTGAGGCTGACCAGTCTATAGTTGCCTGAGTCCTCCTTCTTAACCTTTTTGAAAATTAGAATGATGTTTGCCCTCCTCAAGTTCCCAGGCACCTCTCCTGTCCACTGTGACTTATTGAAGATGATGGAGAGTGGTCTGGCAATGACCTGTGCCAGCTCCCTCAGCACAGGTGGATGCATGCCATCAGGACCCATGGACTTATAGATGTCCAGATTACTCAACTAGACATCAACCAAGGAAGACTCCTCTGTCATGCTTTCCTCTTGTGCCTCAGGTGTCGAGGTGTCCTGAGGACAATCTCCAGCAGTATAGATGGAGATGAAAAAGGCACTCAGTAAGTCTGCCTTCTTTGTGTCCTTCTGTCACCAAGGCACCCACCTGATTCATCAGTGAGCCTACACTGCCTCTAGCATTAGTTTTTCCTGCAATGTATTCGAAGAAGCCCTTTCTGTTATCCTTGACCTCGCTTGCAAGGTTGAGTTCCAACAAGTCCTTAGCATTCCTGGTTGCCTTGCACAGAAAGAAAATCAGTATGACTGGTGAATAAAGTTTTTGTCCATAATGAGGTCAGAAATTCCAGAAAACATTTTAAGTAGATCGCACTATTTTGCTACATAGCTTGGTCTGTCGGAATGCGGCAGATATTCTCAAAATGTTTGTTGGAATTTCTGTTGTTTTCCTTGAATGAAATACTGCTTTTAAAAAATGTATGAGTGTGTTTACTCAGAGTTTCCACCCAGCAATACATGAGGAAGACGCAAAGATGCTTTTCGCCAAGAGACTGCCTTCTTGGTAGATACAGGCTCTAGCAAAATATCTGGAAAATCCATCAGCGATATCCGCCCCAGAGGCAAAAATCAGTTTTTATTACTTTGATTGCTTTGTTCAGCTCACGCTTACTCATGGCTCTTTCCTTTTCACATACTTCTTTCTAAGATTTACTGACTTTCATGCTGGATTTGAAGTTACTGAAACATCTCACCCCCCCACACCCCCTCCCCCATATTTACTGGCTTTTGAAAGTGGCTGACTACGGTTTGAACAGTACTTAGTCCTTGCCTTCCTGTTTATCTCTGCTTGAATTCCACTTTGCAGTCCCAAAGTGCTGAATCTGTGGCAGTCGTTTTAATGGCCAGATAGATGTCAGAAACACGGGAGTTTAGCTCTTCAGCAGGATGAAACCAAATTAAATGCTTGACTGTAATGAAAAAGGCATATCATTCAAACACAATCCTTGCAATGACAGCAAAAGGATAAAGTAAAGCTAGCTAGGATTTCCATTTGGAGTAGTGTAAGAGGATTTTTTAAATTAATGGCACTGATTTAATAGCTATAGCAAAGACTTACTGCAACTTTGTGGAAAACTTGTTTAATGGAAAGTATGTTGCTGCTTTCTCCTTCTGTAAGGGCAAATTATTAGGGCAAGTTACTAAAGCAGTTAAGGTGCCTTGTTACAAGAGTCATGAAGTCAGTTTGACTCAGCTAAAGGATGATTAAACAGATTATATTTTGGGCAGCAGTGAAGCTACTTTGATGATTCCTGTGGTGGCTTTGCCTCAGCTGGTAGCTGAGCACCCACACAAACTGTTGCTCTTTCCACCCTCCCAGAGGGACATGGGTGACATTAGGACAGATGACCAACAAAAGTTGTGGGTCAAGATAACGACTGGGAAATCACCTATGAAGTACTGCTGCAGGAAAAAATGGAAACACACAATAACCCCCCACTCCCCCCCAAAAAAACCCCCAAACACAAACCAAAACCACTTTATTTGGGGAGTTTAACTTTTTTTGTTTTCCCTAATTAGCATACATATGATTATTGTCTTTTCCTGTGATCTGGTGTGCATATGAGATTATGCTGGAACAACGGAATCCACACAGGATGCAGTCTCTGTGGAGCTTCCCTTGCTCCAGCATGGTCTCATCCACAGGCCACTATCTATACAAGGAAGTATGTCTGCTTCAACATGGTTTTGCTTTCCCCGTTCAGGGATGTGGCATACCTCCTAGTCCTCTGCCTTGCTATTCTCTCATTCCCTTTATCAGTCCCTCTGCTCTTCTTTCCACTATCACTGCCTTTTCTTAAATACACATTCCTGGAGGTATTACCAGTACTGGTGATGGTCTCAGCTGTGTTCTGTGGGCCTACTGCAGAGCCAGCAGGACTATCTGTGTCTGGCATGGGTCAGCCCCTCAGTTCATCCCCAAGAGATTTCCTCTGAAGACTCCCTGCTGCCAAAACCTTAGCACCTAATATCTTTCCCTTGTTAGAAGCTGCTACAGAATTTTATATTCCTCATCTTTTTTATTCTGATGTGCTTATGAGGCTCTGAACCCATCTCTGGCCTTATTCTCAACCTTCCACTGGTAATATTTTGAAGATAGTTCATACCTTTTCAGGCCAACGTTGACAAAGCAAATTATATGACAGGATATAAACTGGTGAAAAGTCATGGATATAAATGTTTGCCTTTCATTTTTCTTTGCAGGGAATGTTTCAAAGATAGTACTTGTACTAGCAATGTTATATTTTGAGAGCAAAGCTGGAATGTCTGTAGCACTGTAGATGACACTTAAAATGCTAAATCCCAGAGACATTCTTTTGTACTGCAAAGCAGTCATTAGTGCCTGGTGTGACATTCTTACTGCAGTGAGCAGAAGGAACTCAAGCTGTTTATCTCTACTTTCTGTGTAAGAACTGGGATTCTTTCTATTTCCAGGACAGTTTTCTTCATCTTCCCTTTCCAGGTTTCTCATTTAACATCTTCTTTGTTCAACTGCCACTTTGCTGGATACAACAATTTATAAGTGAGGCAATATGGAAGAAATCTTATTCTGCATTTGAGTTAGAAACTTTGTAAGTTTGTTCTCCTTTTTTTTTTTTTTTTCTTTTTTTTTTTTTAGAAGGGGGAAGGTAAACACATCCTCCAAATGCTCATGGGTCTGCAGACATCTCTTGATCAGAAATTCCAGCACCCCACTTCTGGTCTGAGCAATCTCTCCTTCCTGCATTGTTTTTGTCATCAGAAGCTGTGGTATGTTTTGGAAGAGAAGCTCTTCTTATGTATTTGGGCACATTTATTATTTCTGAGCAAGATATTTCTGTCATATCAGAGAAAGCATGCTAGTTCATTAGATTTTCTCTGAAGGTCTTGTATCCAGGGTAAGTGTGCTTATGTGTCTGTTCATGGCACTCATCAAAGCCAAGTTGTTCTCTCTCGTGTAATTGTGTCTCCTGCTCTCCTCTTACATACATGGTTACATTTCAGGGTTGATGATACATGGTTTCTGCATTCCTTAGGGACACTTTGAGATGCAGGCCTGCAGCTAGACACCAACTTTAAGATTAGACTAATATAATCATAAATTCCTAATAAAAGACATTGAGCTATAATAACAAAAAGTATTACCAACTTGTTTAAAAAAGATTTTGTTTTTCTTCAATTTAACTTGGCATCCTATAACTTCAGTGCCTTATATTTGCTTGAATTTCTAGTGAAACTGTGGACTTGTTTCAGTAACAAAAAACGTTTGGAGCTAAATTTTATCCTGAATAACTCCATTGACTTGCAAACCAAAGCCAGAAAGAATTTGACCCCTCTTTGATCACTGGTAAAGACCAAAGTACTTGTCATGGCTTTATTGGCATCACCAAGAGCACTTACTTATCTTACACAACTAGCTCTCTTTGAGCCTGAGCCTAAAAGGTAATGGGAGACCCAAGATTATCTTATTAAAGCATCACACCACATCTTTTCTGAATCTTTGGCCAACTCAATTTCTAAGAAAGTAACCTGCCAGCCAGCTGGTACCCAGGCTTTGTTACACGTTAAGAAAAGAGGGTGAGAAGAAGGGAGAAAAGCAAAGGGGAAAAAAAAGCAATCCTCTCATTACCATAAATTTCAAAGAATTGTTCATATCCAAACAGTAGGAGGTGGACAGATTAAAGTTTTAGAACTGTAACAACATCTCTCTTTGTGCTGTCTGGTTCAGAGTAAAGTGAACCTTGTAACATTTGACATCCATCACAACATTTCCTGCAGTTACCACTCTGTTACTTAGACCAAATCTCCTATTCTGGCTTGCAGACTATAATTTGGAGACACTAAATGACTATAATGTGGAAAGTATCTGATGATGTATTGTGCTTTAGAATAATAAAACTACTAAAATTGCAGGGTGGGGAGCTAAATCGAATATATAATTATCTGTGTTTGTAGGATTTTGTCTAAGAACATTATATTGTTTAAGCCATGCCTTTCTCTTTTTTAAGAGCCCATGTTCTTAGAAAGAGGATCATGCATTTAAAGATGTTCTTGGCACTTTGCCCTATTCCCACCTCCTTCCCTTCCTTCTTGCTGACCCATAACAAATCTTCTAGCCTTGATTTCACTTCATATTCAAAAGCAATGACAGAGGCCATAATGAAAAAAACTTAATCTAAGTGCTCCATTTTATTAGATGCAATTCTCATGCTTAGAGGTTGTTTTAGTGCCAAAATTATTTCCTTTTCTTTTTCTTTGGTCTCTAATTTTATTTGAGTGCTATCTAGTATTAGGAATAAGAATAGTAATTAAGTGTTCAGAAGCTAGCAACTTTAGGGATCTTGCCAACATACAATATATTATTTCTTTTATTATATTTTCCTTGCTACCAAAAGAAGTATTTTATGTGTTTGGAATCTCTGTAGTTATTCTGCTCTAAAGGCATTTTATCCTTCATTTTCATCACTCTCAGCTCACTGTCATAATGTACTGGTTGCTTCCCGAGCCCCTCCTAAAGGGTATTTCTCCAGTATTACAGCTAATCCTCCCTTGCACTCCCTTAGTTTTTAAGGTTGTCTGCCCTGCTTGTGCACTTTCCAGGCAAGGATCCCTTGAGAACAAGTGATGAATGAACCTTGAAAGCCTGAGTTCTTCAGTCAGCACTATTTTCTGAATTAACTGATTCCCTAAAATTGCCCTGGAAATCTCAGCAGGTAACATTTAGGTATGAGCATTCTGGAGGTGTTTATCCTAGCCCTTCTTGGGAATGACAAAGAGAAGATTCTGCATACCTTTCAAGACCCTGATCACAACCCTAACATTAAAAGGAACAATGTAGGGCTAGGAAAACTTAGACTGAATCTTAACCAAAAGTGTAATCTTTTGCTTTCTCACAGTGGTTTAAATGAGGTGAATGGTCTTATTTTATCCATCCCAACTTACATGTAGACAGAATAAAAATTGAAGCCATGTGGATTAAGACACAAAGAAAATAAATGTCTGCCAAATTCATCTAACAAATCATCTTTTGCCAGAAGCTACTCAGTGCTAAGTTCTTTAGAATGTAAGATTCTTTTCCCTTTAAGAAAATAAGTCCGTATGTGTGTGGTTTTCTTTTGGGCATGTTAGTTTTCTTGCATTTGCATATTTATCAGTATTGTCTTGGGGGAGTGGAGGGGGGGAGACAGCAACTAGGTAAAATATTTATTGCTCAATACTGATATATTTCTTCCTACACTGGATTGGGTCATGGCATTACTACCTTTGCTGTAAGTTAGAATGAGTATACAATATCTCTTACATAGAGGAGAGGAAGCTAGATCAATGCTTTGTCACAGATATTATTTTGGGAAACATCAGACTGAAGCAAAATTTAGATTGTCAGGTATACCAGCAAAGCAACAAAAATCATACAGTACATTCCAGCTTTACCTAGGTGCTAAAAGAGACTGCCTTGCCTATTTTATTCCATTTTTTATCAAGTATATATATCCCATCATTGAATTGCTTGGATATATATCTATTTTTATATGATACTAAATAGAAAATTTGACCTAACTCCAGGGGACTCAGGCAAGTATAATGAGATTTCTAGAACATGATGAAATAACTCTTGAAATGTGAGAAGACAATCTACATTTGGTGATTTTTTTTTTTTATTATTGCAATAAAACAAAACAACCAGTAACTGAAAAGGCTGAAAGTATTTACTGTGGGTTTGTTATTGTTTAACATTTTTTACACTAATTACCACAACAAGTGTGTGTGAGATAGTGATAATACTCAGTTTTCCTCTTGACCATAGCCAGGATGAATTTAAGAAACAACAAGGAAAATATTCCAGATGAAACATCCTGCAGCCTGAGAAACACTTAAAAGCTTAACATTATAGAGAAAACAGCAGATATCATTACGCAGATTTTACTTTTGCTCAGTGACAGGCAAACAATGAACAATCATCTGTGTTCATTTATTTTATAGTTTATGATTTCTTCCAAATACCCCGTAGAAATTCCAACATAAAATCCATGTCCACTGAAAATAAATGTGCATTTAAGTGGTTTTAGCCATTTTCACTGCCATAAAACTATATTTTAGGGTTACATTGGAATGTTTGAGCATTACAAATTAAATCACAGGTGTGATTTGAAAGAGTTGCATAGCACTTAAAAATTTTTCTATTGTTGCCCTTTGTCTGGTCTGTACTTCTTCCAGGGGGAAGGAAAAACAGTAATAT
>VWZI01001722.1:132708-172119 GCA_013396835.1 Psilopogon haemacephalus | reverse complement strand
TTTTTTTGAGCTGGCAATCATTCTAGCTGCTAGAAGGAATGGTTAGCCAATTGCCTCTTACCTTCTAGGAAATGGATGTCAATACACTGTTTCAGAGCTTTATAGCTGTACTTTTTTTTCTATATGGAAACTTTTTGGCTATTCTAAGATGGTGCCTAAAAAAAAGTGAGGGAGGCAAAATGGCCACTCTAGTGCAATAGAATTCTTCTATATTTGCTACTTAGTTTTGGCATTCATAATTTAAAAAAAAAAAAAAAAGTTTCCACAGAGTTTATCCAAGTCAAATATATTATGTTTCTCTTCTATTACTCCTCATATCAGGAATATTTTTATAACAAATAGAATCATAGAATCAGTCAGGGTTGGAAGGGACCACAAGGACCATCCAGTTCCAAGCCCCCTGCCATGGGCAGGGACATCCTACCCTAGATTAGGCTGGACAGAGCCTCATCGAGCCTGGCCTTAAACACCTCCAGGGATGAGGCTTCCACCACCTCCCTGGGCAACCCATTCCAGGATTTCACCACTCTCATGCTGAAGAACTTCCTCCTCACATCCAATCTGAATCTCCCCACCTCCAGCTTTGCTCCATTCCCTCTAGTCCTGTCACTACCTGATAGCCTAAAAAGTCCCTTCTCAGCTTTTCTGTAGGCCCCCTTGAGGTAGTGGAAAGCTACACTAAGGTCACCTTGGAGCTTCCTCTTCTCCAGACTGAGCAGCCCCAACTCTTTCAGTCTGTCCTCATAGGAGAGGTGCTCCAACCCTCTGATCATCCTCGTGGCCCTTCTCTGGACATGCTTCAGCATGTCCACATCCTTCTTGCAACAGGGGCTCCAGAACTGGACACAGTACTCCAGATGGTGTCCCACCAGGGCGGAGTAGAGGGGGAGAATCACCTCCCTCTCCCTGCTGGCCACATTTCTCCTGATGCAGCCCAAGATCTGGTTGGCTTTCTGAGCTGCAAGTGCACACTGCATGGACCCTACATGTTGAAGGTGCATTTGTGAAGAAGGAAAATTAATCAGGCACCACAAGATTTAAAATTGGCTAGGACAAAGACCTCTCTGTGAGAAAATGCCATCAAAATATGGTAGACTTTTTCTCTTTTGTGTGCTTGTGCAGTGCCTGATACAGAAGAGTCTTAGAAACATGCAAAAACCCATTTTGTAGTTTAGTTCAAACAATTTTCAATTATACTTTAATGCTAACCTGCAGTTTAAAAAAAGAAAAATAGCAATACTATATTTTCTCTGTTACCAACTTTAGAAAATAAAAGCCCAGAATATTACAACAATTGATAGTTACTTATAAATAGTTAACCAGGCTGCCACTTACAGCACTTTGGAAAATGATAACTATTTATCCCACTCTCTTGCAGCCAGTTCTTACTACTTGGTGTACAGGCATTAAAACTCTCTTTTCTGTAGACCTGTGACACAGATGCTTAGAGATCCTGCATATCTATGTCATTTTAGACTATCAGTTAGGTTCCAGGTCAAAGTCATATATCATTTTGTATCCAAATCCATGTGCCATTTTGCAGATGAGATGTAGCCTATTCAACTAAATGTGAAAAATAGGTATTTTCAGGATTAAATGAAAATAAATGTGGAAGACCATTCCATTTGATGGTTTGAGTTTGTAGCTTGTAAATAAACTATCTCTGTAGCATGCTGGTATCACAGAGATGCTGAAGATGTAGTTCTTTGCTAGTAGATGAGTGCCTGAATCCTTAACTCTTCAGGGGCAGGTTATACCCCCTTGGTGGTATTAAAAATCTTGGAAATACTTATGTAGTAAGGGAACTCAGAATGAGGATAAAGGAATCTAGCTTTAAATTTTCATCATGCATAATTGCGTTTTTTCTCATTAAAATCCCACTCTGATTCTAATTAAATTCATAATTGTTCTGCATTTGATGCTATAAACTGTTCTGTAGTGTTGCTGGGTGCTATTTAACAGATGTCATTCTCCCCCCAAGAGGCAGAGGTATTTCATTGCTGTGTGAATTGATCCTTCAATGTGAAATCTGAACAGGTCCCCAGATAGCCAAGCAGGAAGGGAGATGTCATGAACTAGCAAGAATGAATAAATGAGGTAACCAAAGAGTGTCTCTCAGAATGTGAGATGTAATTCCTTGTACTTCAATATATTTTAAAAGAGTAATCTCATTTTCTGTCTTCAATTCATAATAAAGTTACATGTTCACAGTGATACTTCAACATACAGTTCTCAAACTCAGGCTTACAGACACAGAGTAGTTGTTAGACATATACATTAATTTTCCTTTTTTTCATGAAAGGTCTTCAAAATTAACTGCAAGTCATTTTGACTTATACACACATACAAAGAGTTGAGAAAGTTGCCATTTTTAGAATATATTTTTTTTCCAAATGTGCTGATTTAATTCACCTCCATGTCTCTTCAATGTCTTTCAGATACGAGTGATCCTAGTGCTCTTCATTCTTTTGTTTCAAAATAATTGTCTGACAGGGTTTGAATTTATTCTACCAGGTTTTCCTACTATTATACACCATGTCTAATGGAGGGTTCACCCACATCCATTCCTGATCATTTATTTACTTCAAATACAAGTTCCCAGTTTAGCAAATCCAACAGAAGCTTGTTGATCTTCAGTCAGATCATGACTTATTTCCTAATTTATACAGGTCACACTCAGTAAGCTGAGTAGGGCCTTCTATAAGTTTAAGAAATAAACCACAGAACACTATAGTATAATGCTACTATGAGGAAAAAAGGGACTGAGAAACTAAGAAACTGCGAGCAGCAAGATGTCAGTGGGTCACTGCAATTTCTAGTGCTTTTTGCCTAGCAAGAGATCAAGATTGAAGATGTTTTTTAATTTCTTTAGGATCCACAGAGGTAGTTGTGTTATAAAACACGTGTCATTATTTACCATATAAACTAAGACCAAAATAATGTCTTCTCTCCCATTTATGTGCAAATTCTGGGGAGATTTGAATAGGAGAATAAGGTACATAATGTTCTGTTCTAAACATGGACTTCTTAGATTTTAAACTTGTACTAATCTCTTGTTCACATAGGACAAAATCAGATATACCAGAGAAAATCTTTGGAAATCATACATAGAATCAGCTCAGAAGATAAAATTCTTAACTGTAGGCTTCTCACCATGAGTGGTGGGTACTAGAGGTTACTAATATGATTCAGCATTCTCATCTCATTATGAATTATGAATACTGGACTACTGTCTATGGGTGTTCCTTGCAGTTACTTTTCAATTATGTGAAACGTCTTTTTTAAAAACAAAAGGAATACATAAGGGCTGAAATCTCTTTTCCTTTGTTTGATAGTGCATCTAATGAGCTGCTGATTTTAATGGCTCTCTCTTGACATTCCTATTCCTCTCTCAAATTTGGCCAAAAGAGTCAGACAGACAGGTGATTTTGAGATGCAGCAGAGGACATGCATGCATCTTGTTTGCTTACAGTGAACCGGGCAAAAAACATTAATAAAGAATAAAAGGATAATGCTCTCTTATTTTAGTTGGTGAGGTAAATATGAAGTGTGCACTGCTTTAAGGCAGTCCTCAAATCCAGAAGGGAAAAAGTAAGCACAGCTAAAACACTTTGACAAAACAGTGTAATCCAAATCTTAGCATGATAATCCAGAAACATCAGAATATGCAAAGATTAGAAAGCAAACGTCATTTTGGTTTTGTGCATATGGCATATTTCAGACAGACATAAGACCTATACTCATACTCTATGCTTAAAGTAAGTTGAGAACCATTGAGCAAATGAGAATAGACAGGATCTTTCACAATTGTGTGGCCCAAACCCTGCTCAAAGCAGACCAAATCCAGGTTGCCTATGGGCTTGCCCACTGTTTTAATGAGTGAACAGGGACTCCACAATTAACATGAACACTGGTTTTAGTATCTTCTGCTCTTATTATGAATACTTGAGTTCTGTAATATCCAATTGGATCTTTTCTTGATTCAACCTGAATCCACACAGTGGCTCCACATGCTACACTCCCTGATGGCAGGGAGTAGAGGCAAACTCCTCTCACTGATGCTCAGAGGCAATGAGTGCAAAGTCAAATACAGGAAATTTCATTAAAATTTATGAAAATACTTTTTTTACTGTGAACTGTGATTTAATACTGAAATATATGACCCAGGAATGCTGTGAAGTCTCCACCTTTGAGTACATTAGAAACTCAACTGGACATGGCTCAGAGAAACTTAGTGTAGCTGATCTCCACAGATGCCTTCTTCCTCAGCCATTCAGTGTGATTCTAAAACCAGTCTATTACAGTACAAATTTGACAGTTGCAGCAATCAGAGAGTGATTATCAGCTGGGGTAAGGGTATCAGATTTTCTCACTTGTGTTCATCTTGTGGAACACCACTAATGGAGATGTTCTCTCCTCATGTTTTTAATTCCATTTGCATATTTAAGTCTTAAATGAATAGATTAAGCTTTGCTAAAGTATCTGCCTCAGGCAATTTGTTTGGTGGAATTCAATAAGCATACTTAACTAATTAGAAAACTAAAATTTCACAAATGTTATGCAATGATTCAACTGTGATACAGGCTGCGAAACAAGTGGCTGAAGTCTGCTTGAAAGTTGGCTAGGATTGCAAATATTTCACTATTGTGTTATCTTTCTTTGTGCCACATTGCTTGAGCAATGCTGGTTTGGGTATGAGCAGCTGAACTAAAGCTTAGCAGGTGTGTTGTATAAAGATGCAAGTATTTAATACAAGTGGCTGCTAAGTGTGCTTTGGACAGAAGGAATGGGTGGGTTATCCAGAGCACTCTTTGAAGCTAGTGCTACAGGCTGATGTGGCACATGTGTGGGAAAAAAAAAAANNAAAAAAAAAAAAAAAGGACTATTTCTACTCTTCATACTTCAGAACATTTGGATGAGGAAGAAGCAGAAGCCTGATAAAGGTGACCTTTTTCCTCCTGCCTGGCTGACAATTCTTGTAGTTTTTATTGTTGCTATATGATTTGCCTTTATGTCACAAAGACTGTCCTTGTGCGTCTAGAAAAGAGTGCAACGTTCAGAGGTCGGTAAGGTTGTTGCACAGACTGTTATTTATAAACACAGAATAAAACAGCTTAAACAGTCAGAAACTTGGAAAATAAGGACCCTAATAACATGGGAAATGCTAACCCCACCTATTACTCACAAACGTGATAGGTATAGAATCCCGAGGAGAGGAGGAGAAAGAGTTTGCCTTGCCGCTGCTGTAGGCTGCAATGTATGCTGCAGACATGTGGCCACTGTGAGAGGTGTGCAAGAGACATCTGACCCCAACGCAGGCAGCAGGAAAGAAACAGCAACGGCTCCAAGTCACCCTCTCTTAAATAGACTATTCTGAAGGGTGAAACTGGCCAATAGGCAGTAGTGTCCATTGTCTTGGCCAGTAAGTTCAAAGTCCTGCACCCAGGGGTCATGCTAACACTTTGAGGGACAGCACAGATCACCTGACTTGTTCATGTGCCACAGGGTTTTCTGTGTTCGGACCCTCACTGTCTGCTCAATCCTGCCAATCCTGGACCTTGTTAGAGGAGGAGGAGAGCCAGGAGTTCGAACCAATTTGGGCAGGATTTATGCCCTACCAGGACATTTACTTAGGCAGAGTACTGAGGATAATACATCTCAGTCTCTGTCTTCTTATAACTGTGATGTTACAACCTAGTACTCCATGCTGGTTTGGACTGGGCAACATGTTTGAAAAAAGAGGCATCACTGTGCCCTTTTTTTTTTTTTTTCTTTTTCTGAGATTACAATTCTGTCTAATTTTTTGTGTTTCTTTTCAGAGTTCAAGTTTGCCTAAATATTACCTATTTCCTAAGTTTTAAGGAAAACAATGCAAAAAATTACCTATGCCACTCAGATTGTGTCATCTTGATAGTTCCAAATGGAGAATATTACAGGTGTTTTCCTATCCTGTACAGAAAATTCATCTTTGTGATTACAATACAGATTTCATCTTCATCTTCTTGTCAGCAATATGGACAGAGGAATCGAATGCAATGTCAGTAAGTTTGCAGATGACACCAAGCTGTGTGGCATAGTCAAATTGCTAGAGGGCAGGGATGCATCCAGAGGGACCTGGACAGGCTGGAGAGGTGGGCGCAGGCCAACCTCATGAAATTCAACAAGGCCAAGTGTAAGGTCCTGCACTTGGATCCCAAGAACAAATCTAAGCTGGGTGGCAAATGGCTGGAGGGCAGCCCTGAGGAAAAGGACCTGCAGGTCTTGATTGATGAAAAGCTCAACACAAGCCAGCAGTGTGCACACACAGCAACTGTGTCCTGGGCTGCATCAAGAGAAGTGTGGCCAGCACTGTGTCTGCTCTCGTCAGACCCCACCTGGAGTAGTGTGTACAGTTCTGGAGCCTCCAACACAAGAAGGACATGGAACTGTTGGAGAGAGTCCAGAGGAGGGCCACAAAGATGCTCAGAGGACTGGAGCCGCTCTGCTATGAGGACAGGCTGAGAGAGTTGGGGCTGTTCAGCCTGGAAAAGAGAAGGCTTTGAGGAGACTTTACAGTAGCCTTCCAGCATTGGAAGAGGGCCTACAAGAAGTTGTTTACAGTGAGTGTGGTTAGACACTGGCACAGGTTGCCCAGGAAGGTTGTGGATACTACTTCCCTGGAGGTGTTCAAGGCCAGGTTGGATGAGGCCTTGAGTGACCTGTTCTAGTGGGAGGTGTCCCTGACTATGGTGGGGGGATTGAAACTGGATGATTTTTGGGGACCCTTTTAATTTAAACCATTCTATGATTTTATGATTCATGTGTAAGTCATCTCTCAGCTTTTCCAACATTTACTGGATAAGACCAACTGAGCAATGCTACAGCTAAATATTCCTAACTTTTTCCTAGGATATTTGTCCTATCCAGTGACAAGAAAATGTAGTATTTGGTTGTAAAATAAAATCCATATGTGTGTAGAGAAGGTGAAAGCCAAAACATTTCCTAACCTCAGAGAAAGTTTCTTTGCTTCAGTGTGTGTGTGAATGTAGACATGAGACACGTTACATGAAGACAAGACAAATACAAAACTGAGACTGAGTCCTCAGATATAGAGTCTGTGACTGGCAACTTGCACCTGTGTGATGGTTTTTGATTCCATTAGGATTTTTGGGACCACACAATTCTGCAGACTTTTTGGTTTGTAAAACAGAGTGCTTATGTCCTATTTTCAAGTTGTACCTTACTTTCAGCTTTTTAATATTGTTTTCCAAACTAGAACAAGGAGCAGACATGTATGAAACATTCAGTATTCATTGTATGTTTTCTCAGTATTGGATCCTGATTAATTTCTTCATTTCTTCTCCTAGTCCCCTAATGGTTAAGTTATTTTGCTCAAAGAAAGTTAGGGGTTTTTTTTCTTATATTCCATAAAATACTTCCTCATCATTTTCTCTTTTGACCTTTTAGCAACACTTTCTTATTCCAATCATTTAATAGAATCATAGAATAGCTTAGTTTGGAAGGGATCTTAGAGACCTTCTACTCCAACTTCCCTGCCATGGGCAGAGATACTTCTCAACTAGACTTGGTTGCTAAAGGCCTTATCTAGCCTGGCCTTGAACACCTCCAGGAAGGGGGCATCCACAATCACTCTGGGCAACTTATTCCAGAGTCTCACCACGCTCTTACTGAAGAATTTCTTCCTGAGACCTAGTTTAAGCTGCTCTTCCTCTGCTAAAACCATTCCCTCTAGTTATGTCACTAGACACCTTTATGACACCTTTATTTCATAAAATACATAGGTAAGAGAAGAAAAAAGACATCAGCTGTATTTCAGTTTGTCTTTCATCCTACTTGTTCCCATTAATCATAAGTGGCTCATGCAGATAAATCACAGAATCACAGAAAACATCTAATTGGAAAAGACCTCAAAGATATCCAGTTCAACCTTCAACCCAGCACTGAGGGGTCAATATTAAACCATGTCCCTAAGCAACAGGCCTAAATGCTACTGAAATACCTCCAGGGACAGTGACTCCACCATTGCCCTGGGCAGACCATTTCAATGTTTGATAACTCTCTTTGTGAAAAAGTATTTCCTAGCATCTGGCCTGAACCTCCCAGGGTGCAGCTTGAAACCATTTCCTCACCAAGGAGAAGAGGCTCTCCCGCTCCTCATACCAATCTCCTTCAGGTATTTGTAGAGAGTGATGAGGTCTCCCCTAAGTCTCCTGTTCTCCAGACTGAACAACCCCAGCTCCTTCAGACGTTCCTCACAGGCCATGTGCTCCAGGCCCTTTACGAGCTTTGCTGTCCTTCAGAACCTCAATGGCCTTCCTGTAATGAGTGGCCCAGAACTGAACTCAATACTCAAGGCGTGGTCTCACCAATGCCAAGTACAGGGGGATGATCACCTCCCTGTTCCTGCTGGCCATAATCTTTCTAATATAAGCCAGGGTGCTACTGGCTTTCTTGGCCACCTGGGCACACTGCTGACTGATATTTAATTGATCGTCAACCATAATGGGCAGGTTCCTCTCAGAGTCACAGCTTCCAACCACGCATCCCAAAGTCTCCAGCCTGCTGTGGGGTTGTTTTTTCTCAGGTAGAGAACCTGGCATTTGTCCTTGTTTAATGTCATACAATTAACCTTGGCCCATCAGTCTAACCTGTCCAGGTCCTGCTGCAAAGCTTCCCTACCCTCTAGACGACCAACAGAGTCACCCAGCTTGGTGTCATCTGAAAATTTACTGAGAGTGCACTCGATGCCCTCATCCAGATCATTGATAAAGATATTAAAGAGGACAGGATCCGGTACTGAACCCTGGCAGATGCCACTAGTAACTGGGTGCCGGTCAGACTTAAATCCATTCACCACCACCCTTTGGGCCCAGCCATCCAGCCAGTTTTTAATCCAATGCAGAGTGCACTTATACAGACCTTGTGCCATGAGTTTCAGAAGGAGAATGATATGGGAAACAGTGTCAAAGGCTTTACTTAAGTCCAGGAGGACAACGTATGCAGCACTGCCTCATCCAGTAGACAGGTCACCTTATTGTAGGAGATCGGATTGGTCAGCCAGGACCTGCCTTTTGTGAATCCATGCTGACTGGGCCTGATTGTCTTATTGTCTTTAAGTGCCATGTGATGGCACTCAGGATGATCTGCTCTATGACCTTTCCTGGCACAGAGGTCAGACTGACAGGTCTGTAGTACCCTGAATCCTCCTTCCAGCTCTTGTTGTAGATGGGCATCACATCTGCCAGCCTCCAGTCAACTGGGACCTCCTCAGTTAGCCAGGACGGTTGAAAATAATGCTGAGTGGCTTGGTGAGCACATCTGCCAGCTTGTTAAGTACCCTTGGGCTCCTTCATATTTTGTATAACTTATATTTTATGATGATACACACAGTTATGGGATACCAACTCGATGGAGTCATTACAATAAATTCATGTGCATTGAACTGGTTTTTTAATATTCAGCCTTCCCACATCTGATAAAATTCCTTTTCCATTATTTGCTGCTTAATATCCTCTTCATCTGAGACAGCTGCTTTGATGATTTCTGTCCTTTTTTTGTTTCCTTTTTCAACAAATCTTTAAGGGTACTTTGATGACCACAGTGTATGTTACAAGTGTAAATTTCAAACAGGAAACCTTGCTTTCAAAAAATTTAGTTAACCATGTGCAATTTTTAAAAGTTTTTTATTTGTTTGGGTTTCCCTCTATTCTCTGCCTGCATTTAGGAACACAACAGATGATGAATGAAAAATGGGTAATTATTTTCATCTCTATCTCCTGGGGACGTAACAAGATCTGTGTTTTTTTCTTTCTAGGATAATTTTTTTGGAAAAAGCATTTTTGAGAGAGCTGTCTGCAGAAAAACATGATACTGTTTTGCCTTTTAAAAAAGGCAGGTGGAAGCATTATTTCTTGAGCAGGCAGCCCCCAGCAACAGGAGATTTTAGTTTATACAGAAATTTAATCCAAATACCAAAGATATCTCCTTCAAAATCCATATTTATGCATGCAATATACAGAAGATGGATTTCTTTCCAGCAGTTCTACCAGTTGAAGTAAAATGCTACAAACTACCATTTGAGAAAGCCATAGGTTTTGCACTGAGGCAAATCAAGCAGATTAAGGTTAATAATACCTACCAACAAGAAAGACTTAATCAGAAACAAAATCAAGGGATTATGAAATAAGCTAAGAAAAATCTTAGATTACTTCATAAGGCTTATTTCTGATATACAGATCAGGTGAGGTTATAAGTAAGGGCTCTAAGGAAGCCTGTAATTAAAGTGTTTAGGAGCCCACCCCTGGTACCACCAGCCAGTAAAGCAGCAGCAAGCCAGGCAGCACCTGCTGCACCCTTTCCTGTTGCAGCTGCCTGGTTATCAGCCACGCTGAAGGAGATACACCCTGTCGTTACACTCCAAACATCACCACCTCCAAAGGAGCCTCCCTGAAACTGAGAAAAGAAACATAAGCTCCTAACGAAGGTGAAAAAAATCCGGTGTAATGTTCTTATGACTTCAGTAGCTATCTTGGGAACATAAAAGTAACTGTAGCTTACTTCTTAGCCAGGACAGTGATCATGCTGCCCTTTTTTGCCAGAAATAATTTTCTCCTTCCTTAATTCCTATTTATATTAAAAACCAACCAACCAAACACACACAAAAAAACCCCAAATAAACAAAGAAACCCTGAACAACCCCCAAATTAGGTTTCTATGTCATATTGCAAAGCTAAGTTTTAACTTCTTCTGTTTGAATCAGTGTGCTATCTTACATTTGCCACAGTATTTCAAGTGGTAAAGCATTTCGGTAAAACCGTTTAGCTGAGCACGATACCCATTGCTGCTTATCACAGCAGAATTTAAATTACAAAGCATTGAGACTCTTTAGAGAAGGATCCCTGAAGATGGCTATTCATTAGTGCAGATTCCCAATGAATCTGTGTATCTCTCACAGGGCTGGCACTTAATATGAAGATACATTGAATTGTATTAGAATTAAATATTCATTGAATCAGGATGATAGATCTGAAGTAAAATCTGTAATTCCATAATATTTCAGGAACTCTGAGCTGCTTTGCTGAGTCTACATTGCATATATATTCATATACATATATGTATACAGTTTGATTTAGGAAGATATGAATACCGAATTGATGTTGTCAAATAATTTGTCATTCCAGACAAACTTCTAGATGCAAATTTTTATCTTACGGAACGTATTCTTAACTGACATAAGTAGATCTTTTGGTTCCATAGAGTATTGGCCCGAATAATGTGAAATCCAGGAAGAGTAGAGAAATCCAGTTTTCCAGCTCTCTGGAATACTCTAAATATTTGTTTTTACCAAAGTTTACTCTGTTTACATTTTCAAATAAATTGTTTGACATAATTTCCACGCATGCAGCAACCAATATATTTTTCAAAAAATGTGTTGACTATTTGATGAGTTTTATAAATTACTTTGTACACAAAACTAGACAAATAGTTTTTCTTAGTCACCGTGCTCTAATTAGCACATTAGGAAGTGATGTTGTCAGGATTGTGAACATTGCAACATGGAAAAAATGGCTTCTGACACAGTGACTAGATGCATATATCACAAATGCTTGTGTCACTGTCCTCTAATTAAATACAGTCCTCAGGTCAGAGTATGATTAGTTGTCAAGTGACAATTTAAGACACTAGAAGTACGTGTTTGTGTGAAACTAGACCAGGAGTTCTTTGATGTCATTTGTAGTTCATGAGCATTGCTTTTAATGACTTTTCGACATGACTTTTCCTAAAATTCAACAACAGCATTGCAGTATATTATGTCAGAAATGTCATAATGCAGATTTAGTGAGCTGTGAATTTATTTTTAGTTTATTGAAACAGAAAACCTTGTGGGAATACATGCAATGCCAAAATACCCATAGAGAGAAAAAGTAAAGATAGTAAAAGGGTAAGTAAATTACCAGCAACTACTGGAGCTATGTAGTTTTGCATTACATATATAACAGAACTTGATGACAACAGGGGAAAAAAATAGTGGTGTTTTTTCTTTAAACATGACAGAGTTGTGTCTTCTTTGAAAAGTCACACATCTTGCTTTTGGTTTGGTTTATTTTTTTCCTTTTAGAAATGCTTTCAATAAGAAGCAGACCAAGACACTAATTCTAAGCAAAAGAAACACACCTATGTTGTCCAATGATCTTTTCACTTAAAGGAATCTATTTTATAACCCATGTCTAACCAGGCTGAAACTTAGAATGTAATGATAAAGTTGTTTATATGCTATAATTGTACAACAGAAAAGAAGGGCTTCCAATCTCTTGGAATGGATTTCTGCTGTTTATGTAATATCCAGACATTGACAGATGTCAAAAAGTTTCACACAGAAAAATTTGTTGATGGATTTTTTTTTTCCAGTTTTGATAATAACGGTTTAATATAAAACACATATCTACCATTTTTACTGATGGAATGAATGTAAATGTCTGATAAGATGTGTGAATGATAGTTCTTTATAAAAGATTTTCCGAGATGCTTTATGACTATTACAGGGTTAATATCAATGACTAGATAAAGAATATGTTTTCTTCTGACTTTTAAGAATATATGCTTGTTTGTTTTTTGTACAACGTAAGAGACTGCTTGCATAATTTTTTAAATCCCATTCCACAGATTTTTTAAATCCTAAGATTATTTTCAATTACTGGAAAATGAAACAAAACAAATAAACCAAATGAAACCCCAAACCAAAACACAAACATAAAAATACCCTCAAAAAAAACCCACAAACAACCACCAACCAAGCAAAAAAGACCCTTGACATTTGAGATACTCTTGTTTAGCTTCATCCTAAAAGTAAAAAAGTGTCAGTCTGAAATACAATTCAATCTGTTCCAATTTACAGATTACAATTATTATTAGGTAAATCTTAAATTTGTATGAACACAGTGCTCAAGGAAGACCATTATATGTGCAAATAAGGATGTGCACAAGGATACTCAGATGTCATGGTCAGGACCATCAAGGCAATAGGCAAAAACATTTAAAGGCTTCCAAACAGAATATAAAAAGTCTGTTTTAATTCTAAACATTGTGGACAAGTTTGTCAGGGGTCAGTGGAGGGCTGTGAATGACAGCATTTCCAAGCCCTCACATCTTTGCCTTGCTGTGCTCATTCGAGGTGTGAAACTTTGCTTTCAGAACAGGAACTGCTGTGCAAAATAGATTATATTTGGAGAACCCCCTTATGCCTCCACAACCGCCTTAGGACTCCTAAGCCATCATAGCCATGCTTACACAGGCGCAGAAAAGAGGTCTGTATTTTCGAGACTCTTGTGTGAGCAGGGAGGAATGGAAGAATACAGATCTAATTTCAAATTCTCCCGCTCCTTTTGCTCACACCACTGTTTTTGGAGAGTAGTCAAGGCATTAAAGTGGAGTGACACGAAGTGGCTCTGCCAAGCAATACAATAGATTATGAAATCTAAACAATACCAAAGAGCTGTGAGCACCTATTGGTTTTTTTTCCTTGTTTGTTTGGCCTTTTTTTGGTATATGCATTTATAATGACAGTACTTTACCATTATTCTTTCACAATACAGGAATTCTGCTTGCTCATAGGCAGTAAATAAAAACTAAACCCTAAAATCTAGAACAATTTCTTCTACATTTCAACCTCCATGGTCAATACGCACAAAAAATAAGAGTTCAGGATTCACCAGCTTTGTATTTTTACAAAACTGTCCTGGCTACTCAGGACAGGAGCTCTTGATAGATCTGATAGACAGTTTAAGCTAGACATGAAAATATTTTTACACCAGGGTTGCTTTAAATTTTACACATTTCTTTTTAAGTACAAAGTCTCTGATCTCCAAGAGAGAAAAGATTGTGTTTGTATCCAGTGCTTGCTATTTAAGTATGTTCATTTCTCATTTTCGAAGATAGCTAGGTATGCCCTTTCTAAAAATTGAGTTAATCTCTTCATTATCTGTGAAACCTTTCAGACTGAATGAATTTAACGTGCTTTCATATACCAGGAGCTGTTTAGCAGATTCAGTACTACAATAACAGCCAAATAACCTTCTCACTTTACTGAGGACAAGAAGATACATGCTTGTTTTCCCCAAGGTGTTCTCTGATCTCTGACTTGACTGCCTATCTAAAAGATGTTTACAGCTGAGAAAGGCACTCAGACTTTGGGCAGAGGTTGTACCAGAAATTACACTAATGCCTGACTCTGACTGTATTGTTACCACTAAGGGAGTGCAGAAGGGGCTGTTCTTCAAACTTGAGGTAAGTATGGCAAAAAGGGCATATAAGAAGGCATTGTCATTTTGCAGGAGCCAGATGTGTGTCCTATATTTGTAAAATCCACCTTTTAATTTGTAAAGTTAATTTGCAAAAGTTTGAGCTTTACCAAACCACAGGGCTTGAGTTGCATCTAAGAGTGTATCTAGACAATCAATCACAGAAACGAAGATTTTAATCTTTATAAAAGAAAATTAACAACAACAACAACAACAAATCAGTATTTGTCAAAATTAGCTTTGTGTTCATAGACCCTGATATTCATGTAAAAATTTTTATTAACTCCAGGTTGTAGTGATTGCATCTTCAATTAATTTATTAATCTGAATCTATTTTTGTATAAATATGCAAGCATAGATAAGATAATATCTGAAAGATTAAAGAGAGAAGAGTAGAGAGATGAGGTGATCTATTATTTAACATACAGGACAAACTTGTAGAATAAGAATTCAATCCTTAGTACTTCATAGTGGCATATTATTCAACAGTGCTTCTAGACAGTAAAGGCTAATCTAAAATCTGTGAAGCAGGAACGAGCAGTAATATTTCACAGTTACAGCCCACTACATCCTTGCTTTATGTGCCTTTCTAAACCTGTGTGTACCAACTTAGTGAATATAAGTGTAATTCCGAATGTTGCTGAGGCATAAGGGTTCAACAATTTATCCGATAAATAGCCATATGTCAAGATTTCATGCAGTCTTAATTAAAACTACTATTCACATTTTGTCTATGGAATATGTGCAACCAGATTTCATAAACTGAATTGGAAGTATATATCAGAGAAAAGATTTTTCCATGTCTAAGGAGCAGCATTTGAGTTGTTGAGCAATTATGTACTTATTTGCTAATAACAGATATATAGGACTGTCTTATCAACTAAAATGTAGTGCTTAAGCTTTATGGCAGGCAACTGAATCAGTGCCATTTTTAAATCAAGGAGTATCTAGCCCAGCATACATTCTTTCTTTCCCCGTAACTTGTAAAGGGAATAAAGTTCTTAATCCATCACTCGGCATGGAGAAGAGACAAACAGAATACAGTATTACCTTGACCTTAATAGCACTCTAGTAATATAATTTCCTGAACACTCGTCTTCTTTCAGGAGTTCAGCAACCTGCTTAATAGCAGAGAATGGGGCCAGACCCTCAAACCACAGGGCTTTCAAAGACTGCAGCATACATAGAATTGTCTCGCATACCAGACTGGCATATCTGCAATTAATGGTTATGAGTTTTCGTTGCCTTCATAACAAATAAAAGGTATGGCA
Organism: Psilopogon haemacephalus; assembly: GCA_013396835.1. NCBI lineage: Eukaryota > Metazoa > Chordata > Aves > Piciformes > Megalaimidae > Psilopogon > Psilopogon haemacephalus. Next base: position 156,551 of record VWZI01001722.1, on the reverse strand, counting down.
CAGTATTAATCCATTCTCATGGACCTAACAAGAATTTGAAATGGTGAAACTTAAACACTGTTATTTATTTTCACTTGGGCTTGACTCAAAACACAGAGAAGCTGCTCTTGGTTTTTTTTGTTGGATTTTTTTTTTTTTTTTTCAGTAGAGGAAGAAATACCTGCTTGTGCACTCATTTGAAACAGTCTTACTTTTAAGATGTACTGATCTTAAAATGCATGCCTTTAGAATTTTATATGGCAATTTTGTTGGTGTTGTCTTCACCCTCAAGGGTTTAGATGAGCTTTTCAAAAAGGTCAGAGTGGACTATTTTCAAGATATTACTTACATGGCAAAATTTCCTAATCAGTGTACTGGCTGCATTGAAGTGGCCGAAAGAATTGGCCAAGAATTAGGATGAGCTGTATTTGGTGCTGTACAAATGCTGAAACAGGGATGGCCACACAAGAAAGGCTTAGGTCCTTGAATTAAAGATATTAAATGTATGGTTGCAGGACATACCTGACCTCTAAACATTTTTCCTCTTGTATACTCCTGAGCTTGGAAAGGATCCACCATAGAGTAGCTGATTTGGTGACTCACAAGTAAGAAACACTAGGACTTACTTGTAACTAAGTGATAATTTCAGGGAATTAATATTCTGATGTGCAAATACATCTGACCAAAATAATTCAGCAAATAAGGGAAACTATTTCATCTGAGTATTAGTGCAGGGTGCTTCTCATCATCCATTCCCCACCCCTTGCATGCTGAATCTGCAGCTGCTTACAGCTTTTTAATGGGTTCTTACCTTTTTTTGTGTTGATGGGTTAAAACATGTTCCATTTTAAGTTAAAAAAAAAAACACTTCTATATGTTGTGTATGTAAAAATAAAATACAGAATTTCTCAGTCTATTTTAGATGCTTTACAACTTGAGAATGAAGAATTCTGAATAGCCTTAACTGAAGAGCACAGATATTTCAAAGTAACGATGCTCATGAAATAGCAGGTTGTCATTGTTCCTCAGAAGCTGATATAAACTGCCACAGCTCTTTTGAAGTCAGTCAGTGTCCTGAATTTTCTAGGTAACAATGCACAGGATATGCCTTGAAGCACCTGAATGGAAGAGTGGAAAGTGACTCACACTGAAAGCAAATTTCTTTATCTCAAACATAAATTTAAAGGATTATTTTTCCCTGGGAATTTACTGAAGAAATATTTAGTCACAGAACAACAGGGAGAACAAAAGCCGGTTAAGATGCTTGATGTCTATTTCATAAAACATTTAAACAAATTACATTAAGGAACAAGTGACTTCGAAATGAATGGAACTAGTGAACTAATGCAGTAGACTGCATTTAACACAGTATGTTCACTGAGGATATTCTAAGAGTGCAGTGAACTTAGGTTGCATGTAGAGTATCAGATATGTTTCTGCAGCTAAAGGAACAGGATCTAATTTTATGTTAGGGCATATACATGCTGGCAAATGGAATATACAGTACTTGATGTTATATATACTGAAATGAAACTCTCAAGTAAATAACCAAAAAAAATAACAGTTTTTTTTAGAAATAGGGAACACTGTTTAGCTCTTTAAAAACTTATGTATTGAATGGCCTGCGTGTCAATTTGTATAGTATTTTGAGAAATTAATGGACCTCAATATTTCACTTGAATTCCCAAAGTTACTAATTGAGCTTGACTTTTCAAGTGAGATTAACTAAAGGAAAAGAAAATCCAGAACCTTAGAGAATCACAAACAGCTAATGCTGCAACAAACCTTAACCAGAATTTAAAGATTTAGAGCCCAAACCAGATATATAATTTTAAAATCCAAGTAATATTTCCATATCCTAGATGTATCCTAGGAGTGTTAGATTAATTATGAGAGTTCATAGTTAGCTGGCAGTTGACATCAGCATGGGTACTATACTCTTGTTTGCTTATTAATATCTTAAAATAGGCTTAGTTTGCCTTTTGCCACCCTGTATTATTCACTTATGTTTTAAGTTCAATTTGAATCCATACAAGAAAGACTGAAATAATCAGAAATGTCTAATATTTTTACTGATGTTAACTGTGAAACAGGATAGGAGCAGACAATATTAAAAAAACCAAAAACAAAACAAAACAAAAACACAAAAAATCCCGACACAATATAATTCCCATGAAAATGGGGAAAGCCAGCATGAATGTAGAGATGACAAGAAACACATCTGCCAAAGTCAAAAGGTAAAACTATTAAGTACTTAATAAACTAAATTAACACGAGTCAAAACACCATTTTTTGGAAGATTCATCCAGAAGTTGATTGGAAGAAGAGGCAAGACCCAAGGGAAGATGTAATATTAGGGTCACCTACAGCATCTGTTTTAAAACTCAGAAGATCTAATACTGAATAAGACACACAGCAAACCCCTACTGTCCTTTTTTAGGGAAATGACTTAATCTACCTATCAGTTTTTAATCTCAGTAGTATTCTATGATTAACAAGCAGAACTTAGTTCTGTTTACTCTTTCAGGCACAAGACTGAAATCTTGTCCACAAAAACTGTAGCTATTTTAATTTGTGACGTAGACCTGGAGCATGACATCCACAGATTGATTTATTAGGTGTAATTGTGTGAAGTTTTTTTTATTTGTTTCTTTTTTTTTTCTCTCTCTATAACTATCTGAAAGGAGGTTGTAGCCAGATGGGTGTCGGCCTCTTCTCCCAGTCAACCAGTGACAGAATGAGGGGACACAGTTTCAAGATGCACCAAAGAAGGTTTAGGTTGGATAGTAGGAAGCAGTTCTTCACAGAAAGAGTGACTGGGCAATGGAATGGGCTGCCCAGGGAGGTGGTGAAGTCACTGTCCCTGAAAAGGTTTTAAAAGAGACTGGATGTGTTTAGTTGATTAGATGGTGTTGGATTATAGGTTGGACTTGATGACCTCAAAGGTCTTTTCCATCCTGATTAATTCCATGATTCTTGTATAATATAGGTTTTTATTTGATTTGTTAATTCCAATATTTTATTACTCTAAATGAATAGTGAGTCATATAATTCAGCAAAGGAATTTCTTAAACTCAGATAAAATTCATATATGTGCAATAATCAGTTGTTCCTGAGCTGTTCAATATAGAAAATGTAAAATTCTAGGAATATATTCCAAGTCCAAATAACTTAGCATGAAATACTTTCAAACCTTTGATTATACTCATTTATAATTCCAGCTACCATGGAGAAGGCAAGGGTTCTTACTCATCTTTGATTTGAATAGTGTTAGTGCAATTCCTTGGAATAAAGTTTCTATAAAAAACTTGACAATAAAGAATTTTATTACATTAAGGTTTTTCACAAGTCCTTCATGAAGAAAACACTTTGTTTTTCAATGCACATGTTTTGCTTTACATCAAAATTTCAAGCTTGACCAACTTGATAAACTTCTATGGTGAAATGACTGGCCTAGTAGATTAGAGGAGAACAAAGGATATTATGCATCTGGATTTCAGGAAAGCTTTTGGCTGCCTGTTGTAGAGGTCTGAGGTATTAATTGGCTGAGGCAGGAATTAGAAAAAATAGAATTATTTTTATTTTCCCATAAACCCCACCCACAAACTATATACAGAACTAGTTTAGGTTTATTCACAGATTCTATTTCTGTTGGGAAAGTCTTCAAAGGATGCTTGTGGATAAATTTAGAGATTTAGGAAAGTCAGAAAATGGAAAAGGCTAAGCTACAAACACAGCCTTACCCCACTATAAATCAGGCTGAGCAGCAAATCTAAGGGAAGGAGTGTTTTACTTACGGAAGTGAGATAGGAAATTGGAGGTCATACCTTGCTGGATTTCTCTGCAGCTCAGCTGCTTTCTGATGCTGCAAGCAATATCCAATCGTGGATCCAAATGGCAAAAACCAAGGCGAGTGGAAAGACCTGCAAAAGTCAAAGGTGTATCAGATATGGCTTCCTCAAGTGGGGTGATTAGGGAAGCAGGACTGCCTCAGCAGCACATGGGGGAAGCCAAATTGTTGGCATCTTCCCCAACTCAGGGTAGCAGCAGGAAATTGGGCTGCATGGTTTCATCTGAGAGAAGTTGGCTCTGGGTACTACTGGCAGCTCTCTCTAAAATGGACCTAAAAACTTGCCAGGCTTGCAGATTTGCACAGAATGATGCAGAAGCTGTGCAAAAGTAGGAGCCATCCAAAGTGGGGACATAAAGATGGAATTCTGTCAAGGTGAGAATGCCATGTCTTTTCCCAGACAAAGTGTTCACTGAGTGTGAAGAACCCAGCCAACCGCCAGAACAAATCCAGCATAGGCTTCTACACGAGTCAGTACACATGTGGAAAACGTACCTTTTGCTGTTCCCCCTTCAAGCCCGTGAGGTGTGTGTTGAATGGAAGCAGTTTTTCACACCACCTTCTTGCTCCATTCAAACCTCCTAGAGAAGGAGGGGAGGAAGAAGGAGTTTGGAGTTCTCCACAACTCTGTCCTTCCCATAAGATACTCGCAGACAAGATCTTGATATGTGAGCTGGATCAGCAAACACTGAAGTGGAATAAAAATTGGCTGAACGGAAAGGCCAGGAAGATGGTGATCAGCAGCATAAAGTCTAGCTGGAGGACAATAACCAGTGGTGTACCACAGGAGTGAATACCGAGTCCAATCCTGTTAAACACAGAATCATAATAGTAATAATGTTAATTATAATACTAGTGAAAGACAAAAAAATCACAGATAAATAAAATCCAAGGAAAGACAAATTATGCACAAAGAGATTACTCACCACCCACCAATTGATAAATAGTAGACTGTGCCCCACTGGCCAACTCCCTCTGTTTATTATCCTGAGCATGGCATCTTGTGTTATGGAATGTACTTTTGGCTAGATAGGTGATCTGCCCTGGTCATGCTCCCTCCTACCTTTTGTCTATGTTTTTGCTGGTGTAGCACAAGAAACTGAAAAATGCTTGATTTAGCACAAACACTGTTTAGCAACAACTAAACCAGTGTGTTATCAACATTATTCTCACACTAATCCACAACAGAGCACTCTAAGAGCTACTAGGAAGAAAATTAACTCTCTCCTAGCTGAAGCCAAGATTCCATGCAAAGCACACTCTTCAACCTAAATAAAAAAAAATTTCTTGCCTAAGTAACAGGAATATCATAAAACACAGTGGCACAAGCTAGCATTCTTCCTTCAATTTACCTCACTTTCGTCCTCCCCATCTTACCTGATGCATGTAATGGAACCAGGATACGGCCTCTGTCTGTCTAGTCAGGGAGAGTTTGCTGAAACCAAAACATTCCTCTTCTTCAGCCTTTCTCTGTTCAAAGATGCAGAGGAGACATTTCAGATCTGAGTGTCTCCATGTAAATGTGTTTGGTGAGGGTAAGCCTCTTACTATTAGGATTCAATCTGCCTTCTTCCATGGAGAGAGTAGCTGCTCATCTAAAGGCTGTGCTAATGTAGCTGCTAATTAGTTTTTCATTTCTAAAGGTAGAGATTGTGTCAATTACTTTTCCAGACAGTAGTTGATGTCTGAATGCATTTTTCATATTTCAAATTGTCAATAACGCATTCAAGTTTTAGGAATAATGGCATTTTACAGGATACAAACAACAAGAGTCAAACTCATATATAGTTTTAGTTTATAGGTATGGTGATTTAGGGCAACAGTGCCCTTATCAAAGTTCTTTGGCTTTATGTGCAAAATAAGTAAATCATTAATGATGAGCACTCATAATACTTATTACAATGTCCATTATGAAATTTCAGCCCCTTTGAAACTCCCTGGAAACTTAAGAGCTAATTTGAATGTATTTTCTCCAAGTATTTTCCACTATAAATTTCAGGGTTAAAAAGCCTGAGTGTTCTTAATGTTTTCCATATATTGAAAATTGTTTCCCCCTGCCCCAGTCTGAAGTTTTAGACCTCAGATTTTAAAGCTTAATTCACCTGCCCCTTCTAGCTTTCTCTTCCCTGATATGTACTCTTGTCATCTTTTTGTTGTTTTATTTTCCTTTCAGCCCCAAATTGACATTTATGAATTTGATGGTCAACTGACAAGGTTTATGAAAAAGATTCGCTACTCAGCTATCAAGAGGGTAATGTCTCTGCATAAAGCACTGCTTCGGCATTCTCCCGTCATTTTAATGTAGCACATTCTTTTGAGCTGGCAAGTTGCAATTCCACACCCAGAGCCTCACTCTGAGGTATTTTTATAATGTCACAGTTTTTTGTTATAATCCTTGCTAGTTGGCACCATTCTGCACATGCCTCCCTGCAGGCTATTTCTAATCCCACTACTGTGGAAGTGACTCAGTTTGTAGCTTTTTTAGCACATTTGAGGGAACATCTGAGAGACTCTTTGCTTTCCATCAGAAATGTCTGCATTTATCTAGAGTTTCCAGATGTGTTTAGCTGAAATCCAGTGAGGAAATGTTGTTTTAAAGGTAAAGAGTCGATAAGAAAATTCAACATACTCACCTTGATAATTAAGAATGCAATGATAGATAGAAAGCTGCCAGAGGAGTTTCGTAGTTTTCAAGTAAAAGTATAGATCAGAATTAATCAATTGTTTGGCTTTCTAAATTCCCACTTGTTTATCAGGGGAAAAAACCAACCAAACAAACAAAAAACAAACAAACAAAAAAAACCCAAACCAAAACCAAACTAACTGCATTTTACATTTTACATTCCCTGCTGCTACTAATTGAAGGTTTTGCTTTCTTATTTAGAAATACATAAAGTATGTTTGTTACTGCAAAATTGTTATTATGCTTTATTCTCTGCAGTCTTCAAGCTAATTCATAATGAATTATCTTAATGAGAAGTTTGGGATGTTACAGGTTTTTGAACCGTGGGGAAGTGGTTAATTTCTGATTTTAAAGAATATAAGAACAGTTGCATGGTTCCAGCTGGAGGTCCAGTTAGATCAGCCTTGCTTTTTGCATGTGGCTGTTAGGAAATGGTTAGGAAAAGAATATAAAACCAGACTGATATTTCCTGTGCTATAACCTTCTGACTTTGGTTGTTACAGTCTTTCCTGAAGCAGAAATTCATATTTGAAGTGGAGATATCCATATTTGTGCTTTATACTATTCAGAGACCTTTCTGTGGATTCCTTTAACTGATATTGAACATATTAAATTTCTGACACCCTGTACATCCTGTACTATAAGGTTCCACAGCTTAATTATCTGTCCTGTGGAAAAAGTACTGCCCTTTCTTTTTTCAAACAGTTCTGATACCTTAATTTGATACCCCTAGTTGTTGTATTCTGAGGAAGAGAAAATCTTTCATATTTCCTCACCATATAAATTTTATCTGCTTCCTTGATATTATGCCAGTATGACCATACATCCCTTGCTCCTTTCCCAGAAGTTATCTTTCCCAAAGAGTTAAAATATTTAAACTTTGCAACTTCTTTAGCCTCTTATGACTTCTATGCTCTTTTTTTTTTTTTAAGCTACCAAAGCAATATGCAGCATTCAAAATTCATATAGTAGAGAGATTTATCCATTGGTAAGAACCCTTTGTTTGTTCACTATTTGTTTTTTATCCCTTTCCTGATATTGTATTTTCCTTCACACTACATCTGAATCTTAAACTGATAAATATGGATGAATATCCACAGGATCTTCAAAACATCTTTTTTAGCAGGTAGAAACCAAAGTGTGTTTTCTGCACATATCTATTGCATTCAATATTATATTACCAAGAACATTTTGTTAACTTTTTATAGTCCATTTTAGTTTTGAACCACCATTAATAAGTACCAGTTTATTCATGTCTGTATCTGTTCTCCTTTCCACATTATTTAAGGACATGCTGAACATTAAGATGCCTTTATAGAAGAGCTCTGCATGGCTCTTCCAGTAGTAAATACTCCTCCCAGAAATACTGGTTATCTTACTTCTTGTATTTAAGCCTCTATTAATTTACAGCCTAGACATACTTCTTGTCTCTTTTGTAGCTTATTTTCTACAGGAATCTTTAGTGAGAGACTTTGTCAAAAGTGACATAGAAATCCTTGTGCTCTATATTGAACTCATCACACTTGTCTATCCACAGTTACTTCCCCCAAAGAATTCCAGTAGATTTTTAAAGATTTATTTCCTTCCATAAAAGCTGCTGGTTATTGCTTCCCTAATATATTAAATTTATCTTTTCATCCAGTAAGTCTAATCTTTTATAATGCTTTTTATTGATTTCTCTGGTCTGGAAGGATTGCTAAAGCCCTCCTCCAATCAGATGATTCTGATTGTATGATCTGCTGTCACCTGCCCATTCTTCTTGAGTCTGGTACATAGCTAAGCAGACAGGATGTGGAAGTAGGGCACAGCACCACAAGTAACAATGAGATAGATTGGGTCTTCTCTGAGATCCATATATAAGGGGAATCTTAGTCCACAGGTGTACCCAAGAGAGGGCAGGCAGAATTGGTGGTGAAAGGCTTTCAAAGCAGGGATCCTCTGCCACTGAAATCTTGGGAGCTCTTGGCCCCAGAAGGATGGCTGTGCTCAGCACCTGAGTTGCAGAGGAGATGGCAGGATCAAAGCCCAGCTCAGGGCCTGAACACAGCAGCCCTGGAAGAGGTGATGAAGTATCATGGGAGGAGACACCCTGGGGCAGAGGACAGAGGCCTCAGTCTGCCAACTTGACCTGGTGCCAGGGGTAGTTTACTACTTACAGGGAGCTCAGAGCCTGGACATTACAAAGAGAAATCTGAGGCTCAACCAGCCTTTGCAGGGTTCCACTGCTGCTCTTCCTTGTGGGCACCAGAAATATGGCCAGGCAAGACATATCAACTGTGACCGTGTGACTTTGTGGGAGAAGATATAGGGCAGGGGTGCCAAATGTTGGTTTCTTAATACTGCCAGTGAAGGAAAAGGCTTAAGGAGGAGTGGGTGGACCCTGCAAGTCAACACTTAAGGGCCATCTGATCTATACATCAGGGATTTGGCTTTAGCAACCATAGGACCCTCTTTAAGGCTCAAGGACTGGCAATCAATTGCTTGAATTTATGAAGCTGAAATCATGCCCCGCTAATCCAATAGCTTCCTATAGTGAGGTAGATGAGTTGGTGGATAAGCACAGAGAAGTGGATGTTGTTAATCTTGACTTTACAAAGGCTTTTGGCACAGTCTCCTGTAACACAAACATGGACTACATAAGTGGTCAGTGAGGTGGATTGAAAACTGGCTGAACTGTCACATTCAAAAGACTGTGATAAGCAACACAAAGTCCTTGTGGACACTGGTGCCTAGTGGTATAGACAAGGGGCTTGATCTAGAGCCTTTTTTTTTAACTTCTTCATTAATGACATGGATAATGAGACAGTGCACTTCAGCAAGTTCCCAACTGTCATGGCTAGGAGGAACTGTTGATAGGATAGAGGATTGTGCTGTACTTTAGAGCAACATTAACATGCTGGATAAACAGGCTAACACAGAACTGCACCTGAGAAAAATTACCCCAGACCCCCATACCAGCTTACCATCTAAAAATCGGCTTTGCAGGAGTACCTCTGGAAGGAGGGGAGGTGTCTTTATGTATATCAAGATGAGCATGAGCCAGCAATACTCCTTGGTAGCAAAGACAGACAATAACTTCATGGGTTTCACTACAATGTTGACAGAAATTTGAAGGACGTGACCCTTACCCTTTCCTCGGCACTGTTATGCTAGGACCAGTGCTGGGCTCCCCAGAATAATAGCGATGCTACAGACTGAAGCATCTAGTCCATGAAATGGGTTCAGGGAAGGACCACAAAGATGATTAAGGGACTGACCTGGGCACCTGGCATATGAAAAGAGGTTAAGAGAGTTGGGACCATTCAACCTGGAGCAGGAAAAGGCTCAGGGACAACTGGTTCATGTGTATAAATACCTGAGGGCAGTGGTAAAGATGTAACTAGACTCTACTTGACAGGCAATGGGCACAAGCTGAAAGAGAGGAAATTCCATTTAAAGATAAGAAACACTTTTTTACTGCGAGAGTGGTTGAACACTGGTACTGTTTACGGAGTCTCTACCCTGGAGATATTCAAAACCCAGCTGGACAGGGCCTTGAACAGCCCACTCTGGCTGACCCTGCAGTGAGCAATGGACTAAACTAGATGACCTCCAAGGGTACCTCACTGCCTTAGCTATTCTGTGTGAGTTTGTGATTTAAAGAGAAATTAAATACAGCACGTAGTATTTTAAACTTCCTGTAAAATGGTTAATGAGTCCCATTGAATTCATGAAAGTAAATACGAGCTTTTTCATTTAATTTAAATCATGTCTATTGACACTTCCATTTGAGACCATTTCTTCAAATATTCCTATCTAGAGAAAGTTGCATTTGGAAAACTTACATTATTTGTCTATAGTGAGGAGCACAAAGAGATTTGTTGTTGTTTTCTGTCATCTCTCAACCTTACAGCCCCTTGCCGAGCTCCCACTTCTAATGTATTCAGCAAGCTTTTGTGGGCACATGTGAACTTAGCAAATTATTCCTCAAAATTTTTGTGATCTGCCCATGTTTTGAAATCAAACTTGCCACATGTGACGATTCCCTGTTTTTCTTGTTTTCCATACTTTAAATTCAGAAGGATGTCTATATACTTTTGTTAGGCACTGTGTTTAGTTTTTCTAGGGTTTTCTTTGGTTGACTTTTGGAGTTTGATTTTTTGTGATGGTCTTCAGAAGACTGATTTTTATGGTTAATATATGGTACACTCTGAAGCCATAATATGATTTTTTCAGATAGGCTCTGTACCCTTTACAAGTTTCTCATCTAATTGACAGTTTTCTATCTGCTTTTAGTAAGATTCCTTATTCTTATGTTCTTCCCTTCTTAGAATTTTAGTATATTATTGTGAATTTTGTTGCTTGCTTGCTTTTTTTAAGAGATCAGTAGCTAGAGTATTTCTTCAATAACATCATCTTGAAACAGATGCACTGTTCTTTCCTCAGAACTACACAAAGATTTGCTTTACCCATGTGGTTTCTTTGACCAGTTACTCTTAGAAACAATCATCTTAGATAAAATTTTAGGTTCTATATTATCGCCTCTTGTGACTATTATCAGTTGCTATGGGACAATTTTCTCAATATTGCCATGAGACTGAGGCACAATCTTACACATGGTCCCACATGTGTTACTACAAGCAAGGTCAGAGAATGTTATCATGCATGTCCAAACAGCTACCATCTTACTTAACAGCTCAGATGCTGCCTTCCTGTAAAACTAATGCAAATTTTAAAGCCTGATAAAATATATCTTTTCACCTTAAATTTATGAAGAATGTTCTTATTTTTAATGAGCTCTAGTTTACACCAGATTGTGGATCATCCCTTTAATTCTGCCATCACATTACTTGAGCAGAGACAAGTGCTGCTTTGAAGTGTCATTGTGCTGTGGAAAATCTGACATTCAGATCTGAATGCAAGATGTAGCACTAAGAAAGTAGAAGATGTAAACTCCCAGACAAAGACGTTTCTCTGAATTTTAATACACACCTGTATTTATTCTTCCAGTCCCTCTGATTCAAACATCACAGTATCTTACCTGCATCAAATTAAATTTTTCTTTCATTTACAGCTTTCACAGGAAAAGTCAAAAGTGGGTTAGAAGAGAACGTAATGTTGTGTTGGGTTTTTTTCTCCAGTAAAAAGGAGTGAGACCCACCTTTTATGATCAATATGGTACCATTCTCTTTTATGCTAAAAGCTGTCTGTTGCACTGTGTGTGGAATTTGCACAGCATGTTCAGCTGCTGAAAAATAGAAAAAGATAATTTTAATTACTGGATGGAGAACCTGAGGTTACCAAGACATGCATTATTTGAAACTTGTTTAAATATGGAAGACAAAAAAAATAATAGTTCTTATGTTAAAGAAAGAACAAACAGACATTTAGATTAGGCTTGGGCCAGGATACACCAAATTCACTACTGTATAGTAATAAATAATGCAGAGGCATCAAATAAGTGGAGGAACAGTGAACTGCTATTTTCACCAGCTATTAAAGGATCTTAACAAAATAATTATTAAAAAATACCATTTCTTTGGGCAAGTTCCTGCTACACACAAAAAAAAAAAGTCTGTAGCTAGTATATACTAAAGGGGATGTTGTTGGAAAACAATGAAAACTAATTGCTGAAAACCAATTAATACTAATTGTTAAAACTTGAGAGTCTGGCAAAGTGAGGTTTATAGTGGTAGCATGATGTATAGTGCCTTTTAGTTAAAACAATGTAAGGAATTACACACCTCTGCAAAAGTTTTCAAGTGAAGAAAAACAGCACATATTCACAGTTGTGTTTTCCTGTTGTGGTCATTTTCATCATTTTGGCATGAGTCAGACCAAGAGGGTCAGAATTTGCAAAACTATTGGTCAGTGCATTCCTTTGTCTCATGGAGCCCTTAACAGCTCAACAAGTTTCAGTCTAAAGTCAAGAAAACTTGAATGATATTAAAGAGGTATTTGCAGGAAGCATGAGATTTCTCTCTTCCCTTACAGATTCTCCAGTTCTGTACTATCATCAATTGTGGCATCTCTCTTAATTGTTTTGTCTTGTTTTATAAATATATCATAGTTTTGAAAAAGGCATCGTAATACAGCTATTCCTTTAACTCAGAATGACAGTAAGTATGGTAATTTAGAAATGCAGGATCACTCCTTCCTCAGTTGCCATTCAGGTTTGTCTTTTAAAGACAAAATAAAAGCCATTATCAGACCATAATATCTGTATAGAAAATGGACATCATAGTATTAATTTTCATTTATTCTGAGAATTTATGTAGACAGCATATAAAGGTCTGCAGACTTAGTTTGCCACTGTGATTAATTATTCCATGTATGTCATTATAATTTCTGAATCTAAACTTGATATCTAATGGCACACATCATCAGTACTTAGATGTCTAAATTTGATATTTAATGGCAGCAATGTCCAGATTTGGGGAACTTAAATACAGCTCCTAATTCATAACCTTGGCAGTTGTCACTATGATTTGTGGCACCTCGTGATGCCAATTATGAAGACCTAAATCTTCTCCCTCTGGAAATCCATGACTGACTACTCCAGCCGATCTCTCTTGTATTTTTAAGTACCAATTGGAACTGCCTTCACAAGACTCCTTTATTTACTTAGGGTACATTAGATTAATTCCTCTATTTCCTTAAATCCTTATCTGTGTTTTTTTATAAATTATTTTGGGGAATATTAAATTATTGACATAAGGAGTAATACACATTACTATCATTTACCTAATGACTGAAGATAACTGCCATTAGATAAAAGCCTATTTACTTAATGGTGCTTTGTTTTTATTTTTATTTTATATTGTCTAGAAAATAGCTTTTTTAATTATTATCCTGAAGTGCTTAACATTCATAGAGACAGAAATTAATGAGCGTTCTGGGGAAAAACCTACTGATAATTAATATACTTTCCAAGACACTTAGCCTAATGACTATAGGGATCAGACAAAAAATGTACTCTAATTTTCCACTGTCTTCTGTTTTGTCTTTTGGACTCTTTACCTGTGCATAGTGAGCTGTAGGCTCAGTTTACATTGTGTCCAAGACATATATTGTAGCAACATTTTTTTTTTTTTTAAATCTTAGCGCTGTCTTTTATCAGTCTCATCCAAAGGAAATAGAACAAGAATTGTCTCCAGTAAACAAAGTGTCTGACTTCAAATGAGAATATGAGTGATATGTCCAAGACTCTTACCTGTAAAATAACATAAAGTTTAGAAATTACAACAGTTACTTGCTTTCTCTTCTGTCCTTCAGATACACTTGATTCAGAAAATACAAAAAACATGATTCAGAAATCACAATCTTCATATTTATGGTAGAAATCAAGAAATTATTCCTTTAATATTTTAAAATAATCTATATTAATAGGAAATATTTTCTAAATCATTCATAGTTATAGATGATGCATTTGACTAGTTTGGCTTATAATGAGAATGATAGACATGAAACACTATCATACCTTGCCCATCCTCAAGAAGAGCTTAAGGAATGAAAATTTAACTAAAAAATTGTTCTCAGTTCCTAAGAAGGCTTTTCTGTCTGTACTCCAGAAGCATTGGCACAAGGGTTTGCCTGCGTTGTGAACAATGATGGAGGCAGATATATTCGTGCTACCTCCATTACCAAAGGTGGTTAGCACTGACAATTTCTCTGGCCCAGTGTTACTTTGCAGTACATTAATTTCATATTTATAAACATTAAATCCTGTTTGCTGTCAAAATGCATTTTGTGATATTTTCAGAAAGTGATGTGACTATGCCTGACATTAAAATTTGGGAAATATGACTGACATTTCTGTGCTATCAGAAAATTATTTTTACAAGACCCTTGAAATGGAGGGTTAGTGGAAAAGGTGCAAAATTAATTTCAGCTATGAATATGCTGATGAATGTTGTTTACAGGTTTACAAGCTTATCACACGTACATGGAAAGATAACTTGAATTTAATGTGAATTGTTGAAAACATGTGTGACCTAGTGCACATCAACGTAAGCAGGAGGATATAGATATATTTTTTGCTTCTAGAAGAATATTGCAAAAGGTGAGATCTTTACTCCTCTATTTTGGAAGTATGTGTAAGCTTTGCCAATCAGTATTACACCCAACTCAGACACTGATACAATTCCTCCAAAGATTATAATTCAACTCCATAGGTTTTTACCAAACATACTTTCTTTACTTTACCCATTTCAGATTTGTAAACAAATCTGTTTTCCTTTGTCCTCCAGTTTTAGTTTCTGTGCTAAGCATTGCAATAGGGTGGAAGGCATATTGGGGGAGAAAAAAAAAAAAATCAAAACAGCAAGACAAAACCAAAAAAGAAAACACGCAAAACACAAAGGTACCTTACTAAGTGCAATGATTTGTCTTGTTCTAGAGGAATTCCAAAAGTGAGACTGTAGAAAATTAATCCTGAATATTACTTATTTTTGTTAAAAATATATTTTCCTAATGCAAAATTGTGTGTTGGTGTGTAGTTTACCAAAAATATAAATAAAGCTTCATGCAAAATGAAGTTCACTTATGTTATTCTCAAGAAAAATAATAGATGCAAAAATTTATATTTTATAACATATGTAGGATATTAATTATTAATGTGACCTGAATATATGATATGTTAGTTTGATATAGCGACAGATGATGTTAGTCTTTTTGTCTAAAGTCTTAAGCTATGAAAATACAAGAAAGGTTTTCAACATCTTAGTTTTCCAACTTTTAGGAAGGAAAGCCTGAGGCTGTCATTACCACATCATTTGTCACTGCAATAGAAAGAAAATCCTCCTAAGTTAACAGTCATAGAAGGTTTTCAGGAATCACTAAGGAAAAAAATCACCAGTTACTTAAAGAGATATGAGGAACTATTCTGAAATATTACTTTGTATACATTGCAGGAACAGACTGCACTAATGTTTATCATCAGAAGAGAGCATGGAAATATAATTACATTGGAACCATGAAAAGAGGATATAACAGCTGAAGCAAAAGTTATGGTTCAAAAAACCTGCTCAAATGTTGCAATCAAATGGTTAGAGAAGTTAAATCTGACTAAGAAGCTGTCTTTTATGTTTCTTTTAAGTCCTTGTCAGTTAATAGGTTAAATATTACATGGCAGGCTTGGAAATGGCTCCGTCTGCTTTTCTGCAAACTAAGCCAGAAACTACACAGATTCATAAGAAAATACCCATCAGAAATGTAAACTCCAAACATTTCTGGAACATGTCAGATGAAAATGGTTTCTTAGAAAATGCTTATAAATTATTTATTTTAAATACATTTAATATATTCTATTCTAAATCATATTTGAATGTTTTCAAAGTAGAACTAGTGTTACCAGTCTTTCAATTCTCTATCGGTAGCTTAAGTGACAAGGACATAGAGAGAAGAATCTACCATAGAGAGTCCAGCAGAGGGCTACAAAGATGATGAGGGGACTGGAGCATCTCTCTTAGGAGGAAAGGCTGATAGACTTGTTACTATCTAGCATGGAGGAGGGAAGACTGAGACGGGATCTTATAAATGCTTATTAATATCTAAAACACAGTGCCTGAGGTTCAGCTAGGACAGGGTTGAGTTTTAAGTGGTTTGTTTGTTTGTTTTTTCCTTCACAAAGAGCCAAAAGGGGACACAGCCAAAACAGCCATGTGAAGCAGCCAATGGGTATTTGATATCATACTGGTGTCATGCCAGCTATATAAGGGAAGGAGTGGCTGGGGCAAGGTATTTTGAGTGTATGACTGTGGCAGTTTTGTTACTGGAAAAGGGACAGACGGATCAGGCCCTCTTTGTACTGTTCTATTAAACTGTTTATCTCTGCTACTTGAAAGGCTTTGGTTTGTTTTTCTTTTTGTTTTGGTTTGTTTGTTTGTTTTTCTTTCTTTTTTTTTTTTTTTTCCTGATCTTCCCTGCCATTCTGCTGGGGGTGGGGATGCAGGCAGTTGTGTGAGTGGCAGTGTGGTGCACCACTGTCAGCTGGCCCTGAACCACTACAGGCAGGTGTCAAAGAGGATAAGGCCAGACTCTTTTCAGTGGTGCCCAGTGATAACAAGGTGCAACAGATACAAACTGGAACACAGAAAGATCAATTTGAACATAAGAAAAAGATTTTTGTGTTGTTGGAGCACTGGAACAGGCTGCCCGGAGAGGCTGTGGAGTCTCTTTTTCTGGAGATATTTAAAACCCTCCTGGATACATTCCTGTGCAACCTAGTCTAGGCCTATCTTCTTTGGTGGGGGAGTTGGAATCAAGGGCCTCCAGAGGTCCCTACTATTCTGCGATACTACTTAATTATTAGCCTGTTTTTCTAGCATCTGGAACACCAAAGTGGGTTTTTTTGTTTTTTTTTTCTTTCAGTTAAAACTTGTGTCTCTAGCTGCTGAAAAGATGCTTTATCCTGAATCATAAGTTTTTCAAGATGGATGCTCTCCAAAATAAGGTTAAAAGGGGGGATTTTAAAAGTCACATGCACTAAAGCAGATGAAACAGAAATGATTGTTGAGCTTAACAGATATTTCATGCTTATGAGAGGATCTGGATTTCAGTTCTAGGTCTCAGCTTTACTTGTGTTTTTGCAAATTTAAAATGTATAGAAGTCCAGAAAGTAAGTTTTAGAATCAGATCTCTCCTCCTGGCTATTTACTATAACAAAACAGATAGATAATGCCTGTCCCTGCATCTTCCATTCCCTGTGCTTTAGTGTGCTAGACTCACAAGAGCAGTTGTGTGTTTTTTTTCAGAAAGTCCAAAAGGTTCATGTTTTGGGGCAAAAGAATGAAGATGTTTGATAACAGCATTAACACAGAGTTGATCAAACTTTGGGGAAGGGTAGGATTTTCCTAGATAGTAGTGCTGCAGTTCTAGTAGCTCTTTGATTCTTCTTCCTGAGTTGTTACCTCCCCACTCTGTTCATGATGGTGTGCATGCAGCCAACTACAGTGAAGAAGCAAGTGCCCTCATTAGTTCAGCCATACTGCATAAGAGGGGAACGTAAACCCATCATTGAATCAAATTTACAGGGATATCATAGCCTCCAGAGTTTACCTGGTAAATCTGTGCATTTTATACACTCTCTGGATGCCTAACCCTAAGATCTGGCTTTCCACTGAGTTGCAGGCACTTAAAATCCTGTTTGTTGCACCTATCTAAATCTTGATTAATTGAAGAGCAGCTACCAACACTATGTAGAGTTATGACTACAGCTACAGTCTTCTGAGACCTAGGGAAGTGTTCTGGTAAGTAGGTTACTCTACTTAATACTATTGTATTATGTTTTAAAGCCTACAGTTTAATTTCTTCTTCACCACATCTCGATTTTGTACAGAAATTACATGTCTTAAATTTTTCACACAGTAGATAGAATTGCTTCCCTTTGATGAATATGTGAAGAGTATAGCTGTCCTAGATTTGTCAGGAGACTGATTCAGAGGAAATGCAATGCAGCCACTGACAATTTGAGAGATCCTAATGTCAGGCAAGAAGGAGTTAATGTAGACTTAAATATATCTGAAAGCAAACACACTTAATGATAATGACAAGTACTTATGCAAATTAACTGCTAATACTCATCCAGCCAGAGGTGATTAAGCCTTTCAGGCCAACTGGAGATTTCAGCCAGCAGGGACTAAGTGGAAGCTGGTAAAAGACAGAGGCTTAAATAACTTCAGGGTTTATAGCTCTAGTGCTGCACTTAAGCTACATTTCTCTGAATTATCCTTTCTTTCATGCCCCTTCCCTTTCCCCAAGAAGGAGGTCACAGATTCAGTTACCTTGTAAATCTTTTAACCTAGACATTTTAGGGCCTGTAAGAGCATAGTAACCTATCCCAGAGTGATATACTGATATTAAATAGACTGGAATAATGAGTAGACCTAAGGGATTGCCTAGGCTGATACTTAATTATGTAGACTAGGATCAAGGGAGAAAATGGAGGAATTACATCTGTCTTTAACTCCTATAGTGCATATCCACAGAAGATAGCTATTGGTGTATTTTCATCAAAACACTTGATTTGATGAAATAAGGTGTTAATAGGCATGAGTGAAATTTAGGTCTAAATAAAATGGTAGAAACAGGTTTTCAAGAAAAATTAATTACCCAACCTGAAACAAACAGTAAAATTATTAGTTACAGAACTGGTGTTAAAATAGTTCCTTTTTTATTCCAAATACTTAGTGTATCATTTTTATGTGCTGTTATTGGAAGCCAATAAGGTTTTAAATGGTTAAATGCCTTTCCTTGAAATATAAGGCACAGTGACATCTATGAAGCAAAATGGCAGGTAAGTAGAGAAGGTTGGTCTGAGAAAAAAGATTAGATATTTTTGCAGGTATAGAAGATAATATTAGTTTGTAACAAACACACATCCTTCTCAGATGCATGTGTTTATATGAACAAATATATGTGTATTTCATCACAAATCATCCAAGTCTTATTCTTATAATAAAGGTTATTTTACTAAATATATTTTTCAGTCTGGCAAAAGTTGTGTGTTTGATAAATGCAGTTAATTAAAAACAAAAAGATTGCTCAGAAATATTGTTATCTGGTTTGCACTGTTGTGGTTAGTATTTCAGGAAAAAAAAAAAAAAGTAGCTGTGGAGGCTTATGACTCAAGAGCTTCAGGAAAAAGCCAGTAGTTAACAGGTGTTATCAATCACTCCTCAATCTGGTCTTCATGGCTGGGAGAAGAGGATCCAGCTGTCTGAGGTTTTCTGATTAAAAATTCCTTCTTAATCATCTCCCAGTCTTTTCCTTGTGCCCACACGTGTCTTGTGCTTTTCTGTGGGTTTGGGGGAATGAGTAGATTAGTAGTATCATACCTCTGAGTCAGTAAGTTAATTAAAGGCTGCATGTATAAAATGAAACAATGAATTATTTAGTGGATAACAAACATGATCTAAAATTCCATTTACTTACATTTCAAGTCAATTTTTAGTTTCAGAATTCATATTCAGAACCTACTATTTTTGCATATTGCTAAAAGTAAATGTTTGCAAACAGCATGTCTGCTAAAGTGTCAACTGGAAGTCTCTTGAGCACTTTGTGACTTTACATTTAAGATGTTTCCTTTCCTTCCTGTTCCCTGTTCCCAGTGAAATTTCAGGCAGTAATGGGAAGATAGAAAATAGTTTGTCTGAAATTAGCAGCAAATATAACGGGAGGTACAGATTTAGACCCAAATTGCATATCTTGTCTTGTTTGGAGAATATCTACACAGATTTTGCTATGACTTTATTGAGAGCAGTGTGAAACTTCAGACTTCAAAGGTTTCTGAATAAAGACCTGAGTTTAGCAACACAAAATATGCATTCACTCACCACATCCATGTGCCTGATTGTCATACATCTAATCAACACAGCTTGCTTTTTGTGAAGAACCCTGTAGGAGAAATATTTCTGTTAATTTCACAGGGAATTTTGCAATCCCTTGGTAAGCCTAGACTGCCTTTACTGTAACAGATATTTTGCTGCACCTTCATCATCATTTTCAGTATGGAAGGCGTTTTAAATCTGCAAGACCAATTGTCAGCAGTACTTTTGACTTATGGTGTCCTAATTAGAAACAACTCCAGAATGTTTCTTTTATTTAGAGCCAAAACAGGCCATTGATCTTTTGTTCATAATGACTGACATCAATTTGGCATAGAAGAATGAAATATCTATGTTCTGAATCTAGTTTATGTAACATAGTATTTATTTTAATAACTTAAATCAATGGTAAATATTTATAAAGTATCTGCCTGATGTAAGCACTAAACTGTTGCAGATTTTCAATGGGAGCTGGGACTGAGCATCCTTTTACTGAAAAGGGGACCTGCTGTACCACAGATGCTGTCATGTACCCCTCTGTGCAAGTAGGTTCCAGATCAAAGACTCAGTCTTCTCATGAGAATCAAATCTGACCAGATGCAGACTTTAAAAATATTGTTTTAAAAATATATAAATAAATATAATTTAAAAAAATATATAAAAGAAGCACATCAGCCACTAGTTTCTAAGAACATACTGATTTTTTCTAAGTTTTTGGAAAGGAAATACTGGAGAGGCTCCGTCCTCAGATGGGAGCTGTAGCTGGTAAGCAGCAGGTGAGGCACTCCAAGCTTAGTGTTTTATGAAGCCAGTGTCCCAGAGAGTTATTCTGAAGTTAAGCATTTCTCTGCTCTTTGTAATCACATTCTCTTTCTAATCTCAGTGTGAGGCACAAAACAATCATTTGTGAAATGTGTTCTGTAACAGCTGTAAATTTCCATGTGCAAATTTGGAACTTACCTTTGCACTCTTTAGCTACCAGTGAAAAATCCTGAACTGCTCAAGACTGGGAAGACCACAATAATTTTTCCTATTGCCCATACACTTTTCTAAGGATTGAGACCGAAACTTTTGCCAGGCTTTAAGCGGTCTGGTTCTAAAATTTTACACCCAGAAGCTTTACTTTTTAAAGAAATTTTAAGCTCTGAACTCACTTCTCACTTCTGAAACTTTCCCACTCAATCCTACTGGAGAAAGGTGAAAGACTGAAAAGACTGCAGAGGTCCCTGTGGTCATCCCCAACATACTGGATTTTGAAGAGACTAAAAAGGAGGGTTACACCTGGAAAGCATCTCAGCAGCAGGTTTTTTTGTTTTTGTTTTGTTTGGTTTGATTTGGTTTCGTGGGGGTTTTTGTTTGTTTGCTTTTTGTTTGGTTTGGTTTTTCCCTGCAGTGTATGGATTCCTTGACTGATTTTGCACAACAGCTTGCATCATCATTTTCTGTTGTGATGTAAGCGGTGGTCACTTACAAGTCTGAGGCACCAAGAGATAAAAGGTACTCCCACACTTTATAGTGCTTTCATTTAATGGAAACACTTGATCCTCTTAGTGTTCTTAAACATTTAAATGTGCCATATCCTTTCCAGTATGTGCTTGATCTTGTCTGCTGGTTCTGATATGCATCAGGAAAAAAAAAAAAAAAAAAGAAAAAAAAAAAGAGGAACATGGAATCAATCTCATTTTTCTGCTCAGATCTAAGAAGTTTCAATAAACAGAAAGCACAGAAACACATGTGTAAACTGCATACTCCATAGCCATACAGCCATTTTCCTTAAACAAAATAGAGAGAAAAAACAATTTTTTTGGAACAGAGAGGTAAATATTCTGCTAACCAGCAAACAAAAATGTGGCTACCACACTGGTACATTCAACATTATAAAATTTATCTAACTCTATAGTTTTTTAACAGAATATAGCTCTGCACAGGTTGAGGAAAGTTCAGAAGTCTTGACTGATTACTGTATTTTTGCAGAAGTGGCATTCTGCCTAACAGATACATATTTGTAGGTTATTAAGGACTTACCTCCCTTCCCACTCCCACTCCTCTTCAGTGCTGTGAGAGCCTGCACTCTGTTGCACTGGTGGCATTAGCTGTATATTTTATATGAATGCATGTAGAGTACATATGTATTGCCTTCTGTTCTTAGGCATCTGAGTGTTTTGTTTTTTGTTTTTTGGTTTTGGGTTTTTTTGTGATCAACTCTCATTGACCTTTTTAACTGTTATACTATTAGAACAATTCCAAGCCCTCTGAGTAATTATTGTAAACATGAAAATCACTTATTAAGTTTTAATTGTAAACTTAAATATTAAAATTTATTGTTTTATTTTAAATTTAATTTACATTTTAAATTTTAAAATTTAAAGTTTATTCAAGCTTCTGTAACCAGAGAATCTCAGAATCACAGAATGACAGAATGTCAGGGGCTGGAAGGGAACTTGAAAGATCATCTAGTTCAAATCCCCCTGCCAGAGCAGGATCACCTATACCAAATCATACAGGAATGCATCAAGGCAGGTTTTGAGTATCTCCAGAGATGGAGACTCCACAACCCACCCTGGGCAGCCTGTTCCAGTGTTCTGTCACACTTACAGTGAAATAAGTAATGAAAGAAACTAGTTCATAAGTAATGAATATTTGAATCTCAAGCCCTTTTTCTTTTTTAGTATATAACAATTTATGTGCCTCATCATGCAGGAAAAATGAGTGTACTCTCAGTCAGACTTTCATAAGGAGTAGTTTTTGTCAGCTTTCATTCCTCCAGAGGAAGTATCTGGGGAAAATGGATAATTACAATGCCAATTTTTATTATCAAAATAATGTGCAAAATTTATGACCTGATAAATCTGTCCTTGGATGGAGATTCTCATTTTGATAATCCCCCTAAAATGAGTAATAAAGCACCTCTGATAGTAATAAACCATTTTTCTTTGACATTTCATGATAAATGTAACAACAAATAAAAAAGGAACTTCAAAGATCGCATACTTCAAAAGCTCTATAAAGTCCATTTGAATAAAATCCACAACTTTCATAAAAGTGGTGTTGAAAATGTCATGAATTAAATTAATGGTCTACAACTCTTTGCTTCATATTGTCTATATTTTAATCATAATTTATTCTTCAGCACATCCTGCATGTTGTTGATTGAAGGAAATATTAAATCCAGCTGAGCTTGAAGCGATTTTAAAAGGAATGAATGAATATAATTATAAATGTTAATAGTCCTGAATCTGCTTTTTTATTTGCTGCTGTCTGTCATACAGCAGATCACTAAGCTTTGCTTTTTCTAACTGTCATTAATCTTTCACAAAGATTCAAAAAATATCCATACTTTATTTTACTTGTCTTACTGTAGCCTTATTATAATGTTCCTACTGTGCCATCAAAGTGAACCACTGATGCTAAATAAGAAATATGGTAACTGGTATAGTTAATGCTTCTTAAGAATTGTGCAGCAGAAGAATACTTCTTGAGTACTTCTTTAATATTGTACAAGTACAGAGGTTCCCTAGAATAATTTTTCTTTTTTTAATAAAATGCATTGTTATAGTGTGATTATATTTTAATTTAAAAAAAAATTATTATCTTTGCAATTTTGCTGCTTGTATCCATAAAGAAGTTCATGAGCACAACTGATCAGTTTTGCATATTTTGTCCACTGACTGATGTGCTGCACCTAGGATTAGAAGGAAAATGAGAAGTGTTGTAATTTCTGCAAAGACAAGACTTTGTCTCTTTCCACCCTCAGTTCTGGCTAGCATTATCTTCTCATCAAGAAACCGTTGCCCTTTCTGGATACTCACCATATATCATCTTCCTTGTGATTGCTCTTAATACTGTTAAGCCTGCTTCCCAAGGAAAGGGTTTTATTCTACCTGTCAGAGTTCAGTCCCTCCTCTCTATCTCTGTCCAGGTTCTCTAGATTTGGAATTTCAGTCCAATTTTGCAGAAGGACAAAAATCTCTAACAAATATGTGTTTTGAAATTCAGTGTATTCATACATATCAATGTAGTAAAAAAA
>VWZI01001722.1:75469-132657 GCA_013396835.1 Psilopogon haemacephalus | reverse complement strand
AAAAAAAAAAAAAAAAAAAAAAAAAAAAAGAAAAGTGTCTTAATGCATTTCTGAAAGAAAGCTTCTGAGCAGAGTTATCTGAGTCCACTGAAACAGACTGATAATGGGGGTGTTTGTTCGTTGGTTACTCAAGGATAAAAGAGGTCAAGAATGCCCAGCCTGTGAATTATCACCCTTTCCTTTGAGTGAGCTCCACCAGGACATAGGGGAGAATGATGGCCAGACAAGTAGAGAGTTGAAATAACAACTTCAGTTTCTTGGTCGAAGTCAGCGAACCACCAGAACTGACTCACTGAAACAGTAAGATTTTTGTTTTGCTAATGAAAAGCAGATTTGCTGATGCTTTTGCAAATGCTGCCACATGACTTTCTGGACTCGTGGTGCCACAGACTCTCTTACACAGCTTACTAGGACATATGAGAAATGTGCATTATACTCCATTATATACCTACCACAATAAAAAGGCAAATTTTTGTTTGGTTTGGTTTGGTTTGATATGTGTAAGATACACAAGGTTAAGATGAATTCCTTATCTATTCAGGATCACTATATATCACTATTATTCATAATCTTCCTCTCTCCCAATCTGTCCTCTTGTATTTGTTTCTTGCATGTCATCACTAGTACTGAATGGTCAAGTCTTTGATCTATAGTGACAAAAAGCAAAGGAAAACATCAATTGCATAATAATGCTAGGTTACACTGCATCAGAACTAGTCCTGTGTTATTTTTCAACAACAGATACATTTTGTCACTAAAACTGACCTTGTAATTCACCCATTGGGGAGCTACATAATACAACAGCATCCTGTGATATTATAATTATTTCTGAAGTAATATTGGAAACATATTTATCCATGATAAATATATGCTAAGTAGATTGATATTATTTCCCTCCTCCAGAAGAAACTGGTATTTTAACATAGTATTTCCATGTTATATTTCAGTTAATAATACAAACTTTACACAGATTTCTGCAGAGGTTGTATTCAGCAACAGAAGTTCCCTTAAGAAAGCTCAATCATGTAAATGTAGTAACTGAATCTTTGTCCTTGAGCTACAGAGTAACAGTATACCAATGCCTGAATGTTTCTTTGAGATCCCATTGATTTCCTCTTGGGATAGCTGAAAACAGTCAAGAAGCATAAAGTCAAAGAGGGAGTAACAATTCAGGAAACTGATCCCGTGTGTTACCAAATAACCTTTCCTATTCTGTGTGAGTCCTTTAAATTAACATGGTCAAATGTGAACATAAATGTGCCCATGCTTTTCTGGGAACACTGACAACTTATAACAAGGTTTGTAACGTTACAGGTACCCTTTTTGTCTGTGAACTCAGTCAGTACTAAATACCGCTTTGTCTGCCACTGAAAAAGCCTGTCAGCCTTTTTGTTTAGCCTAAACTCTGCTCTAAATATATTCTGGATGAGATGTTAGGGTGAAGAATGGAGTGAAGGATGGTGGCTTGCCACATGGATACGTACACCATAAGGAAGTTTCAGGTTTCTGAGAACGCTTGTGACAAATGTCTTAACCAAAATCCCTCATGAAAGCTTCAAACATGAAAACCTACAGAGAACCCTTCAGTTTAGATAATATCAACACCATACATATTGTAATTTTGGGGATTTTTTTTTTCTAAGATGTTATCTCAGTTATGATTTTCTTTTGTAACACAGTTTGTCTCCATAAATTTAATACGGTTATATCTTACTTGAAGCATGTGGCTGTAAATGTAAAGCATAGGCTTTTAAATTACAAAGGCCTTGTAAAAATGATTCCTAGGTTGTTTTTTAATGGTTTGTTTTATATTTGTATTTGCATTTACATTTACACTTATATTTTTAAATGAAAGGAACATTTATGTAAAAAGGAAAATATTTTGTACAGTCAGATGCTTCAAGTTAAAGATGTTACTAGATGAAATAATGTTAAGCATTTCATTCTACTTCATATTATTCTGCCAGCATAATTTTCCTTATTATGCTCCTTTAAAATATAATTTGGCTAAACACTGAAATGTGCTTCAAAAAGGTAGGGTGTCTTTTTAATAGGCATATATGTTACACAATTCAGGGTTTTGTACTGTACACTGACTCTGACATTTTATAAAGAAGAAAGGGATTGTGAAGAGTGGATTTATTGTCATACTTCAACATTTAAAATCAAGGGTATTTTAGATAATTGATATTGTTTTTTCAAGTTTGGAATGGAGAGGAAATGAGAAGATATATATATATATTCCTTCATTTACAATTGAAAAAGAGGTATGTGCCAAGGACACTAATAAGGTTGAAAGAGTGATGTGTATGAAACCAAAGAATCCCAAAAAGGAATAATTACACTTGATGAAAATTTGAAAGGGAAGTGAATTCATTAATCTCAAATTATTACAGATAGGCATATTGATTTTTGAAAATTCTGCTATTTCAAGGGCTGTTGAACTCTTAAGTGACATAAAATTAATTGCTGTGTTTAAATTAAAATAGAAAATTTTGCTCTACTTTTCTCATGTGACTGAAATGTTTTGAGGAGAAATCTTAGCCTGAAATGATGTAAATTGTGTGCAATTAAGCAAAATCAAGAATGTCTCAAATTTAAGTTTTAAAAAGAGAAATAGCCTAATCATGAGCCAGATGAATACTGTGTATTGAGCCATCTCACAAAATCCTCAGCAGAGCTGAAATATATTGCTGTCAGGCAGCACCAGTTCAGTTCCCAACATGAGTATTAAAATAATGCTAACTATACTTAACTAATGTATAACATCATTTTTTATGAATGTTCTTATTGTGAGTAAATGTTGATAATTAAAACTTCCTTAGCTTAGGACTATGCTGTCCCAACTGTCTTTACTCAGCTGGGAGAATAATATTGCCTGATCAATGATTTTACCAGTTTCCGTACCACAGCCTATCAAGGTTCTTTCAAATCGTGAAGTCTTAGTTACTTTAGACAGAAATAACATTTCCATTATAACATGGGTTCTGGTATTAACTATTCTAGACTTTTAATAATAAAATTTTAAAACTAGAAAGACATTACAATATTTAAAAAAAAAAAACCTATATCTTAGGTAGTACAGTGTTTGATTATCGATGGAAAACAGAAAGAGGTATGGAAATTATATAGGTGGAAGGGAAGCAAAGGGAATGGGTACCAAAGTGACCTTCAGGAGTAGGAGATGTGCTCTGACAGTTCCCAGGAACTTCTTCCATGCCTGCACTGCTGTGTCACCTCCCACATGTGCTTTAGAAATGTACAGTTACACAGTAATTTTTATATGAGATAAACTTCTCTGGGTTTTGCAGGAGATCACAGCAAACAGCTGAAAAGATGGTTAGCACACCTGTAATGACCGAAGATTTACAACTTTACATAAAAGAAAAATGTTGGCTTGCCATATTAAAATAACAGATGATCAGAATGCAGTAAAGAAGCCTGTTACAACATATTGTATACATGATGTGTGGATATATAGTGTACTCATTTAATATTTGTGGTGGTTCAACAGTTATATGCCTCCCCAAACTCTGAATTAACCCAGGCTAGGACTCAGTCAGCTGGAAGTTAATAAATGAAGCTTTATATTTACAGCTTTGCACAATATACAAGCAGATATCTACAATGTATAACAGATATTTACAGATATATACAGTAAAAAGTTAATACAGAAGCACCACACCCATCCCAGAGATCAAACTCCCTAAGAGGGGTAACCAACCACCCCTACCACCTTCCCACTTGCCCCAATATTATCTCACCATCTGTTTTATGCAGCAGATAGGTGGAGGTAGATTGGCCAGGGGGATTAGCAGCAGGAAAGAAGTTAGTGAAATTATTCAAATTCAGCTACAAAAGGCAGGGAGAAAGAGCCATGCAAAAGCCACAGCCCAAAGTGGCCTAAAGCAGTCCGATTCATCTATATTTGGGTTACAACTCTTAAAACATTTTTTTTCTTTCTCAGTAAAGCTATGAGTGAAGTAGCATCATTAGTGTTTTCCTTTCTCAGTCTATAGTCTAATTTCTCATTCAAATACTCCAATTAGTTCAAACCAGCACAATACTAATACATTAATACATAACATTCAAATTTTACACTTTGAAGCTGGTATTATAGTGAGAAAATGAAACTGATAAACACCTTTATTAGAAATTTAAGGATTCATTTGATGTACAAGAGAGGTTTTTCCACCTTCTCTTATTTAAAATGGCTTTTGCTAAATCTGAAATACGTTGTTGAGGTTTTATATTTGTTTGTTTTCCTAAATAAATTCCTATGTAACAACTTACAGAAGCAAAACCAGAGAGCGAAGTTAAGATTTTCTTTTCAAAAGTAAACCCCCAGAGACTACAATTTCAGCTTCGTTTTTTCTGTTCTAAACTTAACTGAGGGCATTATGGCTATGTGTATATTGCAAAGTAAGAAGAAACAGAAAAAAATCTGATCCAACTGCTGAGCATACTGCCTGGTTTGTATTGACACTGCCAAAAATTAAGTTTCTGTTAAAATGCCTTCCCCTACAAATATTTCATTTGGACAGAAAAGGCTTAAGTGACCCAAACAGAGCTAGTGAGTCGTTTAACCAGGATCCCAGCTGTTTTTTTTTTTTTTTTTTCGTTGACAGTATAGACAGCAAGCAGAATTTTACCCGCTGTGCTCTGTGCTGTGGATGTTGTACCAATGTGTAATGGAAGGTTTGCGGTCCCTGAAATGTGATGGTATTTCTGCACAATTGTTCTTTCTAACAGGTGATGACTGAATTCTCCACAGGAATTGGATGCCTGTTTAGGTGACTTAGGTCAAGAACAAATGTTGTAGACAATGGTCTTGAAATAAACTTGCACAAAGGCAAAATATAATGTGGGTAGAGCTCTGCTACACACTTTCTGTTATTTAAAAGTTGCGTTTTTTTGGAAGGAAGAGAGGGCATACAGAAACTTTATCAAAAGACAAAAACCATTGTATGTTTCTCAAGAGGAGAGCAGGTGTAAAGATAAGTGTAAAAAATAAACTCAAAGGACATTTTAGATTTCTTTTGCTTTATGATAGTCACCTTGTGATTTTAGGTTGGTTTATTTTTAATGCATTATTTAACCTTGGCCGGACATTAAAGTTCCTTTTGATTTTCTCATTTTTTTTAAATCCTGGAAGAACGTTAAAGCCTGAGTACATTTACTCAGCTTTACAACTTAATTCTTCATAACCCCAGGCAAACCCTGAGCATGTTAGATCTGTAGCAGAGAGAGTTCTTTGTTGGTTGCCATTTGAGCAGATTTTTACCAGAAAGAGTCAGGCATAAAGCTTAGGTCCTCAGAGTCATATTCTGATGGTACCTTTGTCTTCCCACTCTCTACATCAAGGTATTACATTCCTAACCACAGGCTTGGCATTGCACTTTTAGCAAATGTAAAGCAATTAAAAGTCTTTGACAATCAATACTTATTTATATCTAATTGCCAGGTCAGTGTGTCCACTATTCCCTCAGATAATAGGTTTTGGTTTTGTTTTTGTTTGTTGGTTTGGTTTGGTTTGTTTTTAACTTTTTATAAATAAGTTTGTGTTTACTGCTGCTTACACCTACTAAGTCATGATCCATAGGTTCTCATGGGTGAAACAAAGGAAAAGGACGTCAAATCTCAGAAGGATCTGCCTGGCCATAATAGCAGGATTCAGTGATGTGACCAGATACCCAGGCAAGCAGATTTTGTGCAAATGCAGCCCTTTGAACATGCTTGTCTTCCTGGTAAAATAAAAAATAAAAAATAAAAATTNAATTGCCAGGTCAGTGTGTCCACTATTCCCTCAGATAATAGGTTTTGGTTTTGTTTTTGTTTGTTGGTTTGGTTTGGTTTGTTTTTAACTTTTTATAAATAAGTTTGTGTTTACTGCTGCTTACACCTACTAAGTCATGATCCATAGGTTCTCGTGGGTGAAACAAAGGAAAAGGACGTCAAATCTCAGAAGGATCTGCCTGGCCATAATAGCAGGATTCAGTGATGTGACCAGATACCCAGGCAAGCAGATTTTGTGCAAATGCAGCCCTTTGAACATGCTTGTCT
The DNA here is from genome assembly GCA_013396835.1 of Psilopogon haemacephalus. Taxonomy (NCBI): domain Eukaryota; kingdom Metazoa; phylum Chordata; class Aves; order Piciformes; family Megalaimidae; genus Psilopogon; species Psilopogon haemacephalus. The sequence goes on along the minus strand of VWZI01001722.1, from coordinate 126,594 downwards.
TCCTGGTAAAATAAAAAATAAAAAATTAAAATTAAAAAAAAAACCAAAAAAAACCACCCAAACGAAAAACCCACAACAAAACCCAAACCAACAACAACAACAAAAAACACTCCAGAACTTCTTTTTCAAATCCACTAGCCCGTGGCATTTTCTTTCTGTTAACAGAACAGCGAATCCATTTTTTCTGTATCTTATTTCACAGCTTCTTCCCCAAACCTAGTGTGCTCTGTTCTCCTGTTAGAAATACAATAGATCTGCTTTCTTTTACAAATGACACAACTAATCAGATTCTGAGGGGAAAAAATCGAGACAGCTAACACATATTCATTACTGTGAGTGTTGTGCAGGCTGCAGTTTTTTTCCTCACAAGATTGATTAATTAAATATTTATGAAAGAGAAACACCTGGCATACTTCCATAAACAAATAGGTCTCCTGTGGGTTTGCAACAGCTGAGGAGAGTTTTGAGGGGCCATAGGGATCTCAGGGTAAAGACTTCCTCACAGCTTGAGTTCTTACACATTGCTCTTTCTCATAAATATGCACCAACACACAAATAATTTCTGTTTTGAAGACAGAAAGTGCAATATCAACAGATGAAATCCAAAAGACAGACAAAGAGAAAAGTAAAGATTAAGCAGAAAAGAAGTACTGTATGTGGGAAAAATGGCTCATTTTTGTTTATCTAAAGAAGGGCTGATGCTAAGAAGGCTCAGAAAAGGTGGGGCCTCTTTTTCAAAGTATTTGTCTGGGGCTGCTAGTTAAATAGTGAAAGCCTTAGACTGAAGAGATCTGTTGAAATCTGAGGGCAAGGGTTAAGAAATTATGCAAGACACCTAAAAGTGGGAAATTAATTCTCTTCAGTATTTCAGCTGCTCTTCCAGATGGATCTGCTTTATAGATACTTCCCTGACTCTCCAGCGGAATGTTTTTACTTGTATGTCCCTACTTTAAAAATAAAAATAATTGTGCTACTGACTTCAGCTACAATTTCGCTGGCATGATTGCTTTTATCGACCACTGCTTTACTGTGGCCAGTTTCCTACAACTGTTTTAGTTCTTGGGAGTGGAAGTAATGTAGATGTTAGTGTCAAATTCTCGTGCAATATCTTTTACATGTGCTTACATGCCATGTGCTTTCTGTATGTTGTATTGTACTTCATCATACCCCAGCTATGTTTTTCTTGTTGAGAGATCTTAGAAACTGCACTGAAACTCAGAAGTTTAAGGTTCAGCCTATCTGGGAAATGATTGAGACTTATTAACTGTATAGTATTTCAGAGGCCAACCTCTAAAATAATTAGTTGTTCTGATGAGAATTTCTGCTATTTTTCAAATGTTAATTTATTTCTCAAGTTTAAGCACAGCAAAATACATAGGTTCATAAATCTTTCAAACACAGTTATTCATTTTGTTTTTCTTTAAATAAAATTTTGGTTTTAATTTTTACCAAAGCTGGACAAATATTAGAAAAAAAAATCCTTTGTTATTTGTCATTTAAATTTTTGTAATCAGAATATCTCTATTAAAAAAAAAAAAAAAAAGGTTCAAACAGTTAATCACTCAAGTAATACAGATCAAGCTTTTTTTAGATTTGTTTGTGGGATTTTCAGTCAAGAGACTTTCCTCCAGCCAGTATATTACACCTGAATAGAGCATTTCTGAGCTGTGAATTGTATTGAGGATTAAAACTGAGTGGATCATAAACATGGTTCATTTAGGAAAAGAAAATGTGAAGGTTTCTTGGTGAAGTTCTGCAATCACAACTGGTTACTAGTGGCAAAGTCCAGTGATGTATATAGGAGTATGAAGACAAAGCAGCATTTGGTTTGGTACTAAGTGTAGGTGGCACATTGCATTCTTGATAAACTTCATAAGGTGAAATGGTTTTCTTGCTAATCCTATGAAAATTGGTCAAAAGCTAATGAAATAAATTAAATATGTTTTCATGAGCTGCTACATATCAGAGATGAGGTTTTTGATGCTTGTGCATACTTTCATTTTATGGGAGAGATAACCTTGAGGAAGGTTTACGGTACAGAATGCAGAATCACCTTTTTACATGCAACCACCTTTTTGTCATGTTAATCTCTTTTTAATTAGTTTCACTCTATTTTTCCCCACATATAGTAAGCATTAATGTGCAGTATATCTCAATTTAATACATTTTCAAAAGTGGTTACAAAGACATATTTAATCTGGAGTAGACTTCTTTTGTACCTGCAGTTTCTTTTAGCTTGCACCAGGCATTGATAATAACAGCATAAGGCATCCTAGGTTTAACCTGTTTCTTTAATGAAGGCAATAATCTAATGTCACTCTTTGAAATGAATGTGAATACTACATGTTCAGGAATTGGACAATTCATTCTCTTTTGCCATCTAAAATGTATTATAACTGTATATGGTGAAGGTTTTAAATGTCCTCACTAGGAAGAATATTAATACTGAGTCATAGCAGATGTATCTTCATTTAATAAAAAGTCTTTATTTCCTGCTGAATGAAAATGATCACAGGATTGTTTAACAAGGATGAACCAGTCAAATCACCTTGTTAGATATAAATACTTAATAGTATCCATTATATTGAGATAAAAAGTGATGGTTGTGAGGTCAAGTGTGAGAAGGAGAGAGTTCAAAGACAGTGTAGACCTTTCAACATAATATAACCTAGTTTTAAAAGGGAGAGGAAATGCATTGCTTGATGAGAAGAAAAGCCTCATGTAAGCTTGATAAATATTCAGAATTTGTGTGTAATGGGAAATGGAATCTGATGAATGAAATGTCATGGTAAAATCATTTTAATCAATAATGGAATGTGACATTATTCAGACTATAGTAATATGTCTTCTCCCTTTTACTCTTTCCCTGTGGTGTGACTTCCTTCTATTTTCTTTTTTAAAATAGTTTTGATGTTCGTGGGGTTTTGGAAGGTTTTTGGTTTGTTTGCTTTTGTTCATTTCTTTCTTTGTTGCTAACTTGAGGTTGGTTGTGGTAATGTAATACAATGTTGTTGCAACCTTTCTTCTGCAGCTAAAATATTGAATGTGTGATGTCAAAATGCTAGATATAAACCTAGGAATAAAAATTGAATTTTCCTTTTCCTGCCCCTACATTCTCCCACCCCCCAGCCCCCACCAAAAAAAAAAAAAAACCACAATAATTTTAACTATAAAATTGGGACTGGGTTACTTCTGTGTCATGTATATGTAAGACTCTTCAGCAGTATAATAATGATGCAAGTGTAAATAACAGGATAAATTATGTACTGTTGCATGCTGGTTCTCATTTACTTTGTTGCAATGTTTATTTTAACATAATAAAATGAGATCTTTTCATTATTTAAATCTTGTGTTGTGACAGTAAAAATGATGATTTTGTAATGCATTATGATGGTAATGCTTTATGATCTTTACTCTTTTATCTGAAAACACTGAAGTTCATTTTTAACATTAAGCAAACAGTCCATTATTCTACCTTCATCATTTCATCTAGAAAGTAATTGACAGACATCACTGTAAGCTGAGGTTTGTTCTTGGCAAAACCAGGAATAAGTTCTCTTCACTTTTTTTTTTGGTCCCAAGACCATCTTATTGTGGATGTTTGTGGAGCTCCCAGCTCAAATTTTGGAGTGTGCAGGAAAAGCCACCAGCCAGGAGCACTATGGAATGAATGAGCCTAACTGAAAAAATTGCTCCTTAATACTGAAAATTTACCATGCCTCTAGAACATTTTACGTTTTGATTTTAGAAAAATAGAGAGACAAATTACTTTAAGAACCCTTGAAATGGTGGTGTTTATCTTGAAACCTGAATAGAGAGAAATTCCTAAAACTTCTAAAGCAGGGCAGGGGAAACCTTACTCTCTGTTACTATTTTGGTTTTAATTTTTTGTTTTGTTGTGATTTTTTGATTGTTTTTCAGTTAATCTTCCTATATTTGTACTGTGTATCTTGGGGGGAAAAATAAATCTGTGTGGTATTTAACCAAAGCAAAGCACCTGATGATGGACTTCTTGAATATCTATCATTTTCACTTGGTTATTAATAGCTTATTAGTTGGCAATGCTTGAACTGATCTTTTTTTCTCTTTACCGAATATAGTCCACATATTAATATTGTATTTATTTCTCTTTGAATCAGTTTGGCTTAATGTAATTCATATCATTAACATTTTGCAGAAATCATATTGATGGAAGTTATTGATCCTTCTTGGAGAAGCTGTTGTCTCAGTTGTGCTGAAGGCTTAAAAATGTTTGATCCTACATTACCCACAACAGTTGTTTGATATAGTCTATAGATTCAACATAGACAAATCCAAGATATGATTGATTGAAACACTGAGGAATGAAACCCAATGTAGATATTAATTTTGAAGCAGTAGTTTCAGTAAGCAGACTGCCTACCTTCACAGGTACTGTATCTATTTCCATTCCAGTTGTGCTGTGGAGGGCTCAAAAAGATGGTGCTCCTCATTGATAGCTATTTGAGAGCTAAGGTTTTCAACTTTGTTCAAACTCTTCTTTCTTCTTGGGGTTTTAGGACCATCAGTGCAAGAAGTACGAGTCTCCTCCCCATTCTCTTTGTGTCCTTTCCAAAATAAATTAATTTCCTCCATTGCAGTATTGGGAAAGAGAGGTGAGAATGGTCATATTTCAGTGGGAAGAAGGGAGGGAGATTTGAAAAGGTGCATGTGTCTCCTTTTGCTGGTTCTGCCCAGCCTGAACTATGGAGAAGAGGAAGGACATTCCACAGCTGACCTTTCTTCCATCCTTTTCGTAGTTCCTTTTGGTCTGTGAAGTTGGAGATTGTGGTGAGACCACACCTGAAATAATGTGTCGAGTGCTGGGCTCCCCAGTTTGAGAGACAGGGATCTGCTGGTGAGTCCAACAGAGAGCCACAAGGATGATTAGGGGATTCCCTCATCTTCTCTATGAAGAGAGACTAAGAGACCTGGGGCACTTTAGTCTCAAAAAAAAGAAAAACTGAGAAGGGATCTCATCAATGTCTCTATCTGAGGAGTGCATGTCAAGAGGGTGGGGACAATCTCTTTTTGGTGGCCCACAGTAATAAGGCAAGGAACAATGGGTACAAAGTTTCATCTCAACATGAGGAGACACTTCTTTACAGTGAGGGTGACAGAGCACTGGAACAGGCTGCCCAGAGAGGTTGTGGAATCTCCTTCTCTGAAGACTTAAAAAACCCACCTGGATGCATTCCTGTGTGGACTACCTTAGGCGATCCTACTTTTGGCAGGGGCGGTTGGACTCCATGATCTCTGGAGGTGCCTTCCAACCTCTAGTGTTCTGTGATTCTGTTCATTATGAGAAGGCTGGTCCTTCCTATTTTTACCTGATAAAACTGTGCTCTGTAAGTCCTTCTTCCTGCCCATTGGCTAAACTGGCACAGTTGCACTTGCAAGTATACATGCTGGGGTATTTTATATTTCCTGAATTTATAACTTTGTGTAAAATCATAAAGTAGCATCTCGCTTTTAGAGGTCTAAGACAATGCACAGCACATCAAAAGGATACAACAATATTGTATGGTGGCTAACACTGAAATTGCAATATTCATGCTGTAGAAAATTAACATGTTATTCATGCCTTAAGGGTCCTGTACAACCCATTGAAAAATTGCTTTGTGTTTTCTGACTTTGCACATATATCTTAAGGATATTCATAGCTGCATATATTTAATACTTCTGATAAAAGAATACAGTGATTTCTTTTTCTATATTTTTTTTAATTATACAGATTAAGAGCCTTGTATCTTGAAGACTCCTATCATAAAGCAGGTAGAGCAAAGAATATTAATATAGGAACCCTCATGCTATATTGCAGCAGGGATATTTAAAAATCAATGAGCCTTTCTGAAGGTCTCAGTTCTCCAGAAATTCAGTTACTTATGATCCTTTAGTCAAATAGAGTACATATGTCATCATATAACAATAATTATTTTTCAGTGTTGGTGCTATTTTTTTCAAAAAGAAATTAAATAAACTTCCCTTGTTAGGAGGGAAGTATGTTTTCTTCAATTTATTTAATTTTTATTACACAAAAGGTTACTTGTTATGTACTGGAAGCATGACATTCTACCTTTAAACGCTAATTTGTTAAAACTGCTTTTCATACTATGTATGGCTTTCCTGATTCATATGTGGTAGTTTTAGGATGCACTGCAAATAAAGGAGCAGTTGCAGGTTGAGACTTTTGTTTAAAGTTAGTCATTACAAGTTGAGACTTTTGTTTAAAGTTAGTGTGTAGGAAAGCTAAAAAGTATTTAAGAAGAGTGACTGTCTAGCGTAAATACAGGTTCTACATGCCAGTTTCTAAGGAGTGCTATTTTTTTTCCTTTTTTAAATTTTATTTTAAGTCAGAACTCTTAAGAGTGTCTGCATAAACATAAATAAGTACATGCAGTAAAGAGAAGATGGAAGTATATTAATTATGCGTCTATGTATTTCAGTGTCAGAATGTTAGGCTTGTAATATGGTAGTTCTGTTCCCATTACCTAATTGAAAACAATCCTTTCTTAAACCTGTGAATGAGTTTAGACATAATAGTGTTCACAACTGACAACCAGCCATCAGCTGCTCCAGTTTACAGAACTGATTTGGAAAGATACATCAGCCTCTCACCTTTTTGTTACAATTAAGCATCTTTACCCTTATAAGAAATGCTTTAACTGGAAAGATGTATTGTAGTTGAGACTTTTAATGGAAATGTATGTCTATCTTAGCATAAAATAACAAAGCGACATTGCCTGAGCAATGTGAACAGAATTCTAATGCATGTTTAACTGCTGGCTGTTAGTTTCAATGAGTGTGAAATAACACTTTATAAAGGACATAGTAGTTACTATATACAGGAACTGAAAACTCTTCAGATTCATTATGCATCTTACCATCTGCTATCAAAAGACTGCTGACTTCTTAAGGAATCTTACAGAGTACAATAATTGCTAACCAGGATTATTGGATGTATTTTTGAGATAAGTGATTAACTGTTAATCCTTGTGTGAGCTGGATTAATTTTAAAATGCTGGAGTGCATAAAAATATTTTTTATTAAGTTATCAGTAACAATATTTCAGATTTTGAAACTGAAAATTAACTTCTGCATTCAGAAAAAAAGAATTTTGTGCACCTTGAACAAAGCTGTTGTCTACATTTCAAATATATACTTCAGTGTAAGAGAATGTACTGTATGTAACATCTTACTGTTGACTTGGTGCTATAAAAATACCAGAGTTGGACTTTTGTGACCTTTGGGTTTCTTGACATTATGAATATTCCAATATGCATCCCCGATGGTTAACATCCATTCAAGGAAGTTGGTCTGAAGTAGTCCCAGGAAAGATTCTGATGTTCGCTAATGATGATGGTTACATTTGCAAATATCTGTCTGTAGGTGCTTCAGCCTTTAAAGAAGACCTTGGAGGCAGAAATGCTTGAGTTAATTTCTCTTTCTTGAAGTAGATGTTGAGGTAGAGGAGTGGCTTAGTTGGCAAATGTGCTTTAAGTGCTTTAAGTTTAAGTGCTTGAGAATTAACTGGGGTTGTTTGATACATTTGAAAAACAAAGTTATTTTATCAATAGCAACTTCTGTGTTGGAGTTGGGGATCTTAGTTTTTTAGAACCAAAACAAAGAAAGAAATCTACAACTGTCTTCATAGGAGTGCAAAAAGCACCTCCTCACCTAAAGATGGTCAGATGTTAACGTGTTCAGTGATGATGTAATAATAAAAAGGCCTATTTTGGATTCCTTCATTTTCCAGCATGCTCATGTTGAGAATAAAATATTGAAGATGGGCCAACAAGTGTCAGTGTCTAAGGTACTAAAAACAGTGCTAAAGTATGATGGATATTTAGTAACGTGTTATTGCTTTCTATTATCTGCTCTTGGCTAGCTGAGTGATTTGTTCTTGGCTTCAAAATAACTAACGCAGAGGATCCAAAGAGGCCGTCTCACAGTTCCTGAATCTAACTTGAAACTGTGATGAACACAGATATTACTAGCTGTTGTTGTTCTTTTTAAAGTAATTGAAAACAGAGCAAAATTAGAATTTTTTTTTCTTTTTTTTCTTTTTTTTCTTTTGTTTTTAATGGAGCGGTTTGGGGAATAAAGATTAGTTACACTAAATTCTTCACCATGAGTACCAAAAAAAGCAGAGCTAATTAAGGTATTTTCACATTAATATTATGCACTGTAAACCTCAAAATAACTCATTTCAAAACTGTTGTTTATAAAAATGAACAATACATCATTGTTTTGACCAGAACATAGTTTCTTCTCAAGTGACTACTAAAAAAAAATCAGGAATTTATGACTTTCTGCATGACTTTTTTTCCCCTTTTGCTCCTGAACATTACAAGATCTTTTCTGATTTATATGCTTAGTTAGCATTGGTGATATGAGAAAAACAAGGTTTGCTATTTGTTACAAACTGACAAAGTGATGACATATGATATTGCCTGCCTTTAAGACAGCATTTTGATTAAGGACCAGAATTAGTAGATAAAATAAGCTGCTAATTTAAAGACTAACCAGATTTAGAATCCCATGCTTTGGCATATATTAGATGGGCAACTAAACTACTATACTACAGATTAAGGATGGAACCCAAAAAGAAATACTCATGCACATCCCTTCTTCTCCCTGCTTTCTCTCTAAACCCCATGTCTTCTTGGTGGTTTTGATCAAAATATTAATTCATCTTTTTGAGGGAGGTTTTAACACACATGAGGGCAATTTTCCTTAAAAGAGAGATAAAGTACTTAATATGAAAATTTGAGAAGATTTCTGATCTTAAGCACTTTCTGAAAATATTTCTTCACTCTTGGCTACAGATGTATATTTTTTAGAAGGAGCAAGTATTTAGTATGATAATTTAATATCTCAATCATGAAGTAACTCTTCAAAGGTTAGAGAGGCAGTCTATCTTGACTAAAACTATGATTCTACATATTTAGCATAAATAAAAACCATTGACCATGATTTAAAAAGCAGTGGCTAATAGGAATTGGAACTAAGGCAATTCCAGCTGGGGGAGCTCATTTTGGATATTAGTGGTAATACGCTTTATACAGAATGGAACATCTTGAGTACTGTGTCCAGTTTTGGGATCCCCAGTTTAAGAGAGGGAGGGATCTGCTCGAGAGAGTCCATAGAGGGCTGTGACGATGATTAGGGAACTGGAGCACTGCCTTATGAAGAGAGATTGATGGACCTGAGGCTTTTTTTAGTCTGGAGAAGAAAAGACTGAGAGGGGATTTAATACATATGTATAAATATCTGAGGGCTGGGTGTCAGGAGAGGGTGGACAGGATCTTCTCACTTGCTCCCTATGGTACAACAAGGAGCAATGGATGTAAGCTGCAATACAGGAGTTTCCACCTCAACACAAGGGGGAACTTCTTTACTGTAAGGGTCCCAGAGCACTGGAAACAGGCTTCCCAGAGGGGTTGTGGAGTCTCCTTCTCTGGAGACTTTCGAGGCCCATCTGGATGCATTCCTCCGTGACCTAAGATAGATTACGTGGTCCTGCTCTGGCAGGGGGGGTTGGACTCAATGATCTCTTTGAGTCCCTTCCAGCCCCTAACATCCTGTGAACAGCCCAATACAGGGAGATTTCTATATACAGTATGTGACATAGACAAAAGAGTGGATCTACTTGCAATATCAGACTTAGTTATTTTTCTTTTACATATCCAATGCAGGTATTGTAATCAGTACACTAAGAGTCTGATAACACTAGGCTGATATGACAACTCTTTTGCTGATTTTTTTCTGGACAAAATTCCAAATAAATAAGAGTTTAGAAAGAATGTATGACTGATAGAAGAAGAGCATGTGGACTGGGAGCAACTTGTATTTCAAAATAACTCTGTAGAAACAGTATTGGATACTTGTCATAATAGGAGGGGTTAGAGGATCATGTCAGGCAACTCTGAGAATCTTGCAACAGTCTTTATAGGATTTTACCTCTCAATTTTTTGAGAAGTTAATGCCCTAAAACCTTCCAGCCATTTAGCATGTGAACATATGTACTTCAGTGAGTTCAGATTTAAAAAAAAAAAAAATTGAAGCTGTATCCACCAAGCTTATGTGAAATTGCACATATGCGAAGCCTTAGAAACGAAACATCAAATTGTTTCAGAATATGGCAATCTCTTTTGGAAAGTTTGGAAGACAGACAGAAGCTGTCAATGATTTTGCAGGAAGCAAACAAAGGATGCAGAAATAATAATATAAAAAATCACCAACCATTTCAGTTTCTATAGTGCTTGAATTAAAGTGTACAGAAAATGGTATAGGTAAAGATGCTTTCTTAAGCCCTTCCACCTCTTCAGCTGTAAAAGTGATACTTCTGTGTGACAACCACATGCCTCCTACCTTACTTGCATTATTTATTGTTTTACTTCTGAGTAAACATTCTTAGTTCATGGCATTTGGTTCGTCATCGGGATGGGTTTTCGATATGATTTTTTTTTTCAGGAAAAACATGTAAGCTGCTTATCTTCCTTTTAGTCTTGGGAAACCTTCTTAATGTTTTAATGGTGTATAAATCCTGTGCTTTCAGAGGGCATATATGTACACAAAATCAGCCCCCAAGGAGTTTTTTTCTTTAGTTTATTTTTCTGTTTTGTTTAGTTTTTGTTTTGCTGGGTTTTGGTGGAGTTTTTTGGTTCATGGGTTTTTTTTGTTGGTTGGTTGGTTTTTTGGGTTTGTTTGCTTGTTTTTGTAAGATTGCAAGTAGATATGGAAAGTAAATCATTCCCACTGCCTAATCTTTTCTCACTGTTTCTCCCAACTTGTGGAACTTTTAGATACAGAGTTAGTCTTATCAGAAGTATTTTCCAAGTTCATATTTAAACTTCACATTTACTAAAAACAAAGTAGTCAGGACCATAGAATTGATTCCCTCTCTGTCTTCACTCAAGAAGTTTGAAAGTTTTTCATGTTTCTAACCTTAGTCAATGGCTTGATGTCCACATAGAGATGTGCAACAAGTGATGTCCCTCAGGGGTCTGTACTGGAACCAGTGTTGTTCAATATCTTCATCAGTGATACAGAAAGTGACACAGTGTACTCTCAGCAAGTCTGCAGATGATACCAAGCTGAGAAGTGTAGTTGATAAGACTGAAGTACAGGATGGCATCTAGAGGGATCTGTATAGATTAGAGAAGTGGGCTAAGAAGAATCTCAGGTGATTCAATAAGGCAAAGTGAAAGGTCCTACACATATGTTGAGGCAATGCTCGATATCAATACAGGTTGGGGGATGATGAGAATGAGAGCAGCCCTGAAGAAAAGGACTTAGGGTATTGGTGGAAGAGAAGCTGGACATGGGCCAACAATGCATACTTGCAGCCCAGATCAGTCGCATTTTGGGCTGCATCAAAAGAAACATGGCCAGCAGATTGAAAGAGGTGATCCTGCCGCTCTGCTCTGGTGAGAGAAGTACTCTATCCATCTGGGGCCTTCAACACAAGAAGGACATGGATCTCCTGGAACAGGTCCAGAGAAGGGCCACAAATATGACTAGAGGACTGGAGCCTCTCTCCTAGAAGGACAGGCTGAGAGAGTTGAGGTTGTTCATCCTGGAGAAAAGAAAGTTCTGAGAAGATTTTGATTTCTGAAGGGGACTGTGCTGGTTTGAACTAATTGGAGAATTTGAGAGAGAAATTAGACTATTGGCTGAGAGAGGAAAACACAGTATGTCACTTCACCCAGAGCTTTACTGAGAAAGAAGAAAAAATTGTTTTAAGAGTTGAAACCCAAATATAGATAAGTCAGGCTGCTCCAGACCTCTCTGGCTGTAGCTGCTCCTTGCATGCTTCCTTTGTCTCTGCCTTTTGTAGCTGATTCTCAATAATTCTACTAACTTTGTTCCTACTGCTAATCCCCCTGGCTGATCTACCTCCGCCTATCTGCAGCATCAACAGGTGGTGAGATAAGATTGGGGAAGGGGGGGACGGTGGTAGGGGTGGTTGGTTACCCATCTTGGGGATTTTGATCTCTGAGAGGGCTGTGGTGTTTTCGTATTACCTTTTCACTGTATATATCTGCAAATATCTGTTATACATCGTAAATATCTGCTTGTATATTCTGCATTGCTGTAAATGTAAAGCTTCATTTATTAACTTCCAGCCGTCTGAGTCTAGCCTGGGTTATTTGAAAAGGTGCGGGGGGGGGGAGGGGGAGGGGAGAAGAAGGTAACTGCTAAACCACCACAGGGACCTACAAGAAGGCTGAAGACTGTTTAGAAAGGCTTGTAGTCCTCAGCTTGTAGGATGAGTAGTGATGTTACAAACCAGAGCTGAATAAATTTAAGTTAGACATAAGGAGATAGTTCTTTACAATGAAAATGGTGAAATACTGCAACAGATTGCCCAGGGATATGGTTGACGTCCTATCTCTGGAGACATTAAAGGTCAAACTTCATGAAACTGAGCACCCTGATCTAGTTAAAGATGCCACTGTTCAATGCAGGGGGGTTGGACAAGATAAGCTTCAAGAGCCTTTTCCAACTTGATGCATTCTGTGATTTTTCCTTTTTTGAAAAGCTTTATAGAAGTGTTCCTTATTGTGAATATCTGACTAAAATAAAACTGTCCGGTTCAGTACAGCTCCCAAGACTCTATGAATTTTGCTTTAAATGAGGAGGATGCTGGCATCCCATGGATTCACATTGTGATGGGAAAGTCTGAAACCACATTAAAGGGAGAGTTGTGGGTGGCCCCACCCATAATAGGCCATGCTGCTTATGTAGAGTTCTTATCTCAAACTGATGGCAATAAAAAGGACAGCATTTCCACATTCAGAGGAAACAGATTGTGTCTGTTGCTGTTTTCCTGGCTTAGGATACATTTTTCAACATGACAATGAAAACTCTTGGTTTTGTTACAGCAGAAATTTACATTGAGTATTTTATACTGCAGCATAAAATTAGAGAAAATCTGTTGCTCATAAAACTCATAAAAATATAAGTGATTTATCTGAACTGTTTTCTTATGGAATTATAGATTTATTATTCATGTCAGAGTGAGCAATTTGATAATGTTGACAACTTCCTGCAATGCAGAGGCTATATAATTTCACAGAGGAATATTTTCATCAGACCAATAACTTCCTGTGTAGTCCAAGTACATCCACAAGAAGATAACGACTCTGGGGATTTCAGCTGCCATTGTGCCTCCAGTAATTGTTCACTATGATTTTAACTCTTTTAAAAACTGAGCTTATCTAACTTTTCAGCTTGCAGCTGTTGGATCACCACTAACTGTATTAACGGTTGAAAACATTTGCACTATCAGAAAGAATGTATTCTCTGTAACCACTACTTATAACAGTGATAGAAGGAGTCGGGATTTAGGGATTTAATCTGTTCCAATGATATGCAGCATGAGAGATCAGGAAGAACTTCTCAGTAAGGCTGAGTGGTCTGTTAAAATTGCATACCTTTGGCATACATTTGATGATTTGTCAGGAAATGGGTGAGACATCTTTTTTTTTCTGGTTTGCTTATTAAGGATATTTGAAGATTCACTGAATGGATGTTAATTGTAAACAGCAGCATATGAAAAGGATAGGTGGACAGTGTAGAAAGGTTTGTTAGTGGGTGTTAGTGACTCAGGATTGATTATCATTTTCTAATACGTAAGCATTGGAGAAATATCCTGCCTGAAAATTAGAACAAAATTTGGCCCTAGACATGAGAGAACAAGAATTACTTGCACTAAATGCAAGAATTACTGATGCTTCCATTATCTCTGAAGGTAAAACAAGTATTTTCTCCAAATTAGGTCACATTCATAATGAAATACAGAGCTTGTGATGCAGCCACTATTCTAACAGCATCCATCTGTAAAGTTGTATGTCTGTTTTTGTAACTATGTCTTGGCTCAGAAGTTTGCAAGTATCACACACTCAAAATAAGTAATAAGGTTATCAGAAGATGGGAGGAAATGCTGCTTAGAGAAGCTGAACCAATGCCAATGCATCTGTTAAAATGCTGTTAATTTTAGGACCACACATATGAAAGTAAAGAAAATAATCTTAGCAGGTTGAATAAGAATTTTTTTAAGTGATTTTGTCAAAACTTTCTTATATTTTATTAGGTAATGCCTTCCTTAAAATTGGCATGCTGGGGGGTTAGTGTTCTCTATAAAAATTCCCAAATAAGAAAAGATAGAAGGATTGCAATTTGCAGACAAATAATCATTGAAGGTCAAAAATGCATGCATCCATGTGTTATTTTGGAAACCACCTTGCAGTATTTCTGCATTCTTGGTGATATCTGTGAAGGCAAATAAAAAAATTTGTCATTTGTGGACAAAGCTGACCTGAAAGGAGGGTTGCAGGCAGCCACTTCTCCTTTTCTCTCATGAGCTGTGTTTCAGCACAGAACTGTGCAGATTTATGGTAGATCTGGCTGTCTTCCCAGACTCATGCAGCAAGCTATTTGAGGGAAAGCAATATTCAAAGGAGTACATATACTCAAGAATATATGTGTGAATATGTGTTTTTGGAAGCTTTCATGAGTTACATGGATGCAGGTGCTTTTCTCTTATTTCTACAGGTAAGGAACTAGTACATCTACCTTAGAAGGTGAGGTGGCTGGATACTATGTTTCTCATGGTACAGGCTTTCACACGAGTCTGTATCCTTCCATGTAGGTTTGCCCCAAATATACAGAAGTTTAGACCTGCTCCCAACAGAATACAAATAATTTATATCTCATCCAGGAACAGATCCAAGATCTCTTAATTTCTATTCTGTATTATTAATGTCTTGCAGATATCTGTCATGTCAAGCCTTCCAGGAAGCTCAAGAGTTTAGTTCGGTTTTTAATAGCAGCTATTACTCTGATTTCTTAGAATTAGTGTTAATCATTTTAGAAGAGCTGTACAGCAATCTAAAATGTCATCCTAATGCAATATTTTGATATAGCTCTCTCATGGCATATGTTAACTCTTAGTTGCAGGCGCAAGAAAGAACAGCCCTTAAACACCCAACCAAACAGTGAGAAGAGCAAGAGAACAACAAAGAACTTTTATGTTCTCATAGTACTAATTTCAGCTTTGTTTCTTGGGTTTCTTTCCAGTTCTGAATCCCAGAAATAAATGATGAGAACTCATAGCACAATGTTTAGCAGCATATTTCAGTCCTGAGAACAAAATATCTTAGTTTCACACAGGCGTTTAACATCTCTTCTCTTGCAGTTAACCGAGAATAACTGCAGTAAAAGATCTGGAAGCTAAAAGCATAATTATCTTTATTTTACTATGTATTCATCCACCCTGACTTCAAACATTTGAACTGTGTCTTTGAGGTAACTTCCAATCCAAAGATAAAAACCACAAATCGTAATTTTGAGTTAACCTGCTGTATACGGTGGAAATCATGCTTCTGAAATGGCATATAGGATTACTTACCATAAGAAAATAGTGAAATGGCCAGAAATACATGGAGCAATACATGTAAGTTAATGAGCATCCTGCAATTATACTAAAATGCCTTCGGTCATTGAATACACTAAAATAAAACTTGCTTATCCACAGAATTGATATGTACATTCATATAATTCATATCATACTGTAACAACTTTTATCAGTGTCAAATTAGTAAGCATATACAATTAAGTGAAAGTAAAATTAATTGCAAAAGATTGTGTTTTCTGTGGGGAGATTTGCAGTTGGCACAATAAAAAGATTTTTCAAGTTATCTAGCTCATTCCTCCAGTCAATATTTGGAAAGCACTTTTTATCTTCTACAAAAACTGATTGATTTCTACTTTTGGTTCTTTGCACCACAGGCTTCTGCTGAAAATTAGTTCTCACTTGTAATGTTTTCAGCCCCAACTGTGTTTGCCCTTGAAATCAGCCTATTGTATACAAGTATTTTGGATTGAAATGCATACATTTATTCTTTCAATTTAATGAGAAATTTCAGCCTTCTTGGTCTATTGATAGACCATCATGCAGGCTTCACAGCTCTGCTCATTGATAAGAACACCTACTGATACATTTTATTAACCTCCCACTTTGAATTCTTATTAAATAATTAAAATAGATAGATTGCAAAAAGTTATAAAAATGTGTATTTTAAACTGTTCTCATACTTCCTGCTGATGCTGATTTCACTGCTACATTTAGTGATTATGTTATGTTTAGTACTTTGTCCATGTCTGCTTGGACAGACCACTGCTTGAGTCCTGAACACAGCCTTCTGCACATAGATTCATAGAATCATAGAATGGTTTAGGTTGAAAGGAACCTCAAAGATAATCCAGTTCCAACACCTTGCCATAGGCAGGGACACCTACCACTAGAACAGGTCACTCAAGGTCTCATCCAGCCTGGCCTTGAACACCTCCAGTGAGAGAGCAGCCACGACCTCCCTGGGCAACCCATTCCAGTGTCTCATCACCCTCATTGTGAAGAACTTCTTCCTAACATCTAGTTTAAATCTCTGCTCTTCTAGTATAAACCCATTACCCCTCATCCTGTCATTACAAGACCTTGTCAATAGACCTTCCTCAGCCCTCCTGTAGGCCCCCTTCAGATATTGGAAGGCTACTACAAGGTCTAATCAAAGCCTTTTCTTCTCCAGGCTGAAAAGCTCCGCCTCTCATATCCTGTCCTCATAGCAGAGGTGCATCAGCCCTCTGATCATCTTTGTGGCCCTCCTCTGGACTCTCTCCAACAGTTTCATGTCTTTCTTGTGGNGGGGGCTCCAGAACTGCACACAGTACTCCAGGTGGGGTCTGACAAGAGCAGAATAAAGGGGGATAATCACCTCCCTTGCCCTGCTGGCCACGCTTCTCTCAATGCAGCCCAGGACACAGTTACTGTCTGGGCCACATGTGCACACTGTCAGCTCATGTTGACCTCCTCATCAACCCAGACCCCCAGGTCCTTTTCCTCAGAGCTGCTCTCCAGCCATTCGCCACCCAGACTCTATTAATGCTTGGAATTGAGCCGGCCCAGGTGCAGGACCTTACACCTGGCCTTGTTGAATTTCATGAGGTTGGCCTGGGCCCATCTCTCCAGCCTGTCCAGGTCTGGACACAGGCTCTCACACTAGCTGTTGGGTTTGTTTACAATCTTCTGGAGATACAATTAATTAAGGATTCAGTAATTCAGGAAGAACTGGGGAAAAAAAAAAAAGATATTCACTACTCAATAAGCATTACTTCCTATGAGTTACTTCTTAATTCAGATCAAATATGTTCTTTCCACTGCATGGGCACAAAGACAAAAGTGCTGCAGTCTTGGTCACTCACAAATACGAAGCTGAGCTGGAAAAGACATTTGGGATTAGATTCTAGTTAATGGAATATTTCTTGAAGTATATGTTTCTTCAACTTGTATTAGTGGTTAGTATTCATTTCCAAGTATATTTGCCATTTTATTTATCTCCTCTTCTGTGGAAAACAAGACCTGAACTCAGTCTCAGGATGCTTTTGCTTCAAAAAGGGCTAGGTTTGATAGACTCTTCTCTTTACTCAGACATAGGTTGAATCTGGGCTTTGCTCTGTTCAGTTAAAGAAACAGGAAATTTTACTCTTATCTCATTAGATTACTAGGAATTTAATATATTCTTGGAAGTAATATTAAGCTTTGTCATTATGGTTTGGAACAACTGCTCCTCAACAGGAGAAACACATGGTAGTGTCGCACCAAAGAGAGTGAACATCACTTGTTTATTACCTGATCTTTGTTAACATACCTGTTACAAATGCATACTTATTATTTGTCTTATTTTATGTAAAATTCTAATCTCAGCTGCATTATGAATAAGAAATGTTTGGCCTAGTCACAATACATTTTCCTTAAAAAATAATTCCATGAAATATGCACTTATGCATTTGATTCAAAGGTGAGGGAAGTAGCTTCAAATAAATTTGTGCTAAAATATTGCGGAATGTGTTAGATTAATCCAGTGTGGAACACAAAAAAGTGCCTTGTGTTATTTAGAAAACAATGACATGAATATTAAATGATGCATAATAGCATACTGGGAACTTGGCAGTGTTGTGTATTCTCAACCTTTTCTTAGAAATACTCCTTTTTCATCTTTTAACAGGATGTTGAAAGACTTGGATATAAAAATCTTTAATCAGTAAGCTTTTCTATGGAATCTGAGGGTCATGAATTCAGCTAAATTGAGATAGTGGATTGAAGATGCTGAGAATACTTTTGTTTAGACTTCCTTAATATTTCTTCTCTACCTTAGTTCATTTTTTACTTTGAAAACTAGCTATCATAGTTTACACTAATCTCACTTTGGCAGTTTGTTTTCAAAAAGCAAATCAAGCTTCCAAAGATATGTCAAAAACGGTCTGGGAAAAAAGGTCCATATTGTATACCTGTCCATATATGCAAACACAAAATGGTTGGAGATGTAAAGAGGGAAATATATTTCACTAATTCCACTTAAAATAAAGTATTTATTTTAGGCTAAAATTTGGTTTGCTGAATTCTAACCTCAGCTTAGGTTTTTATTTTTAGCATATAAACCCTTGAAATCAGCAACTGGGATTGAAAATGACAGGACACTTTATTGTAGCAGCACAATCAGACAGTGCTGCAATATTTTATTATGTTATCCCATAAAGAGAATCCACTCTTAACCTGGGACCATGAATAATAAAATACAAACACAGACAATTAATTAATTTTCTTTACAGGGTAGCGATTACAGTAGGAGAGAAAGAGCAGGATGGACTGACTGTCAAAAAAGTATTCTTCCAAATGACCTGCTGACCCATCAATGTAATTTTATTTTGTTTAAATTATATATATTGAGATTCCAGCCATGAAACTGATTGCATAATGGCACTCCTTCTGAGATCAGGGGATCCCTACTGAAGCATGGATCCTGGAACATGCCTGGGTTTTTGTGGGTTTGGAACCATAAATACCAGCAGAGCTCACAGGAGTCCTTGCTGACAAGAAATTTCTGCATGTTGTTCCTACTTCCTGGGTTATTTATTGATATTTTATTTCTGGGAATTGTTTTTAGGAACCACGGATCTCAGTCAGAGATCATCCTTAAAGCAGAACAGGCCAGTTCTAGTGAGCCTTTATTGATTTAGTGCTTATTGGGGAGGCAATATAGCGTCTGGTGTCAGCAGGTGATGAGAGAGAAAAGCTGTGTGCTTCTAAGTAATGAGCTGTAACAAACTAGAGTCTTTTCTAAGACTCCTTTCATCTTCTCATGTTATAATGCTGTACTCAAGTGCAGAGAGGATAAGTACATGGATTAGATTGACTAGGGCCACAGTTATTAGAGAAGTATATATTCCCTTGGCCCATTAGCAGGTGGAACAACAATAGATAATAGGTATGAGGTATTTACTGTTGTCTGTCTTCTATATCCTCTTAGCCTGATCTATATTTGAGCACCTTTTAGGATCAAAAGAGTTCCCCTCATGTGGCTATTGCATTTCCCTGTTTACTAAGAAAGCCAAAAGATTTGAAGTAAGATGTACTGCTGATATCTGAGCTGGGAGAGAACTGAGAATTTAATCTATGAAATCACTGATCTGCCTCCATTTGAAAGGAGAACTGAAGGAGAATTTTTATGGAAAATTTTTTTGTGTGTGTGAAAATTTTGTGGTTAATTTGACTTTTCCTCTCCATGTGTTTTTCTTTCATGATTTTTGAGTATGAAAACCGCTCAAATTTGTATTACCCCTGTGTCACTCTTTAGGTGGGTTAACAAAGTCTATCTGAATAGACCGAAATAGTTTTTTCCCCCCATTAATTGCATTATAAACTTTTCCACCTTATTTTTAACAAAGTAAGTATTAGTCATAAGTCAGGGAAGGAGACCAGGAGCAGTTTCAGTAAGGCTAAATAGTCTGATAAACAGCAACAGTGATGGCATGTAAACACAAATATGCAGCTTGATGCTTTGCAGCTGTCCAGGAAGATTTTCAGACAAGAGGACAAGCAGCTTCTTCTCAATGAGACTACTGAAACTAGGTGGCTCTAAAGATTAGGAAGATTTATCGATGTCATTATTTCAAACCTGATTTGTGTTGTTCTCTTAAAGCTTTTATTTCAGTATGTTAAATTAAATGAAGTAATATCCTACGTAGTTCCTACTGGAAAAACTGCTCATATCACCAAAAAAAACCCAAACAAATCCCCACATGATGTTCTTTGCTGAGGAACGAGACTTTCATCTCAGGCCTCAATTTCCCCTCTCATTCCCTCATTCTGTCAGACTCCTTAGTGTTGTTTGAGTCTTTTTTTCTGGTGTTCTGTGTCTTCCAGAGCAGTACACAATAAAGATGTGGTGTTGGAATGTTTTGTGGTAATATACTGCTTTCCTTTTCAGTAAAGCCTGGGCAGGACAAGACAATTAAGTAAAACCTAATAACAAAGAAGAAAAAAAAAAACAGAAAGCCTTAAATTTGCTAGAAATTACCATTTAAAGGTGAATTTACTGGGAATCATAGAATAAGAGAACTTCAGAATCATAGAATGGCCTGGGTTCGAAGGGACTTCCAAAGGTCATCTACTCCAACCCCTCTGCAGTAAGCAGGGGCACCTTCAACTAGACCAGGCCACCCAGAGCCCTGCCAATCCCCACCTCAAATATCTCCAGGGATGGGGCCTCAACCACCTCCCTGGGCAAACCTGCTCCAGTGCTCCATCACCCCCATGGTAAAGAGCCTGTTCCCAACATCCAATCCAAATCCTCTCCTCTGCAGTTCGAAGCCACCACTCCTCATCCCATCACTACAGGCCTCAGCACATGGTTCCTCTCCAGCCCTCCTGCAGGCCTCCCTCAGGTATGGGAAGATCATTATCAGGCCTCCACAGAGCCTCCTCCTCTGCAGGCCCAACAACCCCAGCTCCCTCAGCCTGTCTTCATAGCAGAGGTGTTCCAATTCCCTGATCATTTTCACAGCCCTTCTGTGGACCTGCTCCATCAGGTCCACGTCCTCTGGAGGGCTCCAGACCTAGATGCAGTACTCCAGGTAAGCTCTCACCAGAGCAGAGGGTGAAGAATAAGCATTATCTTTATTGTGTTTGATTGTGGATTTGGAGGCTGGTTATTGTTTTTTGGCTTTTGTACTATATCTGTGCTGTGTAATGTCAAGAGTGAAGAAAATGCCCACTATATGCTTGAGAAATAGCATCACGCTGGTTGCCTGTATCTGTCCATTCAAGGGTGACCAAAATTTTGTAGCAGAAAAATGAACTTACCTGAGTTGAGTACTGAGGAAGCCAAGACCTGTTGCTTTGTAGCACTTTCTGTGTCTCTCAGTGACAACTTCATGACATATTATGCCACAAACATCTTCTTTCAGTGTCAGGATTTTCTGATACAACTTCTTCCTCTTCCTTTTAACTTCTTTATCAGTTCCTTTGTATTTGGTTCAGATGAACATGAACTTCTGTGAAGGATTGTAGTAGCACAGTTATTGAGCTATGTTGTCTACCTTTTTGGACATCCATCTGAAACAAACAAACAAGCAAAAAATCCCAAACTGAAATAAAAATCAAAAACCAAAAGCAAAGAAAAAAAATTAACAATAGCAAAACAAACAAGAAACCCACAAAAAACCCTCTTCCAAATAACACAGTACAAATGTATACCATATGGCATTTTATTGACGTAACTAGGTTTGTTTTAGCTTGCAAATATTAACTTGAGTATTAAATGCCATAATGCTCTCTGATGCAAATGTGCTTCAGTGATGAGAAAATAAAACCAAAAAGAGCAAACCCCAAATAAACAAACAAAAAAAAAAATCCAACTACAAAGAAACTTATAAGAATTCTGGTTTTTGCATTGTAAATTTCCTTTTGATCTTCAGTAGAGCTGGCAAAGGGGTGAAATTGTATCTTTAATCTTTTTGTCCCATGCTCAACCAACTTTCCCTTTCCTCTTTCCGTTCACAAGAACTTCCAGTTTTCTGGAAATTTGTATATGTAGACAGAAATTTCTGTTGATTTTGACTGGTATAAATTTTAATTGATACTTTAAATTTAAATTAAAAAAAAAAAGTGAAATCAAGAAATTCTGATTTTAGGCCACTCTGTAAGTGATAGCTGAAAAACTGTCATGGTGCATCTTCTTGTATATATGATTGATCATCTGACTGCTCTAGTATGTTTTTTCCTGTTGCTGGGCAGCCTAAGGTATTGAGTAGAGGAATTAACTATTTTTGCCAGATACCTAAGTAGTTATTTGCACAGTTCTTAACATGCTCCTTGTGAAAAATAGGAGACTTACTCTAAGCAGAGATTTTTTTTTTCAGCACCATGTAACTACAAGTAATTATGATATTTTTTCTTTCCAGCAGTACTACTAGGGATGTGTTGTCCTATACCTAAAAATTCTCCGGTATAGTTTGTTATGCATCAGGGTGCAATGTGTTGCTTAAGTAGGTGTATATATTTCATCTGGTATGACTCACAAAGCAAAATAATAAATGTTCTTATTATTAGGCAATATTTTTTCTCAAAAATATGAAACCTGAAGAGCTTGCTGAATGAAATACACTCAAATTTGGAAGAATGTTGTGAATGTTGTTGGCATTTGCAAAGGTTCAGTTAGGTGTGAAATGTTAAAAAGACCAAATTAAACATAAATGGCAAAATAGTATTAATGACTGACCTCCCAACAGAAATTTGATGTAAATTTTAATCTCACTTCTAGGTAGCCAAGAATTGCCATGAAAGAAAAACTAATATTCTCTCTCCCATACCCATTAAAAAAAAAAATATTGTAATGAGCTGCTGGTGAGAAGGAATAACTTCTCCTCTAGTTGATTTTTCAGGGTGTCAAACTGACTAATATTTTAGGCCCCTTTTTAAGGATAAACATTCAAAGAGAATATCCACAGCTTGCTATTATGCATGCAAGCCTATGAGTCCTGACCATCTTATCCCAAGTTGCCTATTTACAGTCTTGATGAAACACTGATTAGCTCTGATTAGCTAATGGATCTCTGATTAAAATGTCTAATTAAGACAGTAAGTTATTTTATTCATGCTGTCAAATTAACTTCCTCCCGCAAAACCAACATGAAACAGTTGTACATGCTGTGTAGATACTTGATTCTGGAAGGTGCACAGTGTTTCCCAAGCAGTGAGAATGTAGAGTATGTAAGTTCATTTCATTATACGCTGCAAGTTATGCAAGCTTATACCACTTTAATGAAAAGTATTTGTGCAAATAATGTTTTCTTGAAAACACTGGCCTATGTTATAAAGCAATAAGCATCCAGTTACTGCTCTTTAAAGAATGATTTTCTGTTGTGCACAGATTTAACCAAGTTGAAAAGATTTGTAGAATCATAGAATATGTTGGGTGGGAAGGTCATCCTGTCCAACCCTCCTGCAGTGAGCAGGGACATCTTTAACTAGATAGGCTGCTCCGAGTCCAATCAAGTTTGACCTTGAGAGGCAGCAGGAATGGGGCTTCTACCACATCTCTAGACAACCTGTTCCAGTATTTCACTACTCTCATTGTGAAGAACCTGATGTCCAACCTAAATCTACCCTGATTTAGTTTTAAACCACTGCCCAAGTCCTGTTATTACATGCCCTTCTAAACAGTCCCTCCCTAGCCTTCCTGCATGTCCCTTTCTGATATTGAAATGCTGCTATGACATCTCATTTAATTGGATATTAACTGACAGAATCACTTTATGTCAGAATTTTTATTGCTGAGACATGCATTTGGTAATATTTCTTGAGTAATTATTCAGTAACTTTTTGAAATAATGGTTTTTGAACAGTCTACCTACTTTTGGTGACAATGCAGTGTGATGAATTGCAACGCACAAATTTTTTAATAGTTTCAAATAACATTTTATTTTCCTGTACAGCAGTAATAGTGAATAAAGTGGATTATGCTGTCAAGCAAATGTATGCAACAACTAAGATACTATTTCCTAAAGCTTGCTATGCATCAGGTAGGCCCAGCTAGCACCTGTATCCAGCTGTAGATTTTTTCTTTATTTAATGCTTTGTAGTGATACAGATGGAGTGCAACAGTTATAAACAACTGCCAGTTCCCAACAATTGGATACATTTTAAAGTAAGTTTCAGGAGATAGAGCCTCGTTTCCACAAGGATGATGGAAAATAATGAGAGCTATGGGAGATGGAAACAAATCAACTGCTTTTCTTAAGAAACTCACAGTTAATTGCATTTAAGAAATGGACTGTGCAAATCTAATGAAAGGCTTTAAGGATGAGGATTTACTGTGCAAGTGTGGCAGCCAAATTATCTATCCATGGATTTAAGAGTCCCTTAATACTCATAAAGGTGATAGACCATAATGCCTCTGAGGATCTATTAAATCCATCAGGTCAAAAGCAACTTCACATGACAAATTTTACACCTACATTAAAAAGTGTCAGACATTCCTTCAAAGTTGCTTTTGTTGCTAGCTGAACTGCAATATTCACAATCTATCCTCTAGCCCAAATTTTGGCATATTCTTTATTGTTTGACTGTGATTTCAATAAAAATTCTCTTATTCACTGAAAACTTTGACTTGACATATGAAAGAGAAAATAAAACGGAGGAAATATTATAGGGCCATTAGGAGTGAAGTTCCCTGAAAAGAAGTTGGAATCTAAGAAAAAATAAACCTGATAACCATGATGCAATAAATTTCCAGTATCTAAAAT
Organism: Psilopogon haemacephalus; assembly: GCA_013396835.1. Lineage (NCBI taxonomy): Eukaryota > Metazoa > Chordata > Aves > Piciformes > Megalaimidae > Psilopogon > Psilopogon haemacephalus. The sequence goes on along the minus strand of VWZI01001722.1, from coordinate 101,925 downwards.
TTCTTCTGGAAATGAGTAGAAAGAAATGAAAATTCCTGTTACAACAATGTCCCCACTTTTTTTCTATTATGTACCCACTATATATCACTCCTTAGAGACCCAGCTACTCCTACTTCATCTATCTTTCTAGTAACCCTTGTGCAGAGTAATGTCACAGAAGGAAATAAAGGGGCAAAGTGGAACATCACTGATAGTGCTGCCTGGGGTAATTTAGTGGGTCATGACAATATTCTTAAAAGAAATATATGGATACCTATTATGGCGGGGGTATGTAGAGAAACAAATCACTTCAGCGTGGGCTGTTGGTGTGGGAAGCTTCCAATTCTCCCTTATTACATATGTTATTAGAAAGCTGAGACAGTCTCATAATGATCCTCAGCCTTGTTTTGGTTGTTAGTCAAAACATTTAACCTTGTCACCTCCCTTTAACCTTCTGTCTCAACCCAAGAGCATTGACAAGATCAAGGAACGTAAAACACTTCATATCCTCCTGATGATGGAATATGATACAGCAGCTGTTGCTTAAACTCAGTTCTTTTATTTCATCTGGATATTGTATAATCAGCAACTTGCACTAGGGATTAAAAAAGAAAAATAATAATTTTAAGTTATTTTAAGATTTTGAAATGAAGATAGCAGCTATTGAAAGAATGAGAAATATCTACAAAGTAGTAAAAGTAAATAAAATACAAGAAAAAACAAAAGTATTTCTGTGAAGGCAGACATGTAAGAGAAACATACAAAAATCTAACAGAAGAAAATATCATGTTCTAAGCAGGAAAAAAATCAGATTAAGAAAGAGAGATAATTCTTAGGTTGTATCATTTAAGAAAAAAATCAGGTTTACAGGCACAGCCTTTCACTGGGCTGAGGAAGTGTGAGAGAAGATATTTACTGAGACTCTTAGGTATACATAAGACTTCCAAATCACAATGGGAAAAAAAGGCTGTAAATAGAGTCAGGGAGAACTTGTCTCTAAGAGACTCTCTTTTTAGTGCAGCAAATCTGTCAGGCACTCTTGTGACAGGAAAAAAAAAAAAATGAATTAGAATTGGCTTTGTCTAGCAGCTGGAAGTGCCTGCCTAAACAAATAACTGAATAATAGTCTGCACAAACTAACTTTGATGTTCATGTTAAATTTGTTATGGGAGACAAGGTTTCAGCTTTGTTTCACAAACTGGTCCTAGCTGCTTCTCCTTCTTACCCCACCCCAGTCCTTCCCTTGTCCCTGCAAAAGAAAAGAGAGGGGAAAATTATGGTTCTCTGTAAGCAGTAATTCCTGCTGTGTTGAGGAGCTCATGCAAACTGTATAGTATATTTTACTGTCATTGAACCCTTAGTGTTCTTGCTAAACTGTTAGTAGTTCAAAACTTTTTCTTCCAGAGTGTCATTTAGAAGACAAAGTGGGATCTGGGGAGGGTTTTTTCATAGAATCATAGAATGGTCTGGTTTGGAAGGGTCCTCCAAAGGTCATCTAGTCCAATCCCCTCTGCAGTAAGCAGGGGCATCCTCAACTAGACCAGGTTGCCCAGAGCCCTGTCAAGCCTCACCTTGAAAATGTCTAGGGATGGGGCCCCAACCGCCTCCCTTGGCAACCTCTTCCAATGTTCCACTATCCTCATGCTAAAAAAAATGTTCCTAATATCCAATCTAAATATGTCTAATTTGAACCATTGCCCCTTGCCCTATCACTACAGGCCTTTGTAAACAGTTTCTGTTCATCCGTCTAGTAGGCCACCTTGAGGTACTGGATGGCCTATTGCGCCTTCCTGGTGCCTCTTCTCCAGGCTGAAAAACCCCATCTCCCTCAGCCTGTCTTTGTAGCAGAGTTCTCCAATTCCCTGATCATTTTTGTGGCACTTCTCTGGACCTGATCCATCAGGTCCGTGTCCTTCCTATACCGAGGTCTCCAGGTGAGGTCCCACCAGAGCAGACTAAAGTGTCAAAATCTCTGCATCTGCTGGCAATGCATCTTTTGATGCAGCCCAAGGTGTGACTGGCCTTCTGGGCTGCAAGCACACACTGTCTGATCAAGTCCAGCTTCTTATCCATCAGCATCTCAAAATCCTTTTCCACAGGGCTGCTTTTTATCACCTCATCCCCTAGTCTGTATTGATAGTGAGGATTGTTCTGGCTTAGATGTAGAACCCTGCATTTGCTCTTGTTGAATATATGAGGTTCACCCCAACCCACCTCTCCAGATTGTCCAGATGCATCTTTATGACATCTGGTTTCTCTGGTGTATCAAAAGTACCACTCAGCTTGGTATCATCTGCAAACTTGCTGGTGGTGCACTTGATCCCAATGTCTGCATCAGTGATAAAAATATTGAACAATACAAACAACAACAAAAAATGTAGATCATAAATAAGCAAGGTTCATTAATTTTTCAGTGTTACCACTTTGAGGTTCTGTTTAAGACTGGAAAAGTACTGTTTTTTGGTGGGATTTTTTTTCCTGATGAATGACACTCTTTTCTCTATATGAAAATATGTGTTCCTGGAAAATCACCAGGGCCTTCTGGTTGCTGACTAATACAGTTTATCATGAGTCTTTATTGCAGCATGACCAGAATTGCATTCCCATTGCCGCTGCAATATACATTGAACAATGTTTTTAGGCAGCACTGTGTCAGAGGGCAGGTATTCTCCATGTCTCCACTAAAACTGGTGTTGCAAATGATGTCACCCCCAGCACCTGCTGTAGAAGTCACTATTGAAAATATTCTGGTATTGAAGATTGCATGAGGATAAGGCAACTTCCTCACTCAAAGACACGTGGGATTTTTTTCCAGAAGGGCTTAGCCACCTCTGATACCACTTTACCTTTTAAATACAGAATGAAAGGAAAAGTTATTTAGATTTAATTTTTTTTTACTAATTTGATTTTCTATACTCTTTTATATAGTCATGCTTATTTGAGGGTTTTTTATTCTAAAGGAAGAATAAAGACTGAATATTTTTGTAGCTGGATTTTGATAAACCTTCAATTAAATCACTAACATGGAGAGCTAGATATCTACCAGCATCAACAGTATCTTGTCCTCCTTCATAACCAGCATTATATTTTTACAGTTTGCTGTCAAAGTAACCTACCACTCCTATTGTAGAAGAATTTTACAATCTGTTGAGCAAACCAAAAGAGAAAAACATGTGCCCAATGTGTAATAAATCCTCCAGGAAAACATATTTATTAGATACTTATGTTGCAGAACTGTGCCTGCAAAAGGTCTGCAAGTGGTACTTTAACTGTGTTGTATTGCAAGCCAAAAAACCAATCTGCATCAGCTTTTCCCATTCTGCATTAGAAGTACAAAGAAAGTCAGTATTTAAAAGCTGAATACCACCATAGGCTTCATATCTCTTTTTGTAATCACTCAACTACACAGGTAATGACCTATAAGAAAAAAATCTATCATGATATTTACCACTTTATCTGAGTACAATTAAATTATATAAGTTTATGAGCTTTCTTAGTGACTGAGACAACAAAAATAATTATTTGTAAATTTTTTTTTCTTGTGTAAGGACTACCATTACTTTTCCTCCTCCTCCCTCCTCATTTGATAGTTCTTTGTACAATCACTGCCCTGAAAATGTCAGATTTGATTTAAAAGGGATACAGATATTAAGTTTCCTTTCCTCAGTGGAAGTACAGACAGATTTTTCATCAAAGTACAGTTCTTTCCTCTGTTCTAGTGATGCTTTTTGATGTTAATAATTCCTCCTAGAGATCCTCCAGAATTGCTAGGTGATGGCCAGGTTACCTTAGAAAGAAAAAAAAAAACCAACAAAACAAACACTTAAAATATATTAAACTACTTTCAACTCAGTTTATTTCTTATAATTTCTTATCAAGAAATAAGAAGAAAGGAGAAAGATATTAAAATACAGCTGTGTTCTGGTGTAAACTGGTCCCTCTTTTTCCTCCCTCTCTGTCTGCCCGAAGTCCTTCCTTTTGACCTGATAGACCTTACTCAGAAGCAAGATTCCTAGAATGGTTTGGGTTTCAAAGACCTTAAACATCACCTAGTTCAATACCATCACTGAATTTAGAAGGGCATGGTTGGAAAGCACCTTACAATCATCAAGTCCAAACATAACATCTCCCTGTGCACGATTATTAGCCCACGTCACTAAGGTCCTTATTCAAATATCTTTTAAACAATTCCATGGACAGTGACTTTATCACTTCTCTGGGCATCCAGTTTCAGGTCCTAATACTCTTTTGGTGAAGAAATATTTCATCATATCCAATCTAAAACTCTCCTGGTGCAACTTAAGCCCATTTCCTCTCATCTTAGCATCTGTTACCTGCGAGAAGAGGCCAGCCCCCACCTCACTACAACCTACATTCATGTAATTGTAGAGAGCAATATCTCCCCTCAGTGTTATCTTCTGGCCACTCATAGGATCCCATCTTATTTTTATATGAGCCCACTTGTTCTACCTGCCTACTTTACAAGTCCAGACACACAGTGTGCTTTAGAGATGGAGCGGTGCAGCAGAAAGGCAGTTGCTTTTTCTTTTCATGTACAAAGGCCTGGTGTTCAATAATAAAAATATGTGGTATATGAAATTAGCATACCAGATTCAATATCTTTGAACCATAGTCTTCCTCAAACTGAAAGAAAAATAGCATACTGGTACTCATCAGCTATGTAGTTGAAAGGACAAATCCAAGGAACTTAGTTGGGAATAAAAGTCCCAGCGAGCTTGGCATGGGGGGAGGTCTTTAGTAAAATCTCATCTATCTGCTGTTGCCTGTTATCACACAAGCAGAGATAAAACACTTCTGTTTTGTAAGGACTTTGCTGTGCGTCTTTTATGGGACATTGCCAACCTGCAGAAACCAAGATTGCTCTAGATTCAATATATATTCAGGTAAAGGCAACCTGAAGACTGTGAAGAAAGGCATATGTCAAGCCATCACTATGCCCTAAACAGATCTGTAAGAGTTAGTTTTTCCGTAATTTTTCTCTTTTTTTTTTTTTTCTTGAATTAAAAAGCTTGAGAAGAACTGTATGTGAGCAATGTATCTTGTGGCCTGCTTTTTAAAAGAAATGTTTTGGTAAAATACTGTAAATTAATAGCTTCAGAATTGTTGTGTGAGATTATAAAACCATTTACAGAGGTTAATCCTGGATTCACTGTAAAGAAAAGAAGGAAATAATAACAATGATGGATTATTAATGGCTAGCTTTCAAAACTGGAAGGCAGTGAGATTAGGCTTTAAACTTGGCTCTGTAACTGACACAGTGAATTAAGTCCACCTATCCTAACAGCTTTAAGGATAGGTAAGACAGTTTCTGTGGAAATCCACAGATTTTGTACTTGTAGCGGAAATAACTGGCTGTGTTTAAAAGTTCGAAGAGGCATTTGACTCTCCTATTTCACCATGAAAATGTTGCAGTGTTCACTTCAGGATTTTGTTTAGTTTCTGTGTTAGTTTCAACTGTCAGCTGAATTTAGCCTTTTGGCTTTCTTTAACACTAATTTTCTACCAGGTTTATTTAACACCTTTATTTATTTCCCAAGAACCTCACCATTACTTTATCTTCTTCTCATCTTGGACCTTCTCCAAAACTTATTAAAATCAGTAGATTTTTTTTTTTTAAATGCCTGCAATTAAATAAATTAGTTTTAAAAATAACTGAAGTATAATACAGTCACAACATTATATCAGCTTTACATATTCATGAAGGGCCAGTAAACTTATCATGCATGATAGCTTGTATTCAGTGGAGATCTCTATTATAGATGAGTTCAAGTACAGTTTATTAGCACTGAACAGTTACTACTGGTCTTCACGCTGTCTTTGGGGATAGCAAACTGTGCTCATCATTATTGGTCTTGCTCTCCATCCTGAATTCTTTGCATGCAATGTTATTCCTTCTGGAATTCTTTAATTGGATTTTATATGGTTGTGAAGCTTGAGTAGTATTGCACAGGTTGAGCAAACATAGAAGTTTGATTTCAGGACAGTAACATTCGTGTCATCTGTTTTAACCCAGTGGGGCTTCTGTTAATAACATTTTTCTGGGCAAAACGTGCTACATTTTGTAATATTTAATAGTTTAAAATGAACACAAATTTCACAACAATAGATAATAGAAACACATAATAATAAAACACTGTTAAATATTAAGCATATTATTGAGACTAAATGTTATGTAGCTAATAGATGAAGATTGTATTGTCCATGTATGCAAAGATATTTTTGCCAGTTTTTATGAGGGAGGAGCAGGCTACAAGATGTTCAGTAGAAGGTAGGATAACTCCCATGGGCATTCATTATTGTCTCTGAAAGGAACCACAGAGCTGCTACTTCAGCCTCTGTCTCTCTGATTCTTCACCAACTCTCTCACATCTGTAAACAGTCTTATTCAAATTACACCAATATCCAAAATATTGTACTTGACCCTGTTTGGCTTGACCTGGAGTCAAGTAGAGTTACATATCTGTGATTTTTGCTTAGCAGGGATTCGTACTAATCCTTTGAATACTTGGAACAATCACATTTGCAACACCTAAATTTTACCTGTAGACCTGAGTCTGTGCGTTGAGTTGAGAGCTTTCCTCTGAGCTGGAGTAATTTCTGAAGCTCAGAAATTATCAGCAAACACTTGTTCTAAAATTAAGAGGCTCTCTTTGTCAATGGGCCTTCTCAGCAAGAACTATTGGTTAGACTCTTTATTCAAAATGGAAATACTGTGAGATTGTTGCAATTTTTAATTTTGATGCAACTATGTACATCTATTAATTTTTCTTTGCCCAGGCTGATAATTAAAAGTCGTGATGCATCAGTGTTATTTTTTCCTTCAAGACAGCTTTTTGATAAAAAGATTTCATAACAGTTGCGTGGGAGCAACAGCGTACTTTTTTGCCCCATTTCTAATCTTCTACCCTATTAACCAAACCATTATATACTAAATTTTTCCAGGGAACAGTTATATTTGTGTCAAAAACAAACAAAAAAAAACCCCAACATAATATGGTGTGGTTTTAGACTTATTTCCATGTAGTAAATCTACATTTATTGTTAAAAATCCCATGATTTAATCTTTCTATAAGCATGGCCAAAGGTGTGCATTTGCTGATCTTTATTTGAATACTTTGCGTAGATACAGGTGATCCTAATATGGTTTTTCTGTACCTGTTCAAGACCTTATTAGTTTTTTAATAGTCTTAAATGTGACCTTCTGCTTTTATAATTCACTTCGATTAATACAGCAACCTTGAAGTATGTATTTTGCTGGTCCATAACCTTCATTTTTTGACAATGGTAGTTAATCACTTCACAACAAGACTTTCCTGCTCATTTAGAACTTACATCACCTAAAAATCTTTTGAGAGTTTAAAATCACTATTTGGCAGTTTATTAATCTCAATCTAAGGTCAAAAAGAAAATGCAGTTACCTTCTTCCACACATGGTGCTGTTCACTGTGAGACTTGTAAAGATCTGGTCCTGGCTGACACCATCACACTGCATCTAAAATTAATTTTAACTCAACCAATCTTCTAGTCCAGAATACTTGTCTGTTCATGCACACACATGCATGTATAGTTTCTGTGAGCATGAAGGAGTGAAACAGATGGCTTTAAAAGCAAAATTTTCCACTCACTTCTATTTAATGTAGCATTTTCACAAGAAAATATGCGCACACATGATTTATTAGGTATTTCTTGAAAAGGAAACCTACTAAGTCTCTTTTCTTCCCCAAATATGTGTTATGTCATCCTAACACAACACCTAGCAATTTTCTGAGGGAATATCCTTTTTTTTTAATTGTCACCTTAACAAGTATATTTGCTTTTCCTTTTTAACTACTTAATTGGGGGTTTACAGAAGGCACATAAACCAGAAATCAGTTTGTATATTGTCATCCAGCTTGTACAGAACAATGATTTAGTCTAACCAGAAAGAGTTTGCCTACAGTTTCAACAGGGCAGTGATTGTTGTCGTCGATTAACCCACTTTAACACCAGCTTTTCTTCTTCTGTATACTAACTGTGTGATAATGAAGGAATGACTGAGCATGCATGATTTATAATACTGGTTATACTAAGAAGCATAGAGTATGCACTGCTAGCTCCTGCTAATGGCTTTATAAAGCTGCAATTCTGGCATGTGCTTTCATTGATTTAAAACAAACTAATCCCAGTATTCTCATTTTAGCTTTTACGGGTGGTGAAATAAGCCAATGCCATTAAGACATAGTTTTATAGAAATTCCTCTCCCAGAGGACTGAAGAGACTTGGCACATGCAGTTGATGGAGGCAGGTCTAGAGATTATTGCAAGTGTTACTTTGAAGAATCACTCTTTCTGGCATGTTTCCACAGTCTCCCAAAGGAAATGCAGTCAAATGTTTAACCTGTTAATCCCTTCCCCAATTACCATTGCACAGATGAAGCCATAGCAGACAGCCAGTAACAGCAGAGCAGTTTTCTTTCTCCAGAAAGAGGTTATGGAATCCTCAGCAGTTCTAAAACTTCTATTTACTTTCAAAGTGCTATTACCCATAACATTAAAATGTCATTCTTTTGTCCAACAGAGGCACGAAGAATCACAACTCACTTTGTATATGTCTGATAAAGCATTTTAATGGTAAAGGCTAATAGAAAACACTATTTAAAGGACAAAGTTTTGCCAGGGTAACTCACTTGGAATAGTCCGAGTCATACTGGTAGTATTACTGTTCAGCATAATATCCATATTAAGAGATGAACTCCTAATTTTTGGGTTGATTTTGTTAGACCAAAAGGCTATTGTTGTGTAGTCTTTCTTGGGACCTGTGATCTCTAGCATTCATCTTGTTGGGGCTTGTTTGTCTGTTTCTTTTCTTCCTTATCTCATGCGAGTTGAAATAAGAACCTAGAATAAGCATTAATTTTAACGGCTTAGTTAAACAAATGCATTTTATCATTTAATCAGGCTTATGGATTTTTTTCCCCTCCATCATTGAGCTTCACAATACAAATATTGGTTTTGCAGATAAGGAATTCAATTAGCATTTCAAAGGGGTCAAATTCACTCCTTCTTATAGCAAGTTCTTATTAGCTTATTTGGGATGATTTGGAGCCTTGATGAAATTAGACAGTCTAACAAAATGAAGAGACTTGCATAAGGAAAGAGCAGGTAATGTTTTATTTTGATTTAGTACAAAAAGCCTTCCTAAAAATCATTCCATAAGTTTTCGAAAACCTGGTGATAAGAGTATTCATAAACACCAGCAGCAGTTCCTTACCTATTGGATATAAACAAATGTATTGATATCTAGAACTTTCAGATTTTAGGACAACTTTTAAACCCAGAAATGCATCTGTATATGTATATGGCATTGCAAAAGTTTACCCAAAGAACTTTTCAGAGGCTTTAGATGCCCTGTGCAAAGGAGCAGCATGATCTTGCAGGTTATTCCAGCCCAAAGAGCTTTGAAGCCTTTGGCTGCCCTGATGAAGTGGAAGTATCTACAGGGTAGGCTGCTCAAGAGGTCGATAAAACAGGGTGCTGCTGTAGTTACCTCTCTGGGTAGAAAAATGCAGATGTAGTTGAATTACACCTAGCACAGGCTAGTTGATACACCACTTTTACTACACTCATCTGATCTCCAACTCTCAGCTGGGAACACAAGCAGCACCTCCTCCTTCTAGCAAGACATAGGCTTGAAACTGACAGCATTAGGTCTTCTACATGGTGCAGCAGAGCAAACTTCCAGTTTTATCTACTCTGTTAGAAAACTAGAGGGCATTTGCAAGTGCCATCTTAAAGTGGGAGAACCTGCACTTTTAAGGAGTAAATCCATTCTACCAGAAATGTCAAACACAAGGTGATTTTTGTTTTGGCTTGGTTCCTTCTGTGTTTTTTGTTTGTTTGTTTGTTTTGGTGGTTTTTGGTCATGTTTGTTTGTTTGTGGCATTTTATTTTGGTTTTGTTTGTTTTTTTTTAATTATGTTCGGTTTGTTTCAAAGTTGTCTTTTATTAGAAGGAGGGGAGGAGAGTGGTACTCTTCCTGCAGAAGTTTCTGAAAAGAAAAAAAAGAACCAAAAATGACGGGTAGTCCTACTTAGAGTAGTACACACAGTACTGCATGAGGCAGTAAGCACATTGGCTGGACAACAAAATCAAGCTTCTTACAAATTATGCCTCTCCAGGTAAATATTAGGAACCATGCCAGCATAGGCAATTCTAGCCAATGCTGTTTCCCAATTTGTCTTCTCATTTTCAGACGCATATTTTGTGCATAGTTAATAGATCTCTGACTACTTCCTCACTCTGCCATCTTCCTCACTCTGCCTTCTGTAATATAAACTGTTATTTTTGTAAAACATCTCATGCAGATCTGCTGTCCCTGTCTAAGTCAACTTTCAATCAATTCTAAATCTTATCTGCTAAATGAGAACACTTTCCTAAGAGGGGGCAATGTGGACCTGCAGTTTTTTAATGATTTTCAGGCACTGTGACTTTCCTGAAAATTAGCAAAAAATAGTGCAGAATATGCAGAACTGCTAGCTGGCAGTAAGATTTATATGACCACTACTTACATAAGTATGTGTGAGGTTTGGCTTCGCTTGGGTTTTGCCTTTGTAGTAACCTACTTTCTTGTCCTTGTATTTACTTAGTAACAGCATGATAACCCTGTTAAAATGCAAAATATTTTGGCCTGTCTTTAGTGCTGACTTCAGATTAAATTCAACTTCTGTGTAGGAAGATGCAACTCTTACAGGCTACAAAGCAAATGCAGTCCTACTGGTTCTTGACTGCTCTATAATAGGAGTTAATGTCCCAAGTTTGCTTCAGAAGTTCTGCCTTGAAGACAGCAGATGTGTTGCTAAAGCCATCTGGCTCTTTTTTGAATATAATTTGTATGCCTATAAATAATCACCATGCATATGGGCTGCATTTCAACCATGTGTTCTTCAAACTATGTAAGTTAAGATAATTTATTTCTTCTAGTCTTACAAAGAGTTTCTGCCATATATTCTTGTCCTGTTGTTAATATACTTGCAAACAATGAGAGTAAAAAAGCAACTTATATGCACAAAGAAGCCAGAAAAGTTGATTAGACAAGGGAAGCCGAAATACCTCTTTAGCCTTAAGCAATCACTGACTTTTTTCAGTATTTTCCACCATTTGAAGTAGTAATTTAGAGTCCCAGAGCTGATTCCAATCTCAAATCTGCACATGTGTGGCATTAAGAAAAGTGTTACAGAACGGATGCAAACAACCTCAGTCAGAGATATTCTTCTGAAATAATTTCTGCACAGTGTGCAAAAACGTAATGAGTGAACTCTTGCTCTCCTTTCCTTTCAGGATTCTCTTACTTATCAGCTGCATAGTTATGACTCATATACATAGATTTCCTAAGCCAGTACTAAATGTTGCTTTTCTGTAAACTGAACAAAATTCTCAAAAATATATAAAATAAATATTTAAATCAAACCACATTTTTGTGCTCTCCTTTATGAGTTAGTGTAATNTCATTGTCTATCAAGTGAAAGAAAACTCGGTTTTTGCACTTGGTAGCATCAGCAGATTAAAGAATCCACACAACCTTGTTAGAACAGTTTGCTATCTATTGGAAAATAGCAAAAGACATTTTCACATGACTACTCGATGAAGAAATTATTTATAGGCTGCTTAGCTACCTATAATCCACCACTAATTGTGTCAACAAAGTGAATCTTTTTTACTCACTTTTAGGATGATGATGGTGAATGATCTATCTACCATTGCAAACCATCTTAGGATCACTTTGAGAAAGGGACAGGAGATTCTTGATACTGTAAAGTGGAACTGTCTTCAATTCTGTTGTGGGGTTCCAGTTTGACATATGTGTTTTTAGACTAAGTTTGTGAGTAGCCTTTTGATTTGAAAAAGTGAACAAACCACATTTACAAACTCAAAATGTCACTTGGAAGCAAGATTTCTGTGGAACTGAAGGTGCAACCCTTAGTATTTTACAGATGGTTTAGATGTTTTGCTCAAGATCCTCAACTACATTGTCATTTGAGTTTGCTTGGGTATAGTAACAAGAATATCTTGCAAATCAACATAGTCAAATGAAAACTGTATTTTTAATAGTAATAATCTGTAAAAACACACTTAAAGCTCATACATATAATGCAAAGGATCTAATATTCCACCTACCTGCTCACTTTATTTATAACATAGTGGCTTTGATAAATTAAGGGTGATTAGCAGCCTTTTGAACAACTATGTATAAAGTGACAAAGGTGGATTTGAAGAGAGTGAAACACTTTTTTGTTTGTATATTTCTCTATATAAATTTGTTCCTATGTGTAAGGCTTCTGAAAGGAACATTTCTGAATTATATGATGCCAGTCGTCTTGGTAATCATTTAAATATTTTCCTGTTTGTGAGCTTTGATTTCCTGCAGTTGTGCTGGGACTGCTGGAATTTTGGGCACCCTAGGGTGCTTCTTCTGGCAAAGGAACACATTTTTATTGTCTTTACTTTGACTTTCACCACCTGAGGAATCATACATGCTGTTTCTTTTAAGACCTCTAATCTTCAAATAGTTGCATGGGATAATAGCCCTACGGACATGGCATTAGGCCATGAAACAGTCTTAAACCTTCTTACACTGGCAAGTCATCTTATTCCCTGTCAATAAAAAAACAAGAGATGTTAAATAAGATAGGGTAAATAAAATCAGGAGATAGGGGAAATAAGCTAAAATCTCAAGAATTTTCAGAGGAAATACTAGTTTTACTGTACCAGAAAAATATTACTGTTTGGAGAGTTACTTAATCTCAGAAGTTTGATGTGTTGTGCTTTTAGCTTTCACCCAAAACAATTTTTTTTCTATAGCTGTGTTGTCTTTAGAGCGTGAGCTTGAGAAGTCACCTTGAGAAAAATCAAATTTAATATGATTTTAAAATCTTGAATTCTGTCTTTAGCCTTAACTTGTGCTCATAAAGCATTTAAAATGTATTTTTTTTTAACTTCTGAAATTCTACATGTGCAGAATTTAATTCTGATAAATGATGGTGACTGTAATTTACAAGCTTGCTCTGTTACAGCATTTGTTTTTTCCTGTGATATATATGTGAACAGGAAAGCTTTCATAAGATGAGTGGGAGATGATTCTGCTGCTCTGCAGGGAGAGTGACCACTCAATGAGTACAGCCAAACCTCACTCTGATGGGACCATAACAGAAGTGTAAATTACTGCTGCAGCTAAGGCTTGGATTTAATTCTGTCAAGATTTCCTCAGCCTATCTCAGGTACTGTTAGCATAAAGAAACAGGTCTGGGACAGGGAATAAACATGTTTATATAACTTAAAAAAACCCAAAAAACTTCAAGAATTTTTACCTCTGATTGAAATACCAGAAAGACCTGTGGTATGTGATGCAGTTAGAGGTCTGAAAATGTTCCAGAGTTGCTTGTTTAAGGTTTTCACCTCTAGATTGGATGTTGAAAAAAGATAGTATTCAAGTGTCATATGTTCATTTTGATATCCATCTGGTTTTCTCCACGGCTTGTTTTCTCTCTTTTAAATATGATGTCTGCAAACTGGAAGCCGTATGATGGGTGGGGGCCTTCAAATAAACAGTAATGACTGGGATGCTCAAAAAGGTAGAAGATAGATAGGGTGTGAATCTTCCTTCCTAATGATCTGTAGCACGTGTTGATCAGGAAGCTAAAGAAAAAAAAAAAGATACAAATGCATAGTAGAACTTGGTACTGATACCTTTACTCTTAATATGAAATGCACACGAACAAATCCTTGCAAAAGTAGAATCCTTCTGATCAAAGTCATGTACAGGAGCTTTTGAAACTTTTGAAATCATTGTTACTTATTTCCAATAAAAATTCTGGGTTGTCATGAAAAATATAATCACACATAAGTGACAAAAATTATATAAGGAAATTAAGCATAAATACTCTTGTGATTGTAAAAGCAAACCTTGTAAAGAGGAGATAGTAAACCCTATAAACAGCAGATGATAATTTTGTAAATATATTTTAACTAAGTGTAGAAGAGGATAAAGTGAAACAGGTTTCTCATTTGTTTTCCTTTTTTGTTTGCTTAGTTGGTTGGTTGGTTTGTTGAATTTGTTTGGTTTGGGGGAGGTAGTGTTGGAAGGTGGAAATTCGTGTGAAATCCTGTACTTTTCTTGGAAGGTTTATCAGACCTTCAGATGTACTTTCAGGATACTGTTCACGCAAAAGTCATCTAAGCATTTATTCTTGAGACCCAAAATCTTGTGAGGCCTGATCTTATCTGTCTGAATGCACCACAGCCTGCCTTTGCACACAGAGTGGAGGCAGTGAGGAATGGTGGTACATCTATTAGTTTAACCACGCTTTCCAAATATCTGGTGAAATTGAAAATAGCTGTTTCCTTGATAATAGCTTCATGATCAAAGCTAGAATTCCCATCCCCTTCCACTTTCTTCCCATGACTATAAACTGCCTGAAAATATTTGTTTGATTAGACTTTGTGTTTTCATTTACTAAACATCTGCACAACACTTGTGTCTAAATCCTTAGGAAACTTTTCACCTCCCTCTCAGATTCTGTCTTACTTGCGTGCTTTGATATCGTTGTGTTGTCGATTTCTAGTTTTAGCAAATAGAAACAAAGTTTCTGAAAACCATAGGATGGTGGGTAAAAGTGTGACCATACTTTTAACTGCATCTCTCATCCTTCATCTCTGTCACTCTTGATGTAAGCATGCTGAAATTGGACTATCAATATAGTAGAGTACTGCCAAGACAATAGCTAGTGATGCTAAGAGGGAGGCAGAATGTATGTCTCAGTAAACAAGGAATTACTCTAATGACAGTATATGTCATGTAGGTGTAGTACGAACTTTCTTCCAGCTAAGAGTCCATTCTTCTGGTTTTCTTGGGCCACTCAAGACTGTGATCACTGAAATACTGCTCCAGTGAAAATACAAAGCTGGATGGTTGGATGATGGAAGTTTTCTTCAGGATTATTAATATGTTCAAAGGTGATACTATTTTCTGACCCTTCTTTCCTTATTTCTCCATTTTTCCTTCCTATAACTGCACACTGCCACACATTCTCTTAGGGGACTGAATGACATTGTGTACTTGTTTTAGTCTTTCAAATTCACATTGTATAGTGCAAAAGAAAATATACTTTACAGAATAGAATTACATTTACAGAATACTTTCATCCTATATTAGATAATTCACATTAGGCATGGTTCAAGAAGTTGGCGTTTGAAACATATCCCCAGACTGGAGAAATCCAGAGCATGTGGGTGAATGGTACTGCGATGCATGGCAAATTATTTGAGTCTTGTTTAGAGTAATTTATCAATACATTTCTTCAAAGAAATTATAAAAGCAGCATTTCTAAGTTAAATTCAGAAGTAGCATGTGTCCTTGACCACAGTGTGGGGGGTTGGAACTAGATGATCTTTAAGGTCCCTTCCAGCCCAAAGCAGTCTGATTCTGTAATAACTTAGTTATGCCCCTCTGGTTTTCTCTGATGTGTGTCCATCTAAAATATCTCAATGCATTAATTAGCTAGGGTCTATATAGAAAATTTAGCAAAACCTTGTGATCTTCATAAGGACTTAACAACATTGTCTACATTTTGGTATTTGTTGCAACTCACAGCAGCTACTGAAAGGTAAATGGTAGAAGCATATCACATCACCTTGAACATTACAATTAATCCCTAGGGCTGTGCTAGCATGAACACTTCATTTCTCATCTGTGAGATAGGATTCCTGTGTTGGGAGGAGTGGAGCTCATGTTTTGGAGTGTATAAATCCACAGCCTTCCTTTAGGACTGCGGCCAGTGTGTGTTTTACTTTCGGATGTTTTTTAATCATTAGAATGGCCATACCATAACCTGTACTGCATTCCCTACTTGAAAGTACTCTGTTACTTTCCTGGCTTTAACACTTTTCCTGCTTGTTTTGATTCATCTTCTCTTATTCCTGTCATTTCCCACCTCAGCGAACAGTTAAAAGGCTGGTTTCCTCATTGAAGGAGGCTACACAAAGTTCTTCCCACATAGCACAATTTTCTGTTTTCAAACTGTAAGGTAGAATGTTTTGCTTGTTTTAAGTTGCATGAAACAGTCAAGAACAGCAAAGTTAGGATAAAGGAATTAAAATTATATGCCTTCATAGTGTACCAAGTTCAGTAACTGATCTTTTTGTCTTCACAATTTCAGGAGCTTAGTAACACATTTTAATAATCGTAAGAGATCTATAAGCCAGCTTGTGAAGTGACATTAGCACAAAGACCATATGGATGATTGTGAAATATCTTGTAGAATTTTTAGGAGTGCGAATTTGTCTAGAGTCATGTCTCCCTGAATACCAAAATAATTCCTCTTCTGTTCAGTGTGAATTCTTAGTTTCTAACAACACAAAGCTTTACAAACTCTGTTTTGTAGAATTTTTATTCTCTCAAGCTCAAAACTAATTATCACCTGTAGATGTTCTGTAAAGGATCTGTATATCCCGAGTAATCTATGTGCTGAATCCTTGATTTGTAGGTGTAAAAAAGGATTAAATCAGAATATAAGATCTTTGCAGCACAGTATATAGCAAAAAAGCAGCTAGTACAGTTGCTCTTTCTAAGGTACTTTTATCTGCAGTCCAAACATCTACCTTTCAGACTTCCTTTACAAGCACACAAATTTTCACTTCTGTGTACACATGCCTGTTTCACTGTGTGCCACTTTCATCTGTTGATGAAATATTGATTTCTCCTGTCACAATTTTCTTGAGTTACAGTACTCATGATGCTGAAAAAGGAGCAAGATTTTTTTTTTTTTTGTAAGTGTGGTCCAGTCTCTTCAGATTTTATTTCCCTGTAAGGCTATATGAAAGACATGATGAAATAACAAGAAGGATAGGATATCAATCTGCACCAAAATAGTATGGTTCTTTGGAAATACCAAATAAAATGACAAAGAGAGCAAGAACAGTTTACGAGTAAATGTTTCTTTTAGAAGACAGTTCTTCTTTTTGCCAGAGGAGGAATTAGAAACTAAATGTTTACTTAGAAGATAATTTCCCTTTTTTTTTTCCTATGAATTTTCCTTCAACCTTTTAAAGTATAATCATGGTTTATAAGCCTGTTGTGAACTAACTGTGTGTGTTTACCTTTCTTTTACAGAAAGCATACCTTTAACAGAAGCAGAGAGAGCTTAAGATAACAAACAAAAAATACTTTTAAAAAATGAACGATGTAGGGTTAAACTTTGATTATTAAATATTGCTACAATTTAGACTTCTAAGACCAAGGACTTTGGATTGGGTAACTTTCTTTTTGCTGTTGTGAGTTTATTTATCATATACAGCCATCATCTGCTCTTGGAACAGTGCTTCAACGGAGGAACTCCAGACAGAGGCAGACTCAGCAGTGGCCACATTGCTGCCAGCCAAGTGCTGGCGCTGGGAGCACTGCTTTAGGCAAAATCTTCTGTCCACTCCGTCTAGCATCCTGAGTTTGATAGCAGCCAGTAGTAGAGAGCTCAGAGAGATATACTAGATCTCCATATCCAATAGATGTGAGATGTATTTGGTCTCTTTCCATACTGTTAAAAACTGGCATAAGACCAAGAACATGTAATTTAACTTAAACTCTGCATTTGTGCCATCATAACTATAGATGGAACGCTTGGTATCCAAGAACTGTTTTTTAAAATATTTATGTCTTACCTAAATACTCTGCATTGTGGAATTCCACGGTCTGTTTGCAAGTTGAGATGATTCACAAATTCATTACTTTTTAAATAAGTTTTCTCACTTTAGAGTTGAAAGTTCACTAAATCCTCTGCTAGTGAAGTTCTGGTGAAACAGATTTTTTTTTTTTAAACTGCTCTGCGTCTATGTTTACTCATATAAATACTAGGCAAATTAAATATATATTTCTTAACAGAAGTAATATAATGCAGACAACTATAATGCATGCTGGTAAGTTGATTGAATGATGGAGACATTAAAAAAAAAAAAAAAGGAATGCATTGATTATTATATGTGAGTAACATCCTGGACTTTCATCTCAGAAATATGTTTGGCAAAATTCTAGATCTTGTTTTCAGGTGATAGTAGATGCCATATAACTTCAAGTAGAATATCTTTTTGCTTTGTACTGTGCTTCATAAACATTTTGTCAGTGAAGTAAATTGTTTGACAGTCAAATGCAGGATGTGCGTGAGACTACTTCAAGTTTATTGTTGTTTATGCACTCTGCAAATGAAATTATTCTTGGCAAAACAGAGGAATAAACTTCAGTAAAAGTCACTATTACAAGCAGATGACATATGTTTGTGTTAGTAACCATGTACCCTTACAGATCATGTTCAAATGAATTTGGTTTTCTGATCAGAAACAATGGAATACAATATAGCAGCTTACTCCTTTCATTCTTGTCTCGATAAAACCTGAATTTCTCTTACTGTAGGAAGCATTTCTGTTTCTTGTTCTTAGACCATCTATATCACTATAATGCAAAGGATATTTTGAAACAATAATTAGAATTTTATATGTTAGGACATATAGAAAATAGAACCTCAAGACAAAGGGGACATTAGTCCTTCCCTTGTCCCAAAACAGTCACAGAATCATAGAATACCAGGTTAGAAGAGACGTCAGGGATCATCTGTAATGGAGGGCATTAATTAATGTGAGATGGTATTTTAAAAAAATTAATATTGCTTATTAATTTTGATATTCAGGATTCTCTCACCACCCGCCCAGTAATTTTGAATAATAATTAGGTTCTGTGCAATGATAATGGAAATATTATGCAAAAGAATAACTGAATCTAGAATAAATAACTAGCAATAATACAACATTAAACTCAGCTGAAATGGAAAAGTTCTTGTGGTCAATATACCACTTGCCCACTAGACGGACTCAAGAGGCTCCATTCTGTTTAAGACAGAAGGCTAGGATTCAATTAGATTCAATTATGGAGTTTGCTAAAGATTTCTTAAAGAGGCTTTGAGTAGTTGCTCACAAAAATGTTATTTCCCAACTCGTGGGGCTAACTACAGTTCCCTAGACAGTACCCAAACTCTTGAAGGAGGTTCTGTTGATGTCTTGTCAGCCATTGAAGCTTCCAATCCTCCCAGGCTCTTAGCAGAGGTTCTGGCAGAAAAGCAGACAATCTGTGACCTGGTTCTGTTTCCTCTTTTCTTCAGACTCAGCAGGGAAGCTTGCAGAGGGTCAGGCAGGATGTCTTGCAGGTGTCATGCTGGCTAAACAAGCCTATCACATGGGGACATTTAAAGCCTGTTCCTGGTAAACTTGAACCAGTTTCCAGGCAGACAAACCCAAAGCATCAGGGTTTGTTACTTTATGGCAGAGCTAGCTTATAGCAGAGCATGGCAGGATGCAATGAGGCAATAGCACTGACAGAAGCAGAGGGCACAATTAGGCAGAAACAATGGAGGCAGCAACAAGCAGTACACACACTGTCTCTACCTGCTTGTCTCTTTATCAATGTAGCTTGAGTCTAATGGGCCTTTGGACACATTAGCCAATCAGAAAAACACTTAACCAAGCTTAACCATATTAGGTGAAGTCAGGACTTACTTGCACCTTTTAGGGCAGAACACAAGTGTATAAACATGTGCAGGTACCCTGTAAACAAGTTTGGACAGACATGGAGGCACCAGGCCCTTTTGTCTTCTTTCCTGTACTTTCTTCTCCCATCAGCAGAAGGAGGGAGAACAGAGAATATGTTTGAACAAGCCTGGACACGTTCAGGCCTATTCTGGCCCATTTTGACCCTCCACAACATCATTTGATCCAACTTTTCTTGTGAAAAACATGGTAGGCCAACACCCTGTTTAGCTGACTGTTAAGTGTCCAATGCTGGAGACGCCATCATTTCTCTGGGGAGATTATTCCAATATCTGATTGTTCTTATTGTGAAAATTTTCATCATCTGTCCAGTTGGAATTTCTCCAGGAATTACCTTTGCACATTATCCCTTGTCTATTCCATGTGACTCCTTGTTAAAAAGAAATCTCCCTCTTCTTTGTAGCTACTCTTTAAATACTGGAACAGGATGATAAGGTCTTTCCTAAGCCTTCTTTTCTGAAGGCTGAACGAACCCACTTCTCTGTTTTTCCTCATATGGCAGGCATCCCAGGCCTTAAACTGGGACTTCCCAGTCATGACTCTTTATCAAATAAATTCTTAACAACTCAGGGAAATTTATTCCAGTGCTCAGTTGTTCTTTCGACTTGAAAGGTTTTTCTACCTTAAATGTTTTTTTCTACCTTAAATTCAGCACACTTCAATTAAACTCTGTTGTTCTTGTATTCTCCGCTATAAATCTTAAAAGTAGTATAAAGATCTTCTTACATTTTCAGCCTGTTTTTCTAAAAGCTTATTAACCCCTTGCAACCTGATGTGAATTTAAACCATTCTGATCTTTTGTGAAATATCAAAGAGTGAAATATTGATGTGGACATCCCAAAGGAACCCATGCTTGATATGGTTTCTTTCTAAGTTGATTGCTTGAGAATTGCTCACTTGAGTATTTCTTTGCCAGAAAGCTTTTCTAGTTTCCATTTTCCGTGGGCTTGCTACATTGTACAACTATTTTATAGCATTTTCATATAGATCAGGTTCTGTAGCATATTTACAAAATGAGCATGCAAGATACTGCCTTACTAAACTTGAGACATATGGCATTTGCTGCTTTTATTCCCCAAGGAAATCATATTATCATGTCATAAAAAGAAAAATAATTGTCTTTGATAAAACTTAAGTTTGGCAAATATCTGTTGGCTGCTGTTTACTTAATTTCTTTCCTTAATTTGCAGACTATACCAGTGCATGCAATTTCTTTTTCAATTGAGTGAATAGGTATAAATAATATTTTATTCTATTGTTTCAAAGACAGTTTCACATCCAGCTGAGAGAATGAGTCATACAAAATAATCACATTTCCAGTGTTTTAGCAAACACAGTATGCAGTTTGAAAAGGATAGCTAATGTTGAAGTTGAGCCCATTCCGCTCAATGAACCAAATGTGTTCAGACATACAAGTTCCATCCTAGGTATGCTGAGTTCAGACAGGGGATGTTTACATTGGCCATCTCCTGGAACAATTCTTTAAGCAACCGTTCTTTAATTTAGTGTCCACCAGAAATCTGTTCCTCAGCTGTTCATTTGTGAAATTCAGCCTGAGCAATAGGAGAGAATCCCCAACTCTTTCATTATTATGTGCAGCTGGTGCAGTAATTTTTTTTTTTTTACTCACCTCCAAGAGGTGATCCATCCTTCATGGTTGTTCTACTGATGCATTTTTTATTAGACAGAAACACCTTTTCATCTTTGATTGTTTTTGCTCTGGCCAGAGAAATGATTAATATGTGTTATTGATATATCCAAACAGCAAAACCTAGCACCTAATCTCTCTATTATGATCAACTGGCATTATAGCTGTCCTGGAATTTGGACTGGTGTTTCCAAGCCTAAACTACTGCCTTTCTGTCATGAGTTGAGTTGAATCTGAAGATGATAGTCTCCCCACCCCCCACACACAGTGAAGTTATCCAGACTAGACTCAGCCACCTAGAAGTTGAGGAATGAAGCTTTATATTCACATCTTAGCACAATATAGAAGCAGATATTTACAATATATTAGAAATATTTACAGTTATATGCAGAAATACACAAATTGAAAAGAATACAGAAGCACAATACCCCTCCCAGAAATCAGAGTGCCCAGGAGGGTCTCCCAGCTACCCTTCCACCTTCTTTCCACCCCTCTCTCTTATCCCAGAATTTGCCTTACATACAAGGTAAATTGGAAGGATTGGCAAGAGGCATTAGAAGCAGAGTGATCAATCGGGTTACATAGCTCCAGCTAGAAGCAGTAAACACGACAGAAGCCAGGGAGAAACACAAACTGTGACTGCATTATCTATGTTTGTGTCCTTGTTTTTATACCTCTCAGCTAACCTGTGAGTGAGGTAGACATCCCCACTGTTTTCTTTTCAGAACCTATAATCAAATTTTTCTCATTAAAATATTCCAATTTGCCTCAAACCAGCACACCATGCTACACTCATGCCAGGTTCAAAATGGAAGTGCTGCCTAGTCAAAGTATTACAGGGTCTGAAGTTCAGCTTCTAACATGAGAGGCTTCCTGTTGATCACTGCTTCCAATTTTCAGGTCTGGGGTCTTGGCCTATTTTGCTGGCTTGGCTCGGGGGCTGAGGCTGGGGAGGTGTCACTGGCTTCTACTGCTGATTCTGCGTTTTGCTGGGCTTTTCCATGAATAGGCTACAGTAATTGTGCATTCTATAATTTCCACTAAGTTCCTTATCTAAACCTAGAATTTTCTTTTTTGTACTACTTCCCCCCGCCCAAACCTGTGTGGGCATTGTTAATTCAGTGCACTCCCCTACTGTGCCTGCAAATGTAAGTCATTCTTTTTCACAAGATCAAAATCTAGCATGCAAAACCTAGAAGTCATGAAAGTCAAGAAGACTCAAAGCTCAATCAGAACATAAAACTGAACACAGAAGTAGACGTGTGTTTTTACTAGGTATTAGTTACAGATGAGGCAAACATCAGTGCTGGAATGAAATGGAGGATTAATTTATGCATTCAAGATGGAAGTAAATTGATACATGAAAATGCTTACTTTCAGACAAATACAAACAAGCTCAAGATTTTTATTTCTGAACTCTTGTAGGTATACCTTAAACCACTTGCACAGGGGAAGGAATGAAAACACTTAGGACCAAAAAAACCAACATGTTCCTTTTCCCTTCCATTTGCAGTCCCAGTGCTTTGAATATGCTGCAGTGGGGTACAGTGAGATATCCTCTTTCGAAATTGTCATATATATTGAACTCGTCAATCTGGTTATTCTTTGTCAAATCAGAATAGCTTTTATACCATTCAGCTGATACTATTTGACTATGAATAATAAATATACATCTAGTAACTTGAGAGGCATTTCTCAACTGTTCTGAAACAGTGCAATTTTGTCTGAATTTGCTCCCTAACTCCTCCAACTTTAACCTATGCTTCCCTAAGAAGCCATCCTTCATTTGATCTGTTGTACCTTGAAATATCTCTTAAATCTGGAGATGAAGTTTAGGGAAACAGCTCCAAAACAAGAACACAACAGGAAGGCAGTAAAGTCTCACAAACAAAACTATTGCAGCTCTTCATCCTTCACATCCTACTTCTCAGAACTTCTCTGCATATGCACATATGATGTCCTTACAGTCATAGCAAGTGCTGAGATATGTGGCACTCATGAGGGTCATGTGTCTGTGACAACTCTGCAGACTCTGCTATAATGCTCTCATTGTAGCATGTATGTTATTACAATTGGTACAGTAACCTGTATTTCTATTACCATGTGGATATTTTCCCTGAAACACACTGAATATAATTTGAAGCTGATATGATTGGAATTTTTCAGTCACTCGGTTTAGGCTAAAATGATAGACACTGAGATGTTTTTACTTATTATTCCTACCAAGAGCTTTCTTACCACAATCTCAGCTGCAGTTACTGGCTAGATCATTTTCTTTAAAGGATAAACCATTGGGTACTATATGATAGCATTTTTGAGATGCATATTTTACTGTTATTACGTAAGGACAAAAATATACAAGGATTCACATTCTCCTCTCATTGCCTTGTATAATACTTTATGCCCAAGAATGCATACAAAGACCAGTAGCTAAACTTAAAATTATGCCTTCAAAGCTTTTTCATGTTTTTATCAGTCTTCCAGTAATTAAAATATATTTCATAGGCTACAGTTTATGAAATAGCATTTTGTACTGGTATATAATATTGGCATTTAAACATTACTGACATTTTATGCAAAAGATCATTTTATTCAAACAAGCCAGAGAGAGAGACTTTTTTTTTCTTATTTCTAAAATAATTTCTGCCCGAAGGTTATTAAGTTTGCTTTTAAAAATATGGCTTTTACTTACATTTTAATTTCTAGCTTTCCATGTCAATAATTTTTTATGGAAGTAACATGGGGGAGATTTTTGTTCCTCTTTACGTGTTTTGTTAGTCTGTGGTCATGTTCACTTGTCCTTTACATCTTCAAATAATTTTCTTTCTTTGTCTGATGTGTGTCATATAAATTTTACTTTGAAACTTAAATGTTTTACTACACAATAACCATTTATTCATCAGAGAGCTGGGGTTTGTTGCTGAATGTTATCATAATTTCAATCCCCTTTTTCCTCCTTTTCCCAGCTCTTCAACTTAACATGCTTTGTTCACTTAATCACAAGGGAACCTTTTCCTTCCCTTTCTCCTCTCATAATTACTATCTTTGTCTATGTTCAGATTCCAGCCTCATCGCAACTGCACGTAGGAGGGGTGGCAGCTGTGACAGGTGCCTCTTTGAAGCCTGGGAAGCAAATACATCTAATGAAAGGGCTGAAATGCCCCCTCTAAAGGTGTTTGTGGATCAATTCTAACAATTTCATAACTCCCATCCCTGAGCTACCTAGTGTTTCTCTGAAGTTTCATTTGACTTAGTTGCAGAACTTCCCTTCCTCAAGAGGTATTGGCTCATGCAGAGGTCAAAGGCATCCTTTACAAGAGGAAGGTTTCAAACCTACTGTGCAAGTTGTTTGATTTTTTGACAGACTTCAAATGCAACCTCTCTGGAACAATGATCACTTTCTGGCAAGTGCCCTAATATGCCACCTTTTCCAGATAATGGGAACAGTAGTTTGTTTATCAAGCTAAATTGCAACTGGAAATTTTTATTACTTTCCACTTTCTTACGATATTTTAGTTCATTTTAATGAGTGAGATACATACATTAAGGATCTAGAAAAATGACCAAATGCTTGAATCCACCTTGACAGTGCCTTGTTTCCAAACAAGATTTCTTAAACCTTTCTATGTAGTTCTTATCATTATAAAATCAAAATTTGTCATTGCTAAGAGCACCTTGACCTCAACATGTGTCTCAGTTTATTTCACTGTTCATTATTTTCTGCTGCTGGTTCAGTCTGAATGCAGCTGAAGTGGCAAAGTGCCTTGGAAATATTTGCATTTTTTGTTCTTTTGAGGCTCTCATAGGTTTGATTAAATCTTCCCAGTTCATGGCAGCAGCTCAACTTGTACTTATTTTGCATTGCATCTCTTTCAAGGGGTGGGAATTTTTTTCACTATTTGATACATGAGAAATTGAGTTTATATTTATTATTTTGAGTAAGGTGGCAAGGTAAATGGGCAAGTCAATAGAACAGTCCAAGAGGAAGTGCATTTCTAATTTTTAAAATTTTTTTTACTTCTACATCCTATCTTCCATGCCTGACGTGTGAGCTTGTTGTGTGTTAATAGGTTTCTTTTTTTCCTATTTGAATGTAATGAAAATAAGCATTTAAGGTTGCATTTCATTTTCATTCTCTTGTTGTCTGTCTTATATAATGAGGCATAAAAATCATCTGACATATTTCTTATTTAATAGTTAATTATCTTTATCATTCCTTATTGCAGGTATGCTATATCTTTCTCTATCTTGTCTCAGATTATTTATTTTGTGTGGGTTTTGCATTCTAGAGATTTCTAAAATATTTTAAACTCAGTATTCCTGTTGCATCTCTAGGATTACTGCAATCATCCTCAAAATTACTGTGTGATGGATTTTCTTAATGTATAGAGTAAGTGTTTGTGTGTATAAATATTAACTGAAAATGTTTTCATGTTCACCTGTTATGGTTACCCTGAAAGGGGAAGAGGTCTTAGAAGATCAACTTTTGGCTTTCATTCCTGGTTTCTTCAAAAAGTTTTCCAGGAAAGTGTTCACCTGCAATAGCTGTAATTCCACATACTTTACAGCAGAATAGTTGCATTGACTAATTTTACATGAGTGACCATTTTCCACCTGTCGGTATTTACACAGCAGCTCTAACATCAGCATGCAGTGTTTTATGTAGAAGTGCACTTTTGTTATGTACCAGTTGCAGTTGTTTTTTATCTACATTGGCAATATAACTTGCTAATTCTAGGGCTAAATACTTTAATTTCCTCTTATCTAACTTGAATTTATCATAATTGTGGGTAGTTAGGCAGACTTGCACCATTTATATTCTTGTATTGATTGAGGATGTGTCTACAGCAGCAAATAGGGGGTGGATTCAAAAGTGGAGAGAAACTAAAGAGTTTGCAGTGCGTAAAAAAGCATTAAAACTTACATTCTAAGGGGTAAATGAGAGGATTTTTTTTTTTATTTAATGCTTCCTAAGACCTCTTTGCCAGAACAATACATTTAACACAGCACAAAGGAACACATTCTTCTTGAAATAGAATCACAGAATCATAGAATCATAGAATGGTTTAGGTTGGAAAAGACCTCAAAGATCATAGAATCATAGAATGGTCTAGTTTGGAAGAGACCTCAAAGATCATCCAGTTCCAACCCCCCGCCACAGGCAGGGACAGATCCCACTAGATCAGGAT